>RZIO01000001.1:2475469-2487137 GCA_004338095.1 Gloeostereum incarnatum | reverse complement strand
AAGCCCAAGCAAGGGATGAAGCCTATAGACGAGAACGAGAGGCAGCTGCCCGACGGGAGAGGGAGAAATGTCAGCGACAGGCGCGATGGTCTCTCGGACCTTGGACTGCTCAACGAGCGCTTGAACGGTACAAGTCTCTCTGCGAGTATTTTGATACCGCCAAGTTCAACCAGGACAACCCTCTAAGCTTTGACGTCATTCCATGGCCTATTTTGAACCCTCCTGCGACCATGAGTGTGCAGGATGTTAACTGGGTCGCAGTAGAGCGATTTTTCAAGCTTGTGATGCCTCACATGGTGGCGCAGGACTACATACCTTTTGTTGAGCAAAGTCATAGGCGATTCCACCCGGACAGATGGAGATCCCGAAACCTGCTAAAGAGCGTCGCGGATGAGTCGGAAAGGAATTGTCTGGAAGTTGGTGAGCTCCTTGAGATTAATTGATGGTGCACTCCCTTATTGACGCCTCTGTCGTCCAGCTTCTAACACTGTGGCTCAGGCCTTGACGCCGATATGGAGAGAGCTGAAAGGGCGCTGATGAAACTACCCTAGATTGCCAGTAGTGGGTTATGAACTTATTATATTTGTTTCAGAATGTAGCGTATACGATGTACATATGTTAATCAGCGGTAAAATAAGCGCCCATGCCCAGCGGTCCGACTGTCCGGGCGGTATTTGGTTACGTAGCACTCAACCTTGGCACTGGCGCTGAGGTCAGGCCGTCTTGGTTGTTCTCTCACCCATCCAGGGCTGATGGTACTGATCTACATTGAACTCTACGCGCGCTGAGTATATATTCTATAAGTATGCGGCCCTCTGTTCTTCTTCTCATTATATGATTCAGAACAATCGTCAATGTCAGATACTCGCTCTTTGGAACTTCGTAGGATCAGGTCTGCGGGAGATGTTCCTTTGCAATCGAACAGGATTGCCGCTCGTGAATCCAAAGAGGCGATTTCAAACACACTTTCTGTTTCACCGTCCTTGGACAGAGGCCCGCAAAGCGCAGGGCCCTCATTCTCCCATCCAGGGTCGCCGGAACCAGTAATCATTGAACGTCCAGACGAGCATAGCTCATCTGAGGATGCTACTCATGCATTGGACTCCCCACCACCGGTCATTGTCGTGGATTATTCACCGCAGCAGCAAGTGGAACCACCGTCAACACCTGACATGATTCCTCCTAATAATGTACTTCGGCAACGCCCGCCACCAAGACAACACAATCGCTCGCTATACTCGCGAACAATGGGTTTCTTTGGTTATGGAAGAGATGCCTCCCGGGCACGCAGGTCCTTGGTCTCTTTGATTTGGAATCTTGCTTGGGGTTTCGTCCAGGTACAGCCCATTCCGCGCTTCGAAATGCTTCTCATCTGACCTAGTACGTAGATTGTCGTCGTCATCGCCATCATTGGCGTATCGACCAGCTTTAACAGTCGAACAGACCCAGGCCTCAATGAGTGGCAGGCTTGTGACAGACCTTTGGGTGTCTGGTCCTGCTTATGGATCGTGAGAGTGCTCTTTGCTTGCCTACTCACGCACTGGGGGTACCAGAGAGACCGTGCCACGTAAGTCATCCAGACACAGCCTTCAGGAGTATATGCATAACGTGAGCTATCTTACAGACAAGCCAATCGACCTGCGGACGCAGAGGCCAATGCCCATGGCACCCATTCTCCTGCGACGCCTCCCAGGGGAGGTCCTCAAACGGCAGGCACTCCTTCACCCACCACAAGAACTAACGCGTTGGCGTCAAACACTCATCACCCTTCTGGATCAACTAGTACGTCTGATTCGGCACCAATATTGCCCCACACTCGTTCCTACCGAAGGTGAATTCTTTGCTCTCATGATGCCTACTGTTTTCTGACTTCATTTAGACTATCACTCTTTTCATCTCTGTTTAGTCTTAGCTGGTTTCTCACCGCTCATATCCTGGAATACACTTCCATTAATACTTGCCGAATATCCTCACCCCACTTGTGGTGGCTAGTGTTTGGCATCCTCTGTATCACCTATCTTATGGTTCTCGAGGTTATCATACTTGGATTCATAGTCTTTATCGTCGCCCCCATTCTCTTCGTGAGTAGCGTTCTTCCTTGTCTTTTGCCCCTTATACTAAGCGTTGGTTTGTCCAGTTATTCTGGAATATATTCCTCATGTGCATCGGTCGGCATCCTGTTCAAAACCCACACATGATCAGACCAGACATTGGAAAGCTACCAAAGTCTGTGGTCGACTCAATTCCTCTCGTGATGTACATACCTCCACCACCTGATGTGCCTCAGCCGCAAGGACCTATCCAAGTTCCAGACGCCGTTTATTCCTACCCTCCCAAAACTCCTTCGCTCCATACTCCATCCAGACGACGTTTTAGATTCATTCGACGTCCTCTCCTTAGGAATAAGAAAGCGAGCAACTCACCATCTGATCCTTCAAACGAATCTTCCAAAGGGAAGATGCCTGTAAAAAGCGGAGAGCCGCAAACGTGGGAAGAGCATTGGGAACTTGAGGGATATCCCTTCGTTGTGCTCGAAGGAAATCGCGCGGCGTGTGCAATCTGTCTGATGGATTTTGAGGAACCAAAGAGGGCGGACGGCGTTTCGCCGGAGAAGGACGCTGAAGAGTATCGCTCTGTGATCCTGATGAAAGCCGGAGATAATATCATAGAAGAAGGTCGGGACGACCGACTGAGGCTGGAGGATGCTGGCGAAGGCGCTCAACCGCTGAGGCTTCTTCAGTGTGGGCACGTTTTCCATGTGAGCTACATTCTACTTGTATAGGGAGTGTCTAATCTAACATTGCCTCAGAAAACATGCTTAGATCCCTGGCTAATAGATGTTTCGGGGAGATGTCCTGTATGCCAGAGGCCCGTTGAGGTACCCGAAGCAGAGAGGAAAAGGAAGTCTCGCCGTCGTTGATCCCGTCTCACCCCGCTTTACTGTTTTTGGGACTGTTACTGCTAACGATGTTTCTGATGTTTCTGCTCATGTAACTAACTATCTGCTATTTGTATAATATCACACCCGTCATAGACTCAGAACTCAAGTCTTAGGTAGGTTTCCTGTCAGCTGCTAGTCTAGGACTTACGGCTTTTAGGCAGAGAGCGCATCGGTGGAACGGTAGCTACAAATAGCCATTTGGTCGTACAGCAGACCTCGCCTAGTCCTACCCGATCACAAGCATGCACATCTATTTTGCAAGTACCAGTATACCATTTTCCACAGTGGTCCCCGCTCCCTCTCCGGAAGAATTCGACTGGTTCGATGGAACACCGCTCTCCAACGAACTACTGGTGCTCGTCAACGTGGCATAATTCTTCAGCGTATATTTATCCAGCTGGGCGAGACAATATAAGACACTAGGGAGCAAGACTGAGAGAGTGGCGTACCCAGGTCACAGCCCAGAGCAACGAGAGAAAGGCGACGATCATGAGAATCATGGCGATACCACCTTTTCTCCAGTAAGGAGCATCAGACGCTTTCCGGAAGGTCAAAACGGAACGCAGCATGGCAGAGTGGACATACGCACCAGGATACAATGCGATACCCCAGAAAATGTAGAGTCCGCTGGAGGTCGTGTTCATGGCATACAAAATAACTGAACGGAGCGCATCATCCCCTTCGCGCTGGCAAATAATGTTGGCCCAACCAAACACAACGGGGTTCACGATATACGATGCGCCAGATAGATAGAACGCGAAGAATGTCGGTCCCACAGGGAGATTTGGAATAAGCAGAAGTATCGTGGCAATCAACTGGAGGGCACTGGCAAGAACTCCCATTGGTACTCTTCTGCCTGTGGCATCGATATAGATGGCAGCCGAGATATTAGAGACAATACCGACGGCGGAGACACCCAGTGGATATGTCGTATTCTTCCATGTTGGGAAATTCTTCGCCTTCATCCACAAAAGCATGCATCCCTAATCCACACTTTATTTCAGTCTCCGCAGGACAACCATAGCTGGTTGGAAACATACTTGTACGACGTATGCTTCTAGTGCGCCGCTTATCGCTGAAAAAGTCTATTCGGGAGAAGAGCTCGGCATGAGGACAAGCGCCGTGAGGAGGGACCGACATCATACACAGAGGATCCAGCTACAAATAGTCAGGCTTACGGTAAACGGAGCTCAGAACAGACCCAAGACTCACAAGGACGGAGAGAAGAATACTCTTTTGCTCAACGAACGAGGACTGATATTGTGCGTATCAGGCTTCTTTGGCGGTAATCGGGAGATGGCAAAATCAATCTCGTATTTTTTCAGCCAAGGAACCTTTCATTTTGTTCTTCAATCAGCGAACAGCGAATCCGGGAGAAACTTGGAGTCAAATACCTTGGTGAGGTCTGGAGTGTTCGGGAAGTAGAGCTATTAAGAGATAAATGGGAGGGGGAAGGGGGGGAGTACTCATAAGTACTTACAAATCCGACAACGGCGAGGGGAAGGGTGATTATCCCATCTAAAGCGTACTACTGAGATTCTGCGAGAAATTCCTATACTGCGACTGACCGACGATGAAAACCTGAATGTGGTGCTTTCTATTATTTGGGATACAGGACATAGTTCTGGAGATACATACCCATTTCCACCCTGGCAATCCAGCGTACCCATTCATGCCTTGATGAATGGCAGTCATCTGAAATACGATGTAGGTCTGTCTGATATCGAAAGGGCAAACAAGACTAGACCAACCATCACACCGGCGAACATCTGCCCCGCTTGTCCAGATGCTGTAAAGATGGCGGTTCGTTTTGCAATCTCTTGAGGTTTACTACAGGACGAACGAAAGCTTTAAGAACATGTGTACTGCCAATACACACCTACTTACTACCATGAACCAATGATGTAGAGATTTCCAGAGTATGTACCAGCTTCGACCAAGCCCTTTGAGGGGAAGGGCGCTCTCAGTACGAGTGAAGAACCTGCCATTCAAGGCAGAGAATGACCTACTTGAAAAAATCGTACTGCACATAGTTGTGAAACTGACATGAAGTGGTCAGACTGGTGGCCAGAAGTCTTCAGGCCATAGTAAACAAACAGTTTTTGCATGCTGCGCTACACATCTGAGAACCAGACATCGATCAAGATATGGAGGACGGATGTATCTGAAGATTATGCGCCGTACAGTAAGTCCAGCCCATAAAACGGTCATTGACGGGAACCAGACGTGAGGCGGAATCCTCTGTACGATGATACCGTGCGGTATCTGCCCTACGACATAGCTAGCGATGCCATCACTACTTTGGAGAGGGGACTGATCCATGCACTAGTCTCACCCTGTTGTTGTCATTGACAGCAACACATTGAAGTTGGTCTATTCGGGCGGTGAGGCTCCTGGTGACTTGACGTGTGAGGAGCTACATACGCCTGAAAGATCCAAGGCCTCCTTCAGGCCGGCTACGTAGGCGTTTGCAAATGCTGTAAATAATGAAATGAGTCAGAATATTAATAGTATGGCAAAACGACTGCAAACCTGCACGATCAAGATAGTTGAAGAAGAAGGACATGCAGCAGTACGTCTATACACGGAAATCAACGTCATGTCCACATACATGAGAAGATAAGCTTGCGAGTATGAATATGTCTGACGATGGAGGGTATACAATGTCAAATGCTTCGACCTCGAGATCCAAACTTACCTAGTTTTTGGACAAACCTCTTCTCTTGTTGAGAGGAAAGTGCATGGGAGGAAACATCATGAGAGGAAGCTTCGACCAAGTCGGAGGTCACGGTAACAGCGAAGCTATCCTTCTGAATATCGGTAGCTGGCATAGTAGGAAAGGGCATGGGATAAGAGCGCTCAAGTCACAATCAAGCTTTTCTTTTGAGATCATCTAGTGAAACTGCGAAGGTCCTCTGATATAGAGCATCGGCCTATCCCATCGCGCCGTTTACAGAAACTTGAGAACTTTTCAATCGATAACGGATTAACGGAAGCAAAAAGAGATGAATTCCGCTGAAATACCCTGGGCTTGGAGCTTATATTTGTGATTGGCCCGATCGGGTGCAAGCGAGGATCTTCACACGGTCAGTCACCTCGGTCTGACCTTGAACGATGACTATAATACAAGCTTTGACTTTTGCTTGACTCTCCTTATACTTCCTCACTTATTTTCCAAAATCCATCACAGTCCCAATGATCAAAGCTGCCGGGCCCTCTTTCTTGCGACCTGCCACAAGAGCCTTCGCCTCTTTGCGGAATGCTCCCCCCACTGGAAAAAGGTGAGCAAACTGTATCTGTGTCTGGTATCTTCAATTCTCATTGACCTCTGTCAGCCCAACAGGTTGGAATATTCTCGTGTTTATGCGTATTCTGCTATTGAAACGCGTCTGTAGCCATCGTCATGTTGAACATGGGTGGTCCCTCAACTGTACGAACCAGCATCTCAAGCGATGATGGGAATATTGAAATATTCACCTCTAGGTTTCTGAGACCCACGACTTCCTGAAGAACCTCTTTCTGGATGGGGATCTCATTCCGCTCCCACTCCAGCGCTTCGTTGCGCCCATTATAGCCCGCAGACGGACGCCATCCATAGAACAACAATATACCGACATTGGTGGCGGCTCCCCTATCCTGAGATACACCAAATTCCAAGGAGAAGGCATGGCACAACTTCTTGACGAACTTCATCCGGAGACAGCGCCTCATAAGGCATATGTTGCGTTTCGCTATGCGCGGCCGTTGACAGAAGAAACGGCGCGTGAGATGAAGGCCGACGGTGTCAAGAGGGCAATCGCGTTCACACAGTATCCTCAGTACAGTTGCAGCACCACCGGGAGCAGTCTGAATGAACTTTATAGGAAAGGAAAAGTCGGGGACTTCGGTGACGGAGTGGAATGGAGTGTCATAGACCGCTGGGGGACACATCCTGGATTCGTTGAAGTGCGTCTCATTCCGTTCCTTCCTGTTGCTCGCAGTGCTGATCATGCATTCTCACAGGCTGTGGCACAAAACATCGAGGCTGCTCTCTCAAAGTTTCCCGAATCGACGCGCAGAGAGACTGTGCTCCTCTTCTCTGCTCACTCATTACCCATGTCTGTAGTGAATCGAGGTGACCCCTACGTGCTGGAAGTCTCCGCGACCGTCTCCGCCGTAATGGACCGTCTGAAGCATTCCAACCCATTTCGCCTAGTCTGGCAATCCCAGGTTGGTCCTTCTGCGTGGATGGGAATGCAGACAGGAGAGGCTGTGAAAGGACTGGCCAGACTTGGCAAGAAACAACTCATCATGGTTCCTATTGCTTTTACCAGTGATCACATCGAAACATTGTATGAAATTGACTTGGAATACATGAAAGAAGCCAGACATGTACGTCTCCCATAGGTGAGGATTGCTTGTCAGTTCACTGACTCTTCCTGCGTAGGTTGGGATAGAGGCATATCGAGCAGAATCGCTGAACGAATCTCCTGTGTTTATACGTGCGCTAGCCGACATTACTGTTCAACACCTACGCGATTACCCGAAAACTGGACCCATTAGCGTTCAACTTGGACTTCGGTGTCCAGGCTGTACGAATGCGACATGCGGGCAGCAGAAAGAGTGGTTCGCCCGCGGGGGAAGATGACTGGCTGAACGCCCGGACTCGATATTGCCGCATCTATGTACCATCAGTTGTAGCCGTTTTACCCAGTTCCTTTTGCGTCCGGTGCCCGCAAGTCGAGCTGCTTGCTCTTTAGGACTGGATTCTTATTTCGTAGCTTACATATTCACCGCTCATTCAATATCTTGTGTGTCTGACCTTTGTTTCTTGAGCACCTCCACGAGATGAGTCGTACCACGGCTGTGTCCGCTCCAGGCAAAGTCTTGATTGCAGGGGGCTATCTTGTCCTTGATCCTGCATACTTTGGAATTGTAGTCTCGACCTCTTCGCGTTTCTACACCGTCGTCCAAGATGAGGTGTCTGGTAAAGCTGATCAAATCCAAGTCCGATCGCCCCAGTTCCTCGACGCGAATTGGAATTACTCTGTTCGCTACGAATCCTCCGTGCTAGTCGAAGCGGACACAGCAAAGTACGGATCCGTGGATACTACCAGCCAACTATTCTCATTTCTTTCTCCAGCACAAGCAAGAATAAATTCGTCCATCTCGCCCTTCAGAACACCATCTCCCTCGCAAGCGAAATCAAAGGCGTTGAGGCCGTAAAACATGCATTATCCAAAGGAATTGTCATCACCATTGCGGGCGAAAATGATTTCTATTCACAACGGGTCAAGGTACGACTATCTCTCAGCCCACTTTTGTGCAACGTCTTGATCAGATTGCGCACCAGTTGGCCGAGCTGAACCTCCCAAGGACTCTTCATTCGCTCAGACAGATCCCACCTTTTGCCCCAACTGGCGTTGGTCTTCCCGATGTCCACAAGACGGGTTTGGGCTCTTCAGCTGCTTTGATCACATCTCTCGTCTCTGGCCTCCTTGTCCATCTCGGCGCCATCTCCCCCAACGCGCTCAAGGACGTAGATCATTCCGAGCGTCGCCTTGCGCACAATCTTGCGCAGTTTGTGCATTGCTTAGCCCAGGGGAAGATCGGGAGTGGCTTCGATGTGTCTGCAGCTGTCTTTGGAAGTCACTTCTACAAGAGATTTGACCCGGAGGTGCTGCAGGAGTTGATGAAAGATGATGCGGTACGCTTCTTTTTTGCGTCGCATTGGTCTGCTGGTCTGATAGTCGTCATCATAGACGAAGCCGCATCTGTCCCCTATCCTATATCCAACTAATACTGCCTGGAATTACGAAGTCACACCCTTCCAACTCCCGCCATTGACAAGGATCATGCTCGCGGACGTAGACGCAGGAAGCGACACTCCGTCTCTTGTCGGGAAAGTGTTGCGGTGGCGGAAAGACAAAGTAGACGACGGTGCGTACCTCTAGGTTGTCTATAAGGTCAGGTATATTGAGCCATCGAATAGCCAACAAGTTGTGGTCGAGCATCAATACGAGCAACAACAACCTCAAAATCATGCTCTCTGGATTCTCCAGCTTGTATCAGAGAGATCCAGTCGCGTACTCCGGTGCAGTTGACGTGCTTGCCACTCTGCCCTATAATCAGGTCAGTATCCTCTCTCACTCCAACTTTATGCGTGGTCTAACTTCTGGAAAGTGGGAAACGGCGGTCGTGCCAGAAGCGGGAGGTTTTGGTGTCGTCAACGCGTTCTATGATGTTCATGCAGTTACAGAGGTATACAGGCTCACCACATGCGCGAAGTTACAATCCTGAGACAACTGTTTTTCTGTGCATAGGGG
Organism: Gloeostereum incarnatum; assembly: GCA_004338095.1. Taxonomy (NCBI): domain Eukaryota; kingdom Fungi; phylum Basidiomycota; class Agaricomycetes; order Agaricales; family Cyphellaceae; genus Gloeostereum; species Gloeostereum incarnatum. Next base: position 2,477,891 of record RZIO01000001.1, on the reverse strand, counting down.
ATCCGGCAGCAGATGCGGGAGATGGGCATACAGGCTGGCGTACCCATTGAGCCGCAAGAGCAGACCGATCTCCTTGATGCTTGTGTCTCTCAGCCAGGGGTCATTGGTGGAGGTGTTCCCGGAGGTACATTCTACTTCTACGTTCGCCTGTCACACCAGACATTAACATACCATAGCGGGTGGATACGATGCAATTTGGTTGCTAGTCTTTGACCCTAAAGAAAGCGCCGGCCCACGACCAGTCGACCGTGTTCAAGATGTCTGGGTAAACTACACCAACCTCGATGTCTCACCTCTTTCAGCAGAGGAGAGCTTGGCCAAGGGAACGCGTCTCGAAGACCTCGAAAGCGTCAACGGCCTCAAGGCCGCTCTTGGATAGTAAGATGAATATGATATAATGTATCCAAAGTCTATGTAAAAGTCCCATTATGATGTACTACTCTACAATAGATATGAAAGTGGGGCCCTTTCGGTATAGTATTACCTGCACATCTTCGGATCTCCTTCTGGGGTCCACGACTTGCGCAGCGCAATAAAGAGAGAGATGATCATAACGACGACCCCGAACGCTGCACACGCGAAAGCAGGCAGCCGTTGACGACTGTACCAGGGTAAATTTTTGTTGGCAAGCTTGAGGTAACAAGCTGCAGGAAAGATGAAGGCTAGCGTTGTTGCGGATACGCCACCTGTGATCTCAAGCATGACACCCAGGTCGCAGGTTACCAGTGAGACTATCCATGGCTAGTTAAAGAAAGATGTAAAGAGAGATAAGAAAAAGACCGACCGAAGAGGGAGGCTAGGAGGATGACGGAGGTGAAGAGTACGTGTCTTTGAAAACTAAAGGACTCGTGTGAGAAGAAGTATTGTTCAATGACCTGCTCGGACATCAAGTCAATCCAAGGGTCCTGGGGGTAGAACAACGAAATGACCTCTCTGCAAACGAAGAGCTCCAACGGTAACGTAGTGAACATATTCAAACCAAAGCAAAATCGGGCAAGATTGACCATGGCACCGTTCTATTGGTAAACGCGTCAATTGTCGCGTATCGAATGAGAATCAGATCAACGCACCCAGGGGAAATTATTCAAGATGTTACCTTGTGTCTTGTCCGTGAAGACAACATAGGCAGATATCGCAAGAGTGCAGCATGCCACGACAGACATCAGAGTAGATATGTGTGTTACTTTTGTGAAGCGATCTAACGTCGGCGTCCGTAGACTGCCATAGATCAACAGTGAATTGTGATGACATACTTCCACAAACATAAGATTGCGAAACTCAAAAAGAGAATGGCGCTCACCAAATGCAAAGCTGATCACTCCAGTAGCTTGGAATATACCTGAGTTGATGATAGTGAAGCGCTTGGAAGGATCACCTTTGAGTTCCGACGGCACTTGTGGACCCTCTATGAGTACAGTGAATACAATGATCAACATTCCGACCAAAGCGAGGCCAGAAGCTCGTGATAGTTTGTGGATATCACGGTACAATGAAAGGGGGTATGAAACACATAAAGTGCATAGTGTGATGACGAACTGACGATTGGCGAGGATGGAGAGCACAGGCGTGAAGGCGAGGGAGGGGAACACGTAACGAATGACTTGCGGTATGGTGTCTCCGATGATGATTCCAAATGCACACATACCTGGCAAAGGGTTCAGATGCCGCGGAGCTAGGAGAAAAGGCACTTACCTCCGAACGCGAACGAGAATTGAAAGAAAGAGACAGCGGCTCGACCGCTGGAACCATAACAGGCGTCCATGATATCAATGTAGGAGTGCCTGCCGCTCAGTTTAGCATTGATAACTATGAGTCGAATTGTCCAGTCTGTCACGGCACATAAGACGAGTAGTAGTAGTATTCCAGCGAAGAATCCAGCCTGACTGACAGCATAGGGAAGACCTAAGAAGATTGAGCGCGATAAACAGGAAGCGCTAGATGCACTAACCGATAATTCCTGTGAAGGGTGAACTGAGAATCAGACGCATGTGGGGTAACGCGACACTTACCAGCGCCTAAGATAGAATTGGCCATGTTCGCAACAGAATCTAGGATACCACCACCAGCCGTCCTCTTTGAAGCCAGCTCCTCCAAATCAATTGGATCTCCTTCGTCTTGGACTCCATTTATGGCGTTTAGAGGTATGCTTCCGTCGCGTGCGGAGGAGGAATGTACGAGGCCGACCAAGAGAGGCATGGAGGAGTCCATATGGCCTGGGGGTGTGCGATGTAAGGGTATTGTGTGGTCCAACTCGTCGTCGTCGAGGTCATATTCTAGGGAATACATAAGAATTTTTGAATATTTCAGCGAGCACGTCGGGTGATGACACGTACACACCTGCTTCGCGACTGGACATGGTCGACCTCAGCGGCGGAGCAAAAACCTGCACATCCTCCCTGAACCTGACAGTATGCTCGGGTTT
>RZIO01000001.1:2455481-2475398 GCA_004338095.1 Gloeostereum incarnatum | reverse complement strand
TGTTTCCAGGAAGATCATCACTGGAGCCTCCGAGCAGTGGCTGGCGGGCGTCACCGTCTGGGGAGGACTTTTGCGTGGACTGGGAGAACATGGGAAGGGGGTAGAAGGTTCTTGTTTGGTGTTGTTATGCAAGGCCAAGGTGATGGGAAGTGCGGCACAGTGCGGCATTCACGTCTGGGCGGAGGCAGGTCTCCAACGCCCACTGTCTTTCTCTTCTCGCGTTTTCTATCGGGAAACATGCACGCCTTTATTCTCCTATTCTTCTTATCTTTTGCAAACGCACGAATAGAGCAGGCATCTCCACAAGCACTCGCCCAGCTGTATTCGCTCACTACCAGCACCTCTTTCCCCTTCCCATCTGCTACAGAATCTTCTTCTGATACTCAAAGTCTTTTGCTTTCTGACTGGTCACTCGCCCAAGGTCGCATCCAGGATGGTGCTGACAATCTCGCTTTCGTAGAAAACCCCTTCCCTAATTCTGTCATTCCTACCTCAAACACTTCCACTTACGGGGGACCAGTCTTGGAGGTTACCTATGAGGAAGGAAGCTACTCGCACGACACAGGAGGTGTCCAGTTATACAACCTGTGGAATACATCCGATGGCTCCACTTTTCAGTCCATGTTACTCTCGTACGAGGTTGCTTTTGATCAAAGCTTCGATTGGGTCAAAGGGGGGAAGCTTCCAGGTCTTCGAGGTGGAAACCCTACAGGGTGTAGCGGTGGGAATGAAGCGACTGGCCGCGACTGTTTCAGCACACGCCTCATGTGGCGTAGGAATGGAGGAGGAGAAGGTCAGCCTCTCTTATTTTGTCTCCTGACTCCTATCTCACTCTCTTTAGTATATGCTTACATTCCCACTCCCAACAACCTCTGTGCCCAGTCGACCATCACATGTAACTCCGATTTCGGTATCAGTCTTTCCAGAGGCTCCTTCAGCTTCGTCAGCGGCCAGTCTGTATCACTCTTGGCGCCTGCTTATTGTCTCCGCAGTTTGCTAATTACATTTTCTACCTAGGTGGAATCGAATCACATTGCTCGTTCAGATGAACGAACCTGCCGACGTGGCCAATGGCAACATTCAACTCTAGTTCGTCTTCTCATTCAGTCTTGGCTTTTCGGGTCCTGACTGTTCTAAATACGTGTAGCTTCAATGACCTGCTCGCCATATCTCAAGAGAATCTTCAAATCCGGAGTGTCGACAATCTCTCTATTGGAGGCCTGTACTTGTCGTGAGTCCCCCCATGTATACAGTCCATCTTGGCAGAATGCTGACGTGCCATATAATGAAGGTCCTTCTTTGGAGGTATGCCGATTTCTTTGTAAACCATAGCTCGGTCGCTGACATATACAAAGGTTCCGATGAGAGTTGGGCGACGCCAGAAACGACGCACACCTACTTCCGTAATATTACCCTTTGGGGTGGGTCCACTCCATCGAACTTAACCGGAGAGCAAGTGCAAAGCGGAGCCGTGGGATCGCAGTCATCTGCGCCTGGACTTCTTCTCTCGTTTGCTTTCTTCTTGCTTTCCCTATGTCTCTAGATTTAGATTTACAGGGACTCGTTGCATTGTTCTGTCGAGCATATATCACTGTACCTTTTTGCTTGTTTTCGTGAGTAGTGTATGTACGTATGTAATCCCGAGAAGGACGATGATGGACATTGGATCAAGGATTCCTTTGTGACGACGAGTGTCTCTACTTGACTCTCGCCCGTCGGCGGTTGAGAAGAGAATGGGATGCATAACGGGTGAGAGATGGCGAGGGGTCGGTGTACCCTGTGTCTTCGAATCATTCCTAGTCCGTTCGAACGTATCAAATTGGCATAAAAGATGACTGCGCTCGGATATTGCTAGGACTCCTGAAACTCAGGTAAACGTACAAGCTACGTAGGGCGTACTGCTGGATATTTGGTCGCGTGAGGAGTCACTGTCCGTGTGACCGAGGCGGCAAGTCACAGGTAGTACGCCCGCTGATCGACGATGAACTAGCACTCTGCAAATCATCGCAATGCGCACCAACGAACCCGCAGGCAACAAAAGGAAAACAACAAGGAAAATATTCGACAAGCATTCAAAGGCGGGATGGCTGAGGCGACTGGGCGGAATGAAGAATAAGACTCCGACTGAATGCCGTCATATGTAATAGAACCACATTCTCGTGGCAACCGTGGAATCTGGAAGGATTGAATGCTGATTACCTGCCTGCATTCAAGCTGTCTATAATACTCTCTCCTTCTTTTAACTTTCTCGCTCTCGACAACTCTGTATTTTCTCGGAAATGGCCTCCATTAACCTCCCGAGCTCACCACTTTCTAAGAAAAAGTCGGGATGGGTATGCATATCACGTCACTGATTCCCCTTCATAACTGCTCATCTCTGCCAGTCGATATCAGATTTTGACGCGACACCGTACCCTCGGTCAGTCGCAAGTTCGAGACATTTGTCTGCCATCTTCGAAAAGGTGTGGCCCTCTGTGATCTCTACTTTCAGTCCGCTGACGGCCACCACTCCAGTACTCTCTCTCTCCAGACCCACAGGACTGGGGCTCCGATCTCTCTGCAGACCTCGTAGAGCCAGACGATGATCTTCACACCCCAGCACCTAAAAGAGAGCCCAGAGACATCGAGCGCGGTGGTTCGTCTCTCTCCTACCGAGCATTATCCAACGTTGGCTGTCTATCTGTTTTATGTATCGGCCTTCTTGCGCTCTTGTACGTCTCTCTGCTCTCTTTTCTCTTTCTCTCTTCCTTATTTTCTCCAGCATCGGCTACCCAGTCATACGATACGCGACTACACAGGAACTGTCAACCTTCGGAGGGTTTAACGTGGGGGGTCTGAATGCCTCTGGACAGGTTCGCCATTCAATCCCTCCGCTCTAGAACATCTGTCCGACATACCCTTAACTTTCCAGGTACCTTCCATGGGAAATTGGGGTTTGATCGACCTCAGTACCCCCCAAGATGTCTACACTGTCACGTCATGGAGAGATAGTAACAAGCGAATGCAGTTGGTCTTCTCGGACGAGTTCAACGTCGACGGCCGAACTTTCTACCCAGGTGACGACCCATATTGGGAGGGTGTTGACCTTCATTATTGGGTGCGTTTCTGTTGCATCGCTTCCGCAGGCCCGATCTTCGGTCCTTACCCTCCTCCCTTCTCTACCCCAGGGAACCAACAATCTGGAGTGGTACGACCCAGCCGCAGTAACAACAGCGGGTGGGAACCTCGTCATTACACTTTCGGAGAAGGATCCTACAGAGAACCATAACCTGTCACATCAGGGCGGTGCGTGTCGTCCGTTATTCCCGCCAGCCTCTGATCCTTGACTTTTCATTTTAGGAATGATCGCAACATGGTGAGCGGAACCTTCCTGTCACAGGACTCCTCGGAGTCATCTCCGCGAAGGTTCTCATGGGCTTTTTGGGATCCACAGGAATAAATTCTGTTTTACGGGAGGGTATATTGAAGCCTCGGTACAGTTACCTGGGACGAACAATATTCTTGGTATATTATCCAGGACTTATGACTACAACGAAACTGACAGAGTTTGCAGGACTATGGCCCGCGGTCTGGACGATGGGAAACCTGGGTGTGTTCTCCCGCTCCTTTTTGCCTTTTCTCCGGATTTCTGACATCACACACGTGTACTCAGGCCGAGCAGGCTATGGTGCGTCTCTCGAAGGGATGTGGCCATACACGTATGGTATGTTTGTGGCCCGCTACTCTACATCCATTCCGCTAACAACCCACTTCTGCAGATTCTTGTGATGTCGGAACGGTCGCCAATCAGACGGTCAATGGACAACCTGTAGCGGCCACAACAGGAGGAGATAATGGACATGACGGGATCCTTTCCTTTCTTCCTGGCCAACGTTTATCGCGGTGTACATGTCCAGGAGAAGCTCACCCTGGACCAAAACATCCCGACGGTACATTCGTGGGGAGGGCTGCCCCTGAAATTGATGTCATTGAGGCCCAGGCAAGTCACTGCCATTGTTATTTAGGATCTGGGTGCGCTGAACGATCTTTCTCTCAAGATCAATGAGCATACTCTTATAGGAGGAGTCTCTCAATCTGGCCAATTTGCTGTGAGTGTCGTGTTGCGTTCTTCGAAGATGTTTCCTGAAAATTTGCAGCCTTTTAATGCCCAATACAACTGGAATAATGACTCAGATAACATGATCATCAATGACCTGTCCAAGTCATACTTCAATACGTTCCAGGGCAGTGTCACCCAGATGGCTACCTCTGTTGTCACGAATACGAACCCGCTATGCTATGAGCGAACAGGTGGATGTTTCTCTTTGTATGGATTTGAGGTAAAGTCCTCTTGCTTGACACTTCGACGAGCGAATCACTTACTGATGCCTTGATCTACAGTACAAACCTGGTGAGTTGGATACAATATCTGCACGCTGAAGCTCTAACATCGTGCTAATATCATATACATAGGGTTTGATGATGCAGTGAGTCGCAATGCCATGACACGCTAACTTTACTCCTGAATGCCGTCGTCTGCTAGTACATTACGTGGATATCCGATGGTCAACTGGCTTGGACGCTCAATGCAGGGGGTGTAGGTCCTGATCCTCGGGTGGGAATAGGTGCTCGACCGATTCCTCAAGAACCTATGGTATGTTCCTTGTTACCCTTACTTTCTTTGTGAGGTCCCTGACACTCCCACAGTACCTCCTTATTAATCTGGGTATGTCTTTCAACTTTGGGCCCGTCGACATAGAGCACCTTGGTTTCCCAGTCCATATGCTGGTAGACTACATACGCGTTTACCAGCACGAGGACGCCATCAACATCGGATGCGATCCAGAGGACTTCCCAACCGCTGGTTACATCGAACGGTCAGTCGGTTTCTCCGTATGGTTTTGGGAGTGCCAGCTGACAAGAAATCTGTCGTCCAGATTCATCGAGGCATACACAAACCCAAATTTAACGACTTGGGTAGACGATTATAAGCAAACGTTCCCCAAGAACTCATTCTTGGGTGAATGTTAGCTCCCACATGCATATGAAGGGACTCTTTTGCATTTTCGGACAGGTTCTCTCGCATCTTTCGTATCACACAACATCACTCGCATATTTTACTTGCTCTGCTATCTTCGCTCTCAATTGCATGCATATCGAACTGGGCTCTCCCCCTTCACTATTCTCTGCCGCACTCCCATGCTTTACTTCCTTCCCTCCGCCACATATATCTTCTTTCTGCAGCGGGTGCATGCCGTTTTGATTTGTTCGCCAGATCCGTACTATCACAAACTCTTCTTGATCCCTCTTTTCGCTCAACCACTCATTTTTTGCCCCAGTATTGCCTCATTTTAATATATCCTTCCTGCTTGCAGTAGTTGTATGTCTTGTATTATACCTGTATTACAGATACCTAGATCTTTTATTAGAAATTCGATAGCAGAAAATATTCTTATTGCACTTAGTAGTAGACGCTACTGTGGCATGTGGCGCACCTAAAGCTTTCGAACGCTAACAACGGCCCAAGCTTGCGGCAAAGGTATGTACATATTTTATACTATTATGGACACATAAGAATCTGGCTACCCGACAACAGAAGATTGCAATATGTAGATGGGATGCCAACAGTGGCGCTGGCTGTGACGGTGTGACAGCGAGGCGCGCTGATGTTTGCCTCCATCACTCGCCCACCATGTTCACTTTTACGAACTCCTTCGGCACACATATTCTCTGGATGTCGAAGGGTTTCCACCGCTAGTCTACACTGCAAGGACTCTGTACGGAGTCATGATTATGAGTCTTATCTTGTCGCTCCATTTTACCCACCACAAGTTCAAGATGCGTACTGGGCAGTCAGGGCGTTCTATGTCAGTATAGAAAGCCAAACTCTCGCAATTATAAGTATCTCAATGGCCTTTTTTGTAGGTAGAGCTTGCTCTTATACAAGACAGCGTGTCGAACCCAGTCATCGGCCAAATGAAACTTCAGTTCTGGCGAGACGCGATCAAAAATATTTTCGAAGGATCTCCCCCTCAGCACCCTGTGGCTATTGCACTCTCGGAAAGTCTCCGCGCTCAAGAAAATACCACCCGTGCTCAGAGGTATCATTTCAAAAGAATAATAGATGCTAGGGTGAGTGTCCCATGTCCACGTCTAGAAGCTGGAAGCGTAATTGCCAACGTCTCCCCAGGAAAACGAGCTCTTTATGCCAACATATATGACAACAGACTCTTTAATCTCACACGCAGAGTCCACCTCGAGCACGCTCCTGTATACCCTTCTCGATCTGGTTCTCCCTGGGTCCGATTCCACCTCTTTGGGCTCCACCATTAGCCACTCCCTCTCCCATCTCGGTGCTGCTGCTTCTATTGCCACGCTCTTACGGGCCTTGCCCTTTCACGCGTCGAAAGGGAGGATGGTGATCCCTGCTGACATTACAGCCAAGCATGGGGTCGTTCAGGAGGATATCTTTCGGAGGGCTCAGCCATCTGGGTTGGAGAGCAGGGATGACACTCGCGCGGCGCAACAAAAAAAGGCACTCGAGGATGCTGTCTATGACCTCGCGTGTGTCGCTAACGACCACCTCGAAACCGCTCGAAGCATGATCATTTCGGAGGAGACGGGTGGCAGAGTTCCCCAGAGAGTTATGCCAGTGTTTCTGTCAGGTGTAGGTCCGATGTGCTTGCTGCTATGTGACGTATTAAGCTTTCCTTTCTTGCAGATTGCGACACAGAACATACTGGCACGCCTCGAAAAAGCGAACTTTGACGTTTTCGATCCGCGTTATTTCCCTCCCCCAATGCCGGGCCAAGCAGCACGATCTGATTGGCGTCTGGCCTGGGGTGTATGGAGAGGATGGTGGACCGGGAAATTCTAACAGGCGTGTTCAAGCTATCTAGTCTACACTATAGTCCGGCGTCCCTCTCGTTATTGATCAATCATCCAGTGGGGGTAATCTATCTCCAATCACTCCCCCTTCACCAATTTTCTCTCCCAACGCGACCTTCTCAAAGATGGTGTAGGCGCGTTCGAAGTTGTCGTTGACGATGACGATATCATGCACGTCGGGTTGCTTGGCGTAGTCGATCTCGTTCAACGCGGTCGCGAGTCTCTTTTGAACGGAAGCGTCTACGCGCGATTGATAAGATAAACCGGTGTGCACGCGTGTTCTAGGCACGAACCTGTTTCCGTTCCTCGGGACTGAAGACGATCTCGGAGGGCGGACAGAGTAGGTGGAGAGACAAAGAGGTATACGGGACGGAAATCTGTGGTCTTTGATTTTTCTTTCACTTGACGGACACCCTATGATCCCAGGGATGGATGGGTGATTATCAGGGATAATGATTGGATTGCTATTCGAATACAAATGTACCTGCGCCTCAATATCTAAGATGCATCTCCTTCCTTTGCTCTCCACGCCCTTTACAGTTTGATAACTGGTACCATAAAAATTGCCTGAGAACTCGGCGTGTTCCAAGAAGGCGCCTTGGTCGATGAGAGACTTGAATTGGGGGGCGGAAACGAAATGATAGTGTTGTCCGTCCACCTCCCCTGGTCGAGGAGAACGAGTGGTGTCTTGAAGGAGAGTTTAAAAACGACCAGGAAGAGCAGTACAGCAACATACGAGAGACGCCAAAGCCGAACTTGTCCGGAAACTTTTCAAAGAGTCTTTTGAGGAGGGTGCTCTTGCCTACACCAGACGGCCCACTCATGACCAGCGGGCGGGCGAACTCCATGGAAGACGACAGACGAGAGAAAGTGCGAATAATGATGGTGGAGGCCAGAGAGGTGCTGTCGCACAACACGATTCAACAAAAGCGCATTTTCCTTTTCCTACCACCATCCACCCATGCCGAAGCCTTCCCGAAAACGCCAGAGATTGGCACACGAGCAGCTCGTAGACGAGGATGAAAAGGACGATGAGGAAAAACGCCTCGAAAGTCTCCTTTTTGGCACCAAATTTGCCCCAAGCCTCCACCAGGACTCGGACTTGGAAGATGGACTCGGAGGAGGGAAAGAAATGGAAAATCTGCTCGACTCAGATGTGTGTGTTCATTTTTCTGATGCATTAATTGGTCTCCAATCTTGTTTTCTAGCTTTTCTTTGTCGACGATGGACCAGAAGCCAGCGAATCTCTCCCCGCCCCACAGATAAAGTCTAGCAAAAAACCTGCCGCTTGGTCAGACCCCTCCGATCCTCCCTCTGTGTCTCTAGCCTCCGACAGGCGGAAACGGAAACTGCGCGACGCGCCATCCGAAGACTCGCTTACCGGTAGAGAGTACGAGTCGCGTCTTCGTCGCCAGTTTGAACGCATAAACCCCGAACCGCAATGGGCAAAGAAGGCAAGAAAACGGCGCGACGGCGATGATGTTGATGCCAGCGACGACGACGAGCTTCATGGAATGCTCTCTTCCACTGCTGGAATACTCTCTAAGTCTGAAAGATCGTCTGTTCTCCCCTCTGGCACGCTCTCCATCGAGCGTCTTCGCGACGTGAACGCCAACCAAGGCACATCATCGGGCGAAGTCAAATGCATGGCCTTTCATCCCAGTCCGAAAGTCCCTGTTTTGTGCGTAGGCACTGGAGACAGACGGATACGACTTTACAATGCAAGTTGCTCTCGCTTCTGGACCTCTAAATCCGCTAACATTGTTTTTCAGGTAGATGGTCATACTTCCCCCCTACTCCAAACACTTCATACTCCCGCCCTTCCCTTCACTTCTTGCCAGTTCCACCCCACTGGCTCACATCTCCTGCTGACAGGTCCGAGACCCTTCTATTATATTCACGATCTCCAAAGTGGAAACATGCACCAGAGCAAAATATGGGGTCCGGGACACGGAGACGAGTACTCGTCGTCGTCTACGACTGATGTCTCTTCTTTCTCACCCACCGGCGATGTCTTGGCTGTCGCAGGAAGGAACGGTTCCATTCAACTGTTAGACTTCAAGAACTCTGGGCAGGTTCTCTCAAGCCTCAAGTGCAGTAGTGGTGGTGGGATCAAGAGTATGCGGTTTGTCGGAGATGGATCTAGAGACTACCTCACAGTCCTTACGAATGAGGCTGAGGTCTACCTCTGGGATATAGGCGAGAAAAAATGTGTCAACCGGTGGAAAGACTTTGGAGGTTTTAGAGGGGGGGCAACCGCATTGGCAGGGACTAACAGTTGGCTGACAGTAGGGTGTGTCCCTCCATTCTTCGAACGCTATCTATCGTCCTGACAAGACTCTAGATCAAATACAGGATTAGTGAATGTATACGGTGCTGATTCGCTCAAACCCTCCAACGATTCGTCCTTCAGCACAAATCCGGACCCTGTGAAAACGCTTTCACAACTGACGACGTCGATATCTTCACTATGTTTCAACCACAACTCTCAGATGCTTGCAGTAGCAAGCAAGGAGAAGAAGGATTCCCTGAGACTGGTAAGTTCTCTTCCGCCTTACTCGGTCATCTCCGATGATCTCATGCTTTCGTAGATCCATTTCCCTAGTCTCACGGCTTTTAGCAACTGGCCTACGTCAAGCACGCCACTCGGACATGTCAGTGCCGTTGACTTCTCAGCGCAGAGTGAATATCTTGCAGTTGGGAATACGAGAGGAAGGGTTTTATTGTATTGGCTACGAGATTTCGCAGCGCGATAGGCCTCTTTACTTTATCTTATCAGTAGTTAGCCTGTCAAATCAATCTTTAGTCATGTGTTTATAGCCGGTGAGGATGCGTACGTGGGAAGACGCGTTTGTGCACTTTCTCCCCTTCCTCCAGCCAGACCGAATCTATACACGATGAGCGACCCAGTGGCAGAAAAGTCGGCCTTTTTGCGCATGTACATGAGCAACCATCCAGGTCAGTTACTGTTCCACTAGCTCATCTCCTTGAATTACCATGATCGACAGATACTCTGGTGGCATATGCAAAGTTCTTTGGAAAGGTTACCGACCGGATAACGAGTGCAGAAATGGTCGCTATTGATTGTAATGTAGGTATTTTCTCCGTCAGTCTTTGTCCGATGCTGACCTCCTCAGACTATGACCCTTCGATGTACCGACCCCTCCGGAAAGAAACGCGATGTAGCGGTGAAAATCGAACCTCCACTCAGGGGATACGACGACGTGAAGCCTCGTTTACTTGAAATGAAAGCTCTCGCTCAGGAAGGTCTGGGAATGGTGCGTCATTTTCCTCCTCCTCTAATCTGCTCCCTTATGCTTATGTTTCCTTGTTTAGATCAAAACCCCCAAAGTGATGGCCTATAAACCTCCCTTCTCACTCGGGGTAATGACCCTTGCCTTCGTGGGGATGGCATATCTCGGATTCTACGCTCCGGATACCCTATCTCTGCGCTTTCCGGGGGTTCTGCATTCCTACGTCCCTGCCAGCCCATGGACTGTCGGCGTGTCTCACAAAGTGTTCAAGATTATCTTCAACTCTCTGGTAGCTATCCATGCATTAGAATCCTTCTACACCGCGTCGCTGTGCAGGAAGCATACTGGGTTCGGATTGGGGGTGAGCATTCTTCCTTCCTTAAGCTTGCCAACCTATACCTCTCATTTACGTTGAAAAGGCTGTATATGTGGCAGCCACCTTTGTCGGAGGTTTCCCCGCCTGGGTGCAGCTGAGACGCAGGATTCAGGAAGCAAGGATCGAGAGCGTTATGAAGGTCGAGTAATCTCAATCACTGGCAGATGTTGTTGGAATGACCACTGTAAGAGTTTGAATCGGATTCTAACTTAAATTCCGCATCTTGTGTGCAAAAGTGCATTTGTGGCCGCGTCAGGGCTCGCAGTGACGCGTCTTTCGACATCTTCAAGCACATGGTACTTACTCTTCAACAGATATGAATCCTTCTGGATCGGCAATGCAGTAGTGTCATATCTCAACGCGCCCTTCGCGCCTTCCTGTGTGCATGCCATGGCCATTGTAGGAGGTACAGCGTCGACACAGACACCATCAAGTACACCTACTCTTATTTGCTCCTCGTTCAATCTCGTCGCGGCCTTGTTCTTCACACCGCTAAGTGACTCATAGGGCACGAGCCATTGCAAGTATACAGGGAGGCGATTTATCGTCATTCAGTCGGGATCACCTGTCCCTGCCCTACATATAATGACGAATAGACCACCAATGCAGTAGCATTCGTTGTTGTGGCCTCCCATGTATGGTGAGCAAGAGCGAGAAACAGAAGCCAAGGGGGCTCTTAATGGCTCAAATCCTTAGTCGGCGGCAAAGGAAACCTTTGCGAGAACCAACCAGTCCTCCACCGAGCCTCGACAGTCGGTCAACCAGATCTCCGCGCACTTGAGCCCTGCCATCCAGTCTTCTTCGCCACAATTCAATTCTATACCCCCATCTACTGAGCGGACTCCCAGAGAACGAAAAAATCGTTCTCGCTCCCCACCCTCGGCGTCTTCGTTCGTGATGTAGCACAGAGATACGTGAGGAAATGCGGGAGTCCGAGGCTCGGTGTCCAAGTCCTCATGAATACGTGCATGCAAATCAAGCAATGCTTGGGTGGGGCTGATAGAGATGTAAACGGATCTATAGAAATGTTCCCCGACGTCTACAGACCGAAGATGGACTTGGATAGAAGAAAGGTCGGCGATCCATGACTGTATCTGGGCTGTAGTTATTTCGACCAACGACGGGAATGAAGCAAGAGTGATATGGGGATGGAAACGTGGGTAGGATAACACAGTCGACCGAGCGTCTTGCTTGAAATGCGTTTTCATCATCGTCCCAAGTTTGCGAGCATCCTCCTCACAAGGAACTAACCATAGGGTAACTAGAAAGCCCCAGTTTTAGTCTAGATGGAGCACTAATATTAAAAAACAAGCAATAGTTCACCCATACAGAATTGCTGTATAAACGCAGTGAACGACTGTCTTCCAATGATCGTAGAGGATGGTGAGCGAGACTAGTATAAATGTGCGATGAAAAAATTGGCCATGTGACATACTAGTTCACGATCGGTTCGGATCACAGTTGTGGCGCATGCGGCGCAATAACATTACTACGACACCAGAGCGACGGCACTATGATCAGGACAAAACTACGCTCTACGTCCGAAATAAACACGAAGACAAGAAGAGTGTTGGCTGGTCTTCCTAATATTTCCAATGCTCTTGTCCGGAACCTGAGCAAGGAACACGTTAAAGTGCACTCCCAAGGTACTCCAGAGAAATATCACAGGCTTACCACCAGAGTAAACTTTCCCAAATATACATAACTTCTCGGAAAGTATCGTGCAAAGCCAGAACAGACACTGTATCCACGACTGGTAGGATGTTTATTCCTGCACCTTTGAAGAGGGCCTCAGCGATGGTCTAGGACTGCAAAACCTCCCATAAGAAAGTCAACTGGAGAAGGAAGAAATTGAGTGGGACGCACAGATGGACACAGCGGAAGTATGACCTGCAAACTCTTGTAGAATTTTAGTCTTTGAGCTCGGATTCGGAGTATACTTACTTTTAGGCGAATACAGCGGGTATTTATATCATTCGCGCTCACCCGTTTCAACATTCCGTCATATATTTCCAAGCTGCTGAAGCTCCCGGTGAATATTCCATGGTCCTGTGGCCGAGAGATGTCGATGTCGGGCTGTTGTCTCAGGTCTGCATGTGCCACTGGTCCCATCTGCCAGTGGTACCATTAACATCGAGCGCGTTCGACAATGAAGGGCCCGTCTTTCTTCCTCCCCATGATGGACAAAGCTTCCGCAAACATTGACCATGTCAGGCCAACCCGGCCCGGGATCAGCGCCACAACCAAAACCAGTTAGGGCTCAGACCGAAAATTAGTTTGGATACATATGTAGGCTGTCGCATAGATAGATTGAACACGACGGAGGTCTCAGACACACGTCGAAATCACATTGGTCTGAATTGCAAGATACACACAGAAATGAGCAGGAGAAAGAGCCGAAGAAACCGCACGAGATTAGTACGATGTATATGTATCCTTGACCAGATCACTGGCACGCTCAGCAAAGACATAGACCACTGCTTGAGGGTGAGCACTGGGCAAGAATGGCTATGCAGTTGGCATTTCAGTAGTCAGCTCGAGAACATTTGGCAAGAAAGCCTACCAGAACTGACGCATCGACGACTCGAAGACCATCGACTCCTTTGACCTTCAAGTCAGGGCTCACAACGCCATGTGAAGCACCGTTCCGAGCCATACTTGCAGTACCGACAGGATGCCATACAGTTCCAGAATTGTCCCTGATATATTTATCTAGTGCGGCATCTGTAGTAGCATTGGATAGAGGGCCAAAAGGCCCGACGATGTAATCTTTCCAGGAAGACGCTTTAAGGAAGGCGACAGCACCCTTCAAAGCTTCACGCATGGCCGCTTTGTCAAAACTGGTGTTAAAAAATGCCGGATCGATAAGAGGAGGGAGGAAGGGATCATTGGACTGGAGCTTGACAGATCCGCGGGACGTTGGGCTGAGAAGGGCCGTCGCGACGGTGATGAAGTGACCTGTGGGAGGAGACACACCCAGCATTCCGTTCTGCATATTTCTATCATCAGTTGGACACCAAGTTACAGCAAATTTGGATGTACGCACATTGAAAAGTAGCTCGTAATGGGGTGAACGATCGCCAGCTGTGGGGTCATGGAAGCTATTCCATAGCGAATGGCTCTTATTGAAACGAACGAAGCCCAGCTGAGAAGTGGGCGAGGTGACGAGGACACCTGTACCATTCTGTTTCCACTGGTGAATCAGGGCTGCTAGCAGAGCTGGGTCGCGATTGATATCGTCAAGTGTGTTTTCACTGGTGACAGACCATACATTAGAAAGAAGGACGTGGTCGGCGAGATTACGGCCAACACCCGGAAGATTCACGATGGGTTTGATCCCAACCGACAGTAAATGGGAGCGATCCCCGATGCCAGACAGAAGCAAAATCAGAGGAGTCCCGATTGCCCCTGCAGAAAGTATGATTTCTTTCG
Source organism: Gloeostereum incarnatum (assembly GCA_004338095.1). Classification (NCBI taxonomy): domain Eukaryota; kingdom Fungi; phylum Basidiomycota; class Agaricomycetes; order Agaricales; family Cyphellaceae; genus Gloeostereum; species Gloeostereum incarnatum. Next base: position 2,461,469 of record RZIO01000001.1, on the reverse strand, counting down.
AAGCTGTCAGCTCCCTGCTTGGACCTTTGAAGATGATAGATCGTGAGCATTAATCTGGGTACGTAGTATGGCGCCTACACACCACCAGAAGTCACCTCAACAGTGCGAAAGATTGGACGGAAAGCATTTCCATGAGAAGCCTTGGTTACAATTAGTCGTGTGGCTCTGCTGTTGACTGCCACATGAAGATTTGGACGATCCAAAAAAGGAGGGGCCATATACGATGTTGCTGAGCTGCTGCGCCGAGGGCCGTTAATCGTTTTCTGTGTCCACCCTATCCAGACGTTCATGAAGAAACTGATAAGGGAGCACGAAAGACTGACCTATGCCAAGTATGTTTCCAGAATTCATGTCTAGATTGAACTCGAAGTCGCCACCAAGCTCATGAGCAGCATTGACAACGCGGCTGTCAATGGGGGTGAGTTCTCCTGGCAAACTCACAGAGTTGATCCCGTCAAGACTATGGAAAGAGGGGTCGAATTGGCCAGTAATGTTGTGGTCATCATTTGGCGTTGTCCATCTTTCGTTCTTCCTGAAGTAGGGCAGCATATTATCCCATGACCATCCCGGATCCCCAGTAACATTAGCATATCGATCAAAGTCGTCTGAAGAGCCACGGGTATAAACCATGTAGTCTGATAGACAAATAAGTGGAGGGAGACGAGGAGGTATGTGTACAAGTCTAGACGTACTGACACTGCTGCTACCACCAAGGACATGTCCACGGGAATAAGGGATGGATCTATTTCCAAAGCCTTCCTGAAGAGTAGTTGTATAGTTCCAGTCGTATGGAGTATTGGGAGTTACTCTTGTGCACAAGAAGGGTATTTCAGAACTCAAGACATCGGTATGTCTAACAGGCAACACTCATACTTCAGAAAGAAATGAATCTGTGAATAAACGACTTACGGTGGGCCAGCTTCAAGCACAAGCACATTGAAGTTAGGGTTCTCAGTGAGTCGGTTGGCGATTGTGTTCCCAGCTGTTCCTCCTAGAGTTTGTGAAATGAGAAATTGACTTACTTCAATTTCCAAAAGAGTTTTTACTCACCCCCAACGACGATGAAGTCATAATTGACGGCCGGGAGATGGTCTATGTCCACAAAAATCTTGGAGTTAACGGGAAAGATGGTCAGCCACAGAGCAATGAGCAGAACAACATGAGCCCGAAAGGAAGACATTGGGGAAATCCGTGCCAGGGTGTGGAACGAGTTGCAGGCGGTAGGAAAGGGTACATATGCTCATACGTTAAGAATCAGATGGCAGCAGTTGAGTCGAAGCGCGGGCGTTGTCGACAGCAGATGCGAACAGCTAGAGTAACACCAAGCTTCGAGCCGGGCGTAAATTGTGGCACCTCCGACAGTACTCGTCGATCGAAGAAGCCTCCGAAATGCATGCCCGCGGATAGAATTTCTCTCAAATTGCCTACGTTATTACAATCGCCCCAGTCAGCTTTGATTGGCTACAACACATCAGCCTGGAGAAGCTTCAGCTTGAGTGCTCAGCGTCAGCGTTAAATAACGTTCAGTGAGTACCAAAGCAGGACACGGTGTTTCCAGACAAAATCATCGCTTATCCAATAGTATTACATAACCCAATTGGGGAGGACTTCTTTACCGATGAGATGCTGAATTTAAGCGTCGCAGGTGGCATGTAGTTTGACGTCGAGCCCGAAAAGTTTCAAGTAATTCAGATCGAGCCGCCCCATGCATTAAGCCCCCGGATGGCACGATAACCAGCTGCCACTCTATATACGATCTTCCCAACTTTTTCCGCGGGGTTTAACGCTTGTGGTGATTTGTATTGTACCAACTCAAACATTTGAATTCAGAACAACTCCACTACTCCTTTGCGGCCAGAGACAATACCCACAACCTTCGCCTTCAGATCAAAAATCTCGCCACTTTTTGTGATGACCAGGTCGTTCGCTCCTTCCTCAGCAGCAAGGCCAAGCAGTGTATCCAAGTTGACCGATGCCAACGCTAATGCCTCAGACTTCGATAGTTCTCCACCCGATTCAAGAACAGCCTGATGGAAATTTGTCGGTGAGTACTAATAAAAGAATGAGATGCCGCGCACCCATGCGATATCAAATCTCGTATTACGAGCCTGCCACTGCTGCTGAATGCCGACGCCCACAGTAACGTTGTGGGATTTCAGGATAGAAATATTGCTATCCCTTGACAGCGGAGGCCCAGGCAATCTAGATGCAGTCAGAAAAACGCTCATCTCGTCAATGATAAGGACGTACATGCGCTTTTGTTCCCACGAGGAAGGGAAGGGCCTAGTGGGGGAGACAATCACACCGACTCCAGCTTCGGCAATCTCTCTCGCAAGGAGATGTGCCTCATGAGCCCCGCTCAAAGTAAACTTGAGGGTAGTTCCGCTCGAAGCTTCAATCTCAGATTTGAGCAGGATGAGCGAAGCAATGATGTCCGCGTTTGACACCTCAATCACGAGAGGAATTTCTCCCTAAAGTCATAGACAATTAGCCGTGTAGATGAGGGCGAAGGCTATGAGTAGAACTTTTACCTTGACCACCTTCGCGAAATTTTCACCAAGGGCGTCCTGAGCACCGCCTTGCAGCAGCGAGCGAAGAGCAGCAACCTGCGAGCTGACGCTGACACTCGAGCGCAGGCTGAGAGCGACATGCACGGCTGTGACCTCCTTGACGATCGCGCCAGACTCGAGTTTGTGTTTCGCTCCTGTGCTGAACGCTGTGCTCAGTCCGCGAAGGAAACCTTGAGAGACAGGTGCAGTGACTGCTGCTGTCACTCCAGAGCGATACGCCAATCTGTGAGAAGAACACGATGAGCGGGCGGATGTGGAGGAAGCACAGGCCCTACAGAGTATCGCGGGAGCCAAACTCCAGACCATCCACAGCACGAATGATTGCACCGCGATCACCACCAAGAAGATCCGGAATCCTGGACGATAATGGGTCCAACACTACGCCATCGGATGTGGACACTTCTCCTGTGATATGGCTTAGTCCGATTGGCCCACCGTAAGTAATCAAGCCGGGTCTATTGGGGATGAGATTCGAGGAAGCTTGACATGAAAGAAAACTCTTACGATATTGAGCCTCCTTCCAGATCTATCCTCTGTGTCTTCTCTCCTAACAAAGCGATTGAAGACGAACAGCCTCCCTCTTCAGCAGCCGTACACAAAATAGTGCCATCACGAACAACGACTACGCCACCAGCTGATGCACTCAATGCCTTTCCGTCGACGGCAAGGACTTGTTTGATTGTCCGCGTTTGACTGTTCTTCAAGAACACGCTCCCGACGTTCACAAACACCGCGCTCTTGTATTCCGCACCTGGGACATCCAGAGGTGGTAGCCCTTCGTATTTCACCGCATCCTCGGCCTCCTTGTCGAAATTAGGAGTCTTTGGCACGTCGTTGAAGCCCGGAGGTTTTGGAGAAGTGAATGGGGACGAAAGCTGAGGGATGCCATCGATATACACCTGTTTGGGTGTAGCTCCCAAGGCGAGTGGATGGCTGTCCCAAACAACGATATCTGAAACACGGCTGAGCAAGGATAACGAGAGGAGAACTCGTTAGTACTGACCGGCATCGTACCCTGAATACAACGCGGAGAAATGAATAAGTTACCGTAAGCAGGGACAGACCATGGTATGTACCTGGCTTAACAAACCCCACACGATGGTCGAGACCAGCTAATTTGGCTGGCGTGGTCGTCACGGAAGCGAGTGCAAGGTTGTAGGGTAGGCCATAGTAATGGGCTTGCTGAGCTTCGTAAACAAGATAGCGAGAATTGAGGACGGGATGGTCGCTCTGCATATAAAAATACACATCAGACCATGTCTATGTTATGGTAGCGTAATATAAAGACATGAGGGAACAAACCTTCATAACCACGCTCAAACCATTGTCGGCTAGAATACGGGGAGCGAATTCGGAGCCGCGATAGGCTTCGCGTTTGTAACGTCCGTTCGTAGCGAAAAGGGCCACAGCAGGAGGAGTGCCTTAACGAAGACCATCAGCCTCAAGTAAGGAACGCAAGGGAAAACGTACCATAAGCCTTCTTTAGCAGATCCGGGACGAGATAGGTTTCATGGGCATGGTGGAATGCCGCAATGGAAAACTTGAACTCGTTGGTCAGTCTTACGATGCCATCAAGATCTACAGCTTCATAACAATGGTTTTGAATCTATGTACAAGTTAAATGAGCAACTCTCCGCATCCATGCAGAATACGTACCTTGACGCGACCTCTGAGGACGTCGACCAGCATCTCCCATTGTAGATCTTCAGGGAAGGCTCCCAATCCTTCCCACTCGCCCGCGGTTGCCTTAGCGCAATAGTTATCTTGCTCGATCTTGATGCTGCGAGCCGTGTCGTAACCTTTCCGGAAAGCCCATATGGTGTCCATCCTCGTCCCATCATAAACACGGCTGGAAATTAAAGAAATTAGGACAGCCAATTTCGAGAGAATGTCGATGATGGTCTGACCTTGGGTTCTCTCCGCAAGCCTAGAAATGCGTTAGATGCAGCAAGAGAACGGGAGCATACCAGTACACACCTGTTTCAAGATCCTCCACCGAGGAGGCAAGGTAGGGTCAACTTGAGTACCATTAACAATTGAGAACGGAGGTTCCAACAGTAAAGATGAAGAAGAGCGCTCAGCAGTAGGCCGCAGCTTGATGGCGAAGGCCTGACCGCCGACAGCGTTGGCCGAGCCTGGCAGAACGACAGCGGTAGTGAGACCACCCGCTATCGACAACTGGTAAGAATCATCATGTGTGTTCAGGCCATCCAAGCTGCGAAGCCATGGTTGTACGATTCCAGCACGGGAGTTGGTGTCACCTGAGCCGGAGAGACTGGGGCTACTGCCTACTCCAATGTGACTATGCAGGTCCACTATTCTACACAGAAGTCAGACCTTGAATGGCTCATGGACGAATAACAAAAACATACCCTGGAGATACCCACGCGCCCTTGACATCTACAGTAACAAGATCGTCATATGCGTCAAGAATGCCTACATCGGCGCCCACGCCTTTGATTAGTCCCTTGTGGAGAAGAACATCGCCGACTACGACTTCAAATCCATCGACATCTCCAGTCCAGATGGTAGCATTCTTGAGTAGAACCGGCTTTGTGCCAGCTGCATATCGGTCTGATTCCGTGCGGGAGTGGAAGTCTTTCGGAGGACCTGCAGGAGTACTAAGGGCAGCACATTTCTGCAATGTCTCCGCTGCATGAAGCGGTATATGTGAGAACCGTCGATTATCGGGGAAACTTTGCTTGAATGTTGTGAAGAACGTTGTCCAAACAAGTATCACCGTGAGAGTAAGGCCGATAAACCGTTTGGTCGACAGCTTCAGAGCGTGTGATCGAGCATTGGTCCGACTCCTGTCCACACGACTGAACGCAGCCTCCTCAATGCTTGAGTCAGCAACAAACTGTTTCTCCATCTCAAACGATGTGGATGAAGATAGAGAACGAGTTATCTTCGCACTTCCCAGGTTCCCTCAAACTTCCCGCACATTTCAATTTTCACAACGTGGGATCTATTCCCACATGCTCGCCATATTTTTCATTATTGCAAGTGATGATTGTGATAAAACTAGACAAATAGAGAAACAGAATGACGACGTATGGGAAAATCAGAGACGTTCACAGCTCAGACGTTTTCATTCAAGCCGTTCAAACGTTCAAGACTGAGACAGACGCTTGCATGAAGGCTTGTGTGTCCTGCACCAAATCCTCACACGTTCAGCAGCTTGATAGAGCGAAGGCAGAAAAGCAACTCACTTCCAATGTTCTTTTTGGCACTCTTCACTGCAGTCTAGAGGACAGCGATACATATCAGATAGAGAGGGAAAGGGAAGAAGGCAAAGCGTACAAGCAATCTTCTTGCACTTGCTGCAACGAGGAAGTTTCATGTCACGCTTGCCGCAGCGACCGCAAGCGTCTGTCGCGGTCATGATAGTGCTCTGGAAATGAATTCCAGAGTCCTC
>RZIO01000001.1:2440865-2453670 GCA_004338095.1 Gloeostereum incarnatum | reverse complement strand
ATGAGGTGAGAAAGAGACCGCAGACAGAGGGCTCGATGCCTTCCTTCGATAACGGGGAACGTAATATGACCACCTAAACACCCCAAGAATCACGAAATCAAGAGGCTACTTTAGGAGGTGCTGTGTGGCAAATTGAAAATGGACGCCACACGACGCCACCCTGAGTTCGTCACGTAAATACAACCAAATAGAAAGCGCACGCGCGTGAGCTACCGTCGATTCTTTGTGCGACACACCATGGCCGATCTTCCAGCCCTCCTCATTGGATCACTCAACCCAGCAACTAGAAAACAATCGGAGCAGAACTTAGGCGCGTACAGTACCCAGCAAGGCTTTCTTTCTCATCTCTTGGGTCTCGTTCTTCAATCTGGCCAGGATCGCGCGGTGAGATTGTCTGGAAGCGTCTATCTTAAAAACATTGCAAAGCTTAGATGGGAAGATGTGCGACTCTACTGTGGACTAAATATCAGTATGATTTCTTACTGTCTTTCTTGTTCAGGATGCACAACCACTCGCGGAGGAGGACAAAGCTCGCCTTCGATCAGAGCTCGTGCCAGCGATGATAGCTCTGTCTCGGCCGGAGGACAAACCTCTTCGTGCCCAAGTAGCTGAAGCAGTCTCTCTTATTGCCGAACTGGACTTCCCTGCAAGGTGGCCCGATCTCATCGATGTAAGTCCAATCCTGGTCTTTGTGTTTTCCGTTTCCCTCCCTTGAACGCTCCGCTCCTAGCAACTAGTAGCTTCTCTTTCTCTCACCGACTACAACATCAATATTGGTGTTTTCCAAACGGCGCATTCTATCTTCCGTCCATGGCGCGCACACGTCCGGTCAGACGAGCTATTCTCCGAAATTAACCTTGTTCTTGGCAAATTCATGACACCTTTCCTCCAACTCTTCGAACAAACCGCAAATAGCCTCTTAGCAAACCCAAACCCCTCTCCTTCTGGACTTACGACACCTGAAAATTACCCTCTGCTCGGTGAGAGCATGGTCCTTCTCATCGACATATTTTATGACTTCACTTGCCATGATCTTCCTCCGGCTCTGGAGGACGCGCACGCTCAATTTTTTCACGCTGAAAGTGGATTTTTCCCCAGGTTTATCAGATGGGACAGTCGCACTCTTAGGGGAGACGTAAGGTCTTTCCCTGTTGTATTTGACACTTTCACTAACGTCAGAGCAGCTTGATGATTCTACGCCTTCCATAAGTTCCAGAATCAAGACAGGCATCTTTGAGGTCGTTGAGGTGAAGTTTTTCAATGACAGCTCCATGTTCTGTCAAATTGACGCGATTTTAGCTCTTTATAAAACTGTATCCTGAACAACTCCAGCAAACGAATGCTGTCGAGACGTTTGTCGGTGCTGTCTGGTCCCTAATAGGATCGAATCAGCTACCAAGTGTTGCTGATGATCAAGTACGTCGCTTTCTTCTTCTTGTGTCTTCGCTGCGTACTCAGACGTTGTTCAGCTTGTCTCGCAAGCGCTTCGTTTCACATCGACGGCCATCCGCACTGGCTTCTACAAGCAACTCTTCTCATCCGCTGATGTCATCTCTTCTCTTGTGCAAGGCGTTGTCATCCCTAACGTTTCGCTCCGTGAGCACGACGTTGAGCAGTTTGAAGATGACCCCTTAGAGTTCATCCGTCTGGACTTGGCCCTGTCTTCCACTGGAAATGACCTTGCGACCCGGAGACAGGCTGCGGCCGATGTCCTCCAGGCCTTGGTTAGTAGTGGATATGAAGCTGAAGCCACGAAGATCGTGGGATCTTGGATTATGACGGGCCTGTCACAGTACGACGCGAACAAGACGGATAACTGGCAGGCAAAGGATAGTGCTATCTACTTGATGACAGCAGTAGCCACTCGAGGTTCTACAACGCAGGTAAGCAGTCTCTTGATATTATCTTGGAAATCCCAAGGCGAGCTGAATTGTACAGCATGGCGTCACTTCAACGAACACCTTAGTGAACATAGTCGACTTCTTCAGAGACTACATCGTTCAAGACTTGACACAATCTGCAGCTGTCCATCCTATCCTACAGGTTGACGCGATTCGCTTCATATACACTTTTCGGAATCAGGTGCGGGTTTCTTTTATCTATTTGAGGTTCTTTACTGACAACAATATCAGCTCGACAAAGTCCAGCTCCTCCAAGTCTTGCCTCTGCTGGTCCATCATATTGCCTCTGACAATTATGTCTCGTGCACTTACGCAGCGATAGCGGTCGACCGCATCCTCTTCATTAAACAGGGAAATCAGCTTTTGTCGGTCCCCATGCGCTTTCGGGTCCGAATACTTGACTGACTTGCTAATAGATTCAGCCAAGCAGACATTCACGAGATTGCTCCCCAGCTGATAGACACACTTCTAAACAAGATCTCTTCGGCGGGGACGCCCGAAAAGGTGGCTGAGAACGATCATCTTATGAAATGTGAGTGGTCCATGGCTCATGTGGACTACTGTTAACCAAATACTTGACCATAGGTGTTATGCGTATCATTGTGACCGCCCGACAGACGTTGATCCCCAGCTACCAGACTACGCTGGCGAGATTAGTAAACATCCTCGGCGTGATCTCTAAGAATCCCAGCAATCCTCGATTCGATCAGTATATCTTTGAGAGTATCTCGGGGCTCATGAGGCAAGTCTGAACCTCTTACGAGTAGTTGACATCTTATACCCGATACGTTACTAGATTTGTCGTTGCTGGTACTCCTTCGACGTTGCCGACCTTTGAACAAGCCCTATTTGGACCCTTCACGTTTATTCTACAGCAAGATATTGATCGTAAGCACCTAATGAATCCCGTTTATAGGATCGTAGCTGACCGTCCCATCAGAGTACATTCCTTATGTCTTCCAAATTCTTGCACAGATGCTGGAGCTACACACAGGCGAAGTCCCGGCAGAGTACCGCAGTCTTCTCCCATTCCTGTTGACCCCAGCAATCTGGCAACAAAAGGGAAGTGTTCCGGGGCTCGTGAAGCTGCTCAAAGCATATTTGTCCCGCGATAGCAGGCAGATGGTTGCCGCTGGTCAAGTTGCTTCGGTCCTGGCTGTGGTCCAGCAGCGACTGATCCCTTCCAAAATTAACGACGGCTGGGGAATCGAGTTGATTCAAGCCGTTCTCCGATATGTCGCACCGTGAGTTGGTCGAGTTGTCCGCGGATTCCGTATGACTCACGGGATATACGTAGGAATGACCTGCGCCAGTACTTTAAAGCAGTCATAATGACACTTCTAACGCGGCTGCAGACGAACAAGACGGATAAATTCGTGTACTTGTTCTCTCGCTTCTTGCTGTTTTCGATGGCGGTCCAAGTAGAAGGACTGACTCCCGACTACACGATCGGAACGGTAGAGGAAATCCAGCCTTCGTACGCTCTGGGCAGTCTCACATGTATGCAGTATTCTGACTTTTAGTTCGCAGGCTATGGTTGCAGATACTGAACAGTTTCGTAATCCCTCAATGCGCCAAAATGCCTCCGAAGGATCGCAAATTGGCAGTAGTGGGCCTGACGCGGATGTTGACAGAAAGCAAGTACATGGTGCAAGAGCCTGTGGTACCAGCATGGTAGGTCGCTAATTTATAAAAAGCCTTGCACTTGACCGACGACAGTTCAGGCCTCCTGCGTTTGCCGCCCTTGTCCAGCTCTTCAGCGAGCCGCATCATCTCGAAACCGCCACGAACGGGGACGACCCTGATGCAGCAGTTACTCAGATTGACTACGAGGAGCAGACGGCTGGATATCAGGCAGCATATTCCAGACTTGCTGCGTCTGAGACTGTGGAAGCTGACCCGGTGGGATACGTGAGCAATCCTCAACAGTATGTTGGGGAGAAGCTGGCGGCGTTCTCGCATGGCCATGGAGAAAATGCAAAAATGTTGATCGGGGCTGGTAATTCGGAAACAGTTCAACCGTTCATTCAAGCCTTGAGAACAGCAGGGTATGCTATTTAAATTACTAGAGCATTCATTTCAATATACTTGCCACTGAGGCGTCAGTGGGACCAGAGTATGTGGTCGGAGATTGAACTTTAAATGAGACGATGGTGGAGGAAAGTTTTGTTTTAACACCATCACGTCTCCGCCAGGCTCAGCAAAGGTTAGAAAATTTAGACCCGTTTGACTCGCGCTTTCTGTAGCGCGACACTCAAACTGGGCAGCCGTACTCACTCGACTCCCCCTCACCAGTCCTCCAATAATTCCAAAAAATGGTCCGCGTATCCGTCCTCAACGACTGCCTCGTATGTCCTCGTATCGTCTGATACCACCCCTTCCTTGCCTTATCATATCTTCAGAACAATATCGTCAATGCTGAGCGTCGTGGCAAACGCCAGGTCCTTATCAGACCTTCCTCAAAAGTAGTCGTCAAATTCCTCAGTGTCATGCAGCGACATGGTGAGTTTTTCATTCTACGTGGGATCCACCCTACCCTCGGAGTGATAACTACGATCGGCGAGGTCTCGCTTCCACCCGCCCCTCGTTTTAACGCTCCGAAATATCATTCTGTCTCTTATAACCAAACAACACGTATCTCTCACCTCCCAAGGATATGCGTTCACGAAAAAGACTACATCCTTTCTCTTAATCTCGAATTATCCTTCAAACAAACTGCGTACTAATACGCCAACTTTGTACAGGATATATTGGCGAGTTCGAGATTATCGACGACCATCGCTCCGGAAAGATCGTCATCCAACTCAATGGTCGCCTCAACAAGACTGGCGTCATTTCTCCCCGCTTCAATGTCCAGGCGACGCAGATTGAGTCCTGGGTCAACTTGTTGCTCCCTGCCCGTGGCTTCGGTATCATTATCTTGGTTGGTGTTAGGTTTGTGAACTGGTTAAGACCTCGTACTGACGCTCAACCTCACAGACCACCTCCTATGGCATCTTGGACCACGAAGAGGCTCGTCGTAAGAACATTGGAGGAAAGCTTTTGGGATACGTCTACTAGGTTACATCTCATTGCATTCAGGCTATGTATATGTTGCAAAAATATGATCATGCTTTGGGTCTTCGCAAATGAGTTGTATGATAAGATGTGAAATGAGCGTAGTCACTACTGTGACGTTCTTGCTCTTCACCACCATGTCATCGCTGAAATGTCGTTTCTTTTCTACATCGCGTCGATTTCTAGACCATTACAGGACTTTAGGCATCCCCCAGAGCGCTAGCAAAGCCCAAATCAAAGTGAGAGTCGCTCTCCCGTCCCCTGCGACTTGACTCACCCTGGCGCTGCGATGTCAACAGTCCCATTTTTATAAAGTACGCATCCTATGGGCCCTTCCATGAGCACGGCAAACGATTGATTTCCCAGCTAAGCAAACAACATCACCCAGACCTCTCCAAAGATCCCCAGTCGTCTGAGGTATTCCGTGCAGCGAACGAAGCGTATTCAGTCTTGAGCGACGATCGCGAACGGTGCGTCTATCAACTGATATTCCAGTCATTTTCGAGGCATCGACACTGTATCTTGTCATTAAAGACGCGCGTACGACAGAACTTTGAGACAGCATGAACACCGACTTCATGTCGGACACTCGTCTTCCTCATCATCTCACCACCATAGCCACGGCAACTGGCGGCGGAAGACAGGAGGAGCAACTTACGCTTGGACACCCCGACATCCGAGGCATTCGCATGCACCGCATCACCCTCACCCTCCTAACAACGCATCTTCCTCTTCCTCTCCGTCTCAGAACACAGACCGCTGGCCAACATATCATACTCTAGACCTTCTCAACCCAATACATCGGAGACATGAGGAAGCATATCGTCACCAGGACAATGTCCTCAAGATCTCGGGCACTTGGCGTGCTTTGCAGGTCCTGGGTGTACTCCTCGTTGCGGCATGGTTTGTTCATAGACAGGTCAGTATCCTGATTCTTTCTATGTCGCTTACTGATGATGGTCTCACATTTCAGAATGAAGACCGTCCGCCGCCAGCACGCTACAGAGGAACATCCAAGGACCAAGCTGGCTAAACTACTGCCGTGTGCTTGCACTTAGACGGTTTCCTTTATACAAGCATGAATAAATCAGCCCATTGCAATTCATTATTTAACGCTGTGAGTACAACATAGGCAGTGTATGCCATAATGGGAGAGGGTTCGGGTGGGGTAGGAGATGAAGAGTGTAAGGTAACGGTAGATCGTCTAAGGAGTACGAAAGCATCTAAAGTCTATGTGCCAAAGACGGCACTAACGAGCTTGAAGAATCCAAGCAGACATCCCCCGGAGATGATGGGTAGCGTCAAATTATCGTCTACAGAGCCAAGATCTGTAATGACTTCAGCACTTATAAGAATGGACGAGCGTCACTATAGGCCCACCAAGTGCTTCTGCGACTCCGCTCACAACACCCGCTATCAACCCGATGGTAGTAAGTCCTAGCCAGCCCCCGAGTCCCCCTCCGGCACCTGTCTGCCACCACCATGTGATATCTGCTGGGTCCTGGCGTACAGGCGCAAGCCAGCCCCAGAATCCCATTGCAATGCCGGCGCCCGTAATAGACGCAGCCACGAATCCTGCAACACTCTTTCGCGGTGCCAACGGAATTGGTAGGAACGGTGTCCGGCTGGGGAGAGGCGGGGTGTAAGATCCCAACAAGCGACCGATGGTCGAGGCGGCGGTGTCGGCCCAAGAGAGACTGTTTCTCGATATTAGCGGATCCGGGAAAATGCGAGTAACGGAAAGAAATCTACATAAGGATTGCGACAGTGGCGACATCAAGTGGGTAGAATGTCAAAGCGAAGTTCACACCAAGGATGTACCAGATCACGCCATTCGTCTGGTGCTAGCGAACAATATGGTTAGGGATAAGACAGTAAGACCGTGGCTTTGGGAGTAAAGAGTACCTTCTCGCTCTCACGCATAAGAAATCCGAGCAATCTCTCGTACACTCGCTCAAAAGGCGGGTAATGTAGACGGAGATAGTCAGCAGGCACTATGACCGCCAACGCTGACCATAGACAGTACACGACCACCTTCGGAGAGCCTTGCGACACGTATAGGTATATTGTGACGAAGCCTAGCGCGCTGCGTCAGTCATAAAGCATGCAACTGAGTCGTACGAACGTACCGATGGAAGCATGAAACGCTTTTCTAGGAATTTCCCAGTCTATCGTGTTGGGTGCGTTTGGTGTGATAATGGAGCCGTTGGAAGCAGAACCGTTGAGATCAACATTTAATTTTCTTCGTCGAGCATCACCATGTCCATTAGCATGAGGTTTGAGAGCATGCTCGACTTGGTTGTGCTTGCTGTCCTCATCTGGAGCTTCGGATTCATCCATCGCCTTCAGATTGGATATATGAAGAAAAAGGTCGTTCGCAATCAAATATAATTTGAGATACAGCAACGTCTAGGGGTTTACTGGTCGTGTGCGCGAGGATGCCCAGAAGATGTTTAGTTCGTCGTGTTCGTCTAGTGTCGTGAGCGTCGAGTTAGCGTCCCATGAAACCCTCTAGTACTTATGCTGGGCTGGCAGGGGGACGTATAAAACAAAGCTAGTGCTGGAACGAAAGAGAGCTCGATTTTCAACTGACTGCTTATCTAACCCGCGCCGATCTAACCGACCAGCTTTTCCTTTTCCTTCTCCCTCGCGAGTCTTCCCTTGCCTCGGGCCAACTCAACTTCATGCCACATAGCCCGAGCCTCGTTGAATAAGCACATCATCCCATCGTACTCCAACGCAAATTTATCCACCTCTGCCCCAAAACCAGCAAGACCGAACTCCGTGATGACAGACCGAGCTCCTGTCAGCATGGCGTCAAGCACAGAAATATTGTGCATCACAAGCAGCGAGTGGGCAGACATCTCATGCGTGTGTAGCAGGTGATGGAGGTACGCGCGCGTGAAAGCAGGCAGTCGTTCCTCTCCGGGTGCGGTCAGGTCCATAGAACTATGGGATATTCGCTGCGAAGGCGTCGTAGGAACACAAGCCAAGCACGAACATAACGGCACGTCTGACTCGGGACCACCTGGAAAGCAATTCGCCAGAGGCGAAAAGTCGTGAGCGTAGGTTTTCTGGTAAAGATTGTGACCTAGATCACGCTTCCCGTTTGGACGTCTGTTGGGTCCTTGATTTTGGACAGGGAAAGAAAAGTCTAAAGCAACGCCAATATCTGCGGCTCGTTGGGCCCAATACGAATCGAAAATATCGATACCGACATGCTGTATCATGCGTAGCATCTCTTGAGGTGACTGCGCAGAGTTTACTAGCCTAAGTTTGTCTTTTGGAAGAGGAGCAAGAGAGGATTTTAGAAGGGAGATCAAATCGTCCGTCCAATCTTGATCTTGTGGGGTAATGTTGATATTGTTCTCTGAAACTTCTGTAGTCATCTGTCGCTCCAGTAACTGTCGAAGCGGGAGGAGATCGAAGACATATCCAGAGACACCCTCATCGAAACACCGGAGTGGCTCAATCGCGGTTGCCTCAGGACCGTACAGGACCTCTAGTAGGCCGTCGGCAAACGCACGACGAGCAGCAGTGTTTATTCCACCAGCCATCTGCACAATGATACTTGCAGGATGAGAGCGATCCGGGTTTGCTGTAGTGTGCCCCGTGTAGCGTATGAGGTCGCATAGCCATGCAGATGAACGATCTATACTCTTAGTAAGACGTTTTTGAGAATGCAAGGTGTTCGTTAATGGGATATCGGGCATGGCTATAGCCACATCGGGTTTGCATGCAGCAATATATGACCTCCAATCGGCTGGCGTCACCTGGCATACGTCAATTTCCTGCATCCCTCTAGAAAGGTGGCTTGCATTACTCACCTTTCTAACACCTTGTAGAGTATACGCAGAAACAAATGCCTGCCCATTCGGCGGCATCTCCCTTCCATCGTTAGGATCCCTCAACGTCATCGACAAGATGTGCTGATTTGGCTCGTATCCCAAGAACGTATGCAAGGGAGTCGCACCCTGTTGCAAAGTGGGGACAGGTGGTTTATGTTCTAGGCTGCGATTAAGAGACACCCGTTAATAAGCCAGAAAAAGACGTCTTGCTCACCGAATGATATACAACTTACAACGTCTCAAATGGAATACTGATCCACTGGATCGCCTTAGTATTTTTAGCATGATCTCTGGATAGGTGTGGTACAACTCCTCGGGAAGTGGTTGTTAGAAGCCCAGGCGTATGCATTGTTAGAGTGTAGGTGTCGTTTCTTCGAAGGAAAACTGTGCCTAGTCGAGGACTAAAAGTAGAAGGTGCAGCGGTGGAGAGAGTAAAGGTGAGATGTGATATTTGCCCGGACATTATTGTTTTCACCCAAGAAAGTAGACTACAAGTGACACGCATACTATTTCCGACATTGGTAAATACTATATTTGGATATCACCTCCTAAAAATCTCAATCTAATATTAATCTAATCTTGATCTGATAACAGGTCACTGGTTACTAAAACCAAGTCGAAGCTTTAACTAATCACTCGCTCAACCGTTCAAAAGCGCAACATGGGTAGGCACGGGAATGCCCTGAAATCAGCGACAGACCCTGATCAGATAAGGCTGGGGGGCATGAAAACCGCCCGTACAATACAAATACAAGCAGAGAAGACAGAAAGAAAAGTAATGCACACACATACGCCAACAGGGAAAACCCAAAGGGATAAACAAATTACAAAGAACAGAGGAACAACACCAGTAAAACAGGAGGGGAACGAATGAAATTGAACGGTTGAGCTGTACTTTACAGGACAAAAGGTAAGGGTGAGAAGGAAAGAAAGGTAGAGGGAAGGTTACGTACCCAAGGGAACACAGGTGAGACAAAATCTGTTCCCTTGTGCAGACCTTCAGATTGATCGACGCTGACGTCGAGGTCACGAATTCGGAAAGGGCAGGCGTGACCTGCATGTTCGCGCGGAGCGTACACAGTCCGAAAAATTTCTACTTGTTGAAAAGGAGACCTGAGTCTATCAACGCGCGGAGCATTAGCAGTTCAACAAGGTAGCAGGAAGAGATCAGTGCGTAAGAAAGCACTTACTTCGCGTGATTAGACTTGTGTAAACCCCTGTTTAAATCCGATCTAATATTAATCTAATCTTGATCTGATAATAGGTCACTGGTTATACTAACACCAAGTTGAAGCTTTAACTAAGACTACGTTACACATTTATAGCAGTTGCTTCGTCATGGAACTTTTCATCCAAGCTCGTAATAAGACGAAGTATGACATTTATCTGCTCGATTGCGATAGGGATGGATAACTTTGACCATCCTCCATCGGCCATCGCCGCCCACAAATAATCAGGCTGAGGTATGATTCTAGTTTTCAAAGAGTCAGTATATCTCTTGGGATGTCTCTGAGACGTAAGAAGTACCCGATTGTAGGGAGATTAGAACGCCCAAGCGTACCGCTCCCACCGGCACCATACCTAAGGTAAAACAGTGTTGATCTGTGAGGTTGAGTACGCATAGTAGCCTGAGCGCACCATCTTCCCCTATCTCTACCCACCGTTTGGGGGGCAACCAAAGCCATTCTGAGAGAATCTGAAGTCCCATTGAACTCGTTCAGATACGTCTGATGGAGCCAACTACTTGATCCAGAGTCGTTCCTAGCATCGGGCATGTAACGAACGCAGCAATGAATATTTGAAGGGACATACGCCATGGTCCACATCGGCTCTACGGCACCCGTAGCCTGGTAAACGGGTTTTCCGGAGTCGAAATTGTCCTTCCATTCTAGGGCACCGAAGTGCTCGCACACGATGGCAGCTTTGGCGTTCCGGAGGATTTGCGGGCGCTCACTCATCCACAAAGATTCATTGAGATGATGTCCTGACATGTGTCCTGTGGTAATGACAAAACTGTGAACAGTGACAATAAGACATCTAAACGATGAGACAGAACAAAGAACAGCGCACTCGATATTAATGTGCGGCTTGTGCTGGGCAAAATATTCCGCCATGGCTAATAGTAGGATGGGACCTGCCAAATATCTGGTTAGATTCACCCAGTAAATGCATGATCACCAACCATTCTCTTCAATTATGGATGGCCCGTCGCCTGTCGAAGCCATCAGAAGTTATGAGAGGGGGAGCCACAGGGTAGAAACATACTGTGAGTGTATACGATGATCGTATCATTGCCGCCAGAAGTACCCTGGAGGTGACCGATGACAGTCTGGCTAGAGGCTTCGTAGCTTGGAGCATCCAAAACTATGGTCGCGCGACTGATATCTCCTTTTCCCATAAGTTCCCGGATTGTTTTCCCTGTCGATTCTCCAACATAGAGAGATGGGACGTCATACAGATTTCCACCGCCTTCTGCTCCGTCGTTTGGCAGGAATTGCAAGGCGGCATTCTCATCCGAAGTGTTAACCCACGCAGCAACAACACCGACAACACCTTGGGCTCTGAGTTTAGTGAAGTTCAGGGTTTTGACTGACTGCCAATGGGGATTGGTAAGATTTCCTAGCTGCTTGAAAAATGAGCGACTACGCATTACAGATAGCGTGGGTGATCACCTCTGAAATGCTTGAGGCGGGGATGTTTCTGGATGTTCTATAATTGTGGCATGAGTAGAGAGAGAACCTAAAAAGGATGGCACCATACCCGAGTAACTTGTACCCTGGCGAAGAATAATTCCTCGTCGGGCTTGGGTTATCAAAGAAGAGAATAGTGTTCCCTTCCAAACCACTCAAGTCCAGCGTCCTGTTGTCGCCGCTAGGATCAAATCTGTCCAAGACACCGTAGTAGCCAGCATCGTATAATGGGGCGCTGACACCTTTCAGGCCACTGTCACCACTATGGTAAGAGTCAGTCTTTAAACATGCCTACATCACGACGTCGGTTGCTTACCTATATGGCCAATAGCCCGTTGTAGGCAGACCAAACACCGTACCGTTGGTCAGAGTAAGGCTCAGGGACCACCAACGAGGATCCCATCTGCGACGACGGAAGCAATCAGGCGTAGTGTGACCGTATGAGAGTCAAATGAGAGAAACCTCAAGAACGAATAATTCAAAGTTTCCACAGATAGGCCTACCAATTCCATAGACCTCGCCACGAGATCAGTGAGGGTGTTCTGGTTGTCATTACCAGCTGGTGCATGTCAGTACCAGCTTGAACAACATGATGATGAAGAGCTTACTCCATCGTGGGCCCCTCAAATTCGTTTGGAATAAGCGATCTTGTAGCAATTGCTCTTGATGCTGACTCAAAGACGGTGTCGCGTGCACTACAGACACACTGGTAATGAGACCGATGCCCAGGATAACGTAGAAAAAGATCATGGCCAGCGCAGGTGTTGATTCTTGCCAGTGGTCATACCATGGCCCCATATATATAGGAGCGCATGGCGAACAGAAGGATGCTATCTACCTCGGCAGGATCATTTGACTTCTAAAAAAAGACAGCAGTATTGACAGTACCTGGCAGAAGTTACGAGCTCAATATCAGACCCTCTATATAGGATTTCTATCACAATAAATGTCTCAATCCTTTGAAGTGTGGCATCAGAAGCCTCGGTCTCGGTCGAAGAGGGCCGACAGCCTATAAATACGTACTTTCATTGGTGCAGAGAAAGATGCAGGCGGCGAGATGGCAGGCCAAATTTATGTCAGCCGACCGTCTCGTTGCATTTTTACGTCCTAGAATCTCCAATTTAGAGTCTAATTGAACCTTGGCCCATGGTGGACAGGCCATGGCGCCGATGCGCCCGCGTAAACCACGGCATTGTGTCGATGCATTGGACTGCCGCCCGTATTCGTCAAGTCCTATGAGTACTTCCGACGCTCGAATAACGTGGTTACGGAATGAGGTAGAGCCAATACGCGAAATACGTAGATGCGC
>RZIO01000001.1:2404374-2440840 GCA_004338095.1 Gloeostereum incarnatum | reverse complement strand
TTCGGTGGCTGTCAAGACCACCTGTCCATGCGACAGATGACCAGACGAGAAAAGGTTCAAGGCGGCGTGGATGACGGCTTGATTTAACTGATAAAGATGTTGTTCCACTCTCCAGTAGACGGTGTTCATGTCGATTCTGGAAGGCACACAAATCGAAGGCGCAAGCATTTAGTATCATCCAGAAGTCTAGTGTACCCACAAGGTTTCTACAGTTTTATCAAGCGCCAGTAGAAGAGGCTTCTGCCTCTGCCCTTTGTTGTCTCCTTGCCTTCTTCGCTGCATTTGCAGCGGCTGCCTTCGCCTTTTTCGCTTCTGCCTTGGCCGCCTATAAAATAGGTTAAAACATGCACACATCAAGGTAGGAAGAATGACACCTTCTCCTCTTCTTCCTTCTGTTTCTTCTCCGCCTCTTCCTCAGCCTTGCTCTTTTTAGGTGTGCTTGTACCCGACGCGGGAGCAGACTTCGCCGCCTTCTTAGCTTCCCGGGCTTCTTTCTCCTGCTGCTTAATCCGCTTGATGCGAGGATCCAAACTAGAGACGAATCAGGAATGGGAGAGGGAGATCGAGCGCAACAAGGACACCGACCTTAACGTCAGATCTACGATACTCCTGAGTCGGGCAGTATCTTCCTTCTTTCTCCGAGCACGCTCGCTCTTGTTCTTCTTCTCAGTAAAACGCTTGTCGTCACGACTGAGCACATAGAATCAAGTTAGAAAGAGAATAACGAGTTCACGAAGCATACCCTCGTACCTGTCACTACCTTCGTTGACTTCCTTGTCCATCCACTCGAAGCTCCTCCAGCTATCAAAGTTATACCAGAAGTCATAGAATGCCTCGACGTGCTCCTTGGGGGCATCGATATCCCCGAGCGCAGGGACAGGCTGCTTCTTGGAGAACCGAGCTTCTCTCTCAAATACAGGAGTGAACGCCCTGATGAAGTCGCCCTGGCCGTTCTTGAATTCCTGCGCCGTCGGGACGTCTTCATATTCTTCCATAAATTGGTGGTCCACAGAATCATACTGCCTGCGTTTTTCGGGATGCGTAAGCACCTCGTGGGCTTTTTGGATGCATTTGAAGAACGCGTCGTCGTTGGTATTCAGGTTGATACCCGTGAGCAGAGAAGAACTGGATTGTGGCGTAGACGAAGTGACTTTCTTATCAGGGTGGTGTTTAAGGACCTTTTTGCGATCTAGTTTTACAATTAGCTGTGACCGCAATTTGGGCGGGGGTCAAGAGAGACATACGCGCGATTTTGATCTGTTCTGGCGTGGCCTTGTATCTGAGATGAGATAGACCCAGAACAGCGTAATAATCATGTTTCTAGAGGGAGTAATTAGCGATGGTACAAGCCAGGACGAAAATATCGTACTTTCCACTCTTTAGGATCTAGAGATAAGACTTCCTCGGTCTCAGGCTCATCACCTACGCCAAGATCGTCTTCTCCGTTCGCAGCAAGATTTTGGAGTTCCTGTTGGCGCTGTCTTTCCTTGTCGTTGTGGGCATCGTGTGTCTCGAAAGAATGGTCGTGGTGAAGAGTCAGACGAAGGTGCGAGAGGTAGGCTGGGCCGGCGGGCAGCAAATACCGCGTAGATGGCGCAGACAGTTGTCCTTTTGATGTTTGGGGGAGAGTGTAAGACGATGGCAGTGGATTAGTCTGAATCGAAACCATGGTGGCGTGCAAGGGAAAAAATTTGAAGATTATGTAATGCATTGATTCATATGTAACCGAAGTCCCCCTTCAGTGATTCAGATCCTCATTTTCACCTTCAGGAAGTAAACTAACAGACTGAAAGATGTCGGTGGAGAGAGAAATAGAAGATAGGTGACAAGAATGATCTCAGAGCCTGCTTGTGTTTGGCTGCATCTTGTTCAAGACGCCTGACGCGACAACCCTTCCTGAAAATTTGTCCAAAATCTTGGAAAGGGTCAGATACAGACAGGCTGATCAGACTGCACATACCTCGCATCGAGATGACATGACTCTACTACCCAAAGCAACCGAGGTGCTTACAATGGACAAACATGTTCCGCTGAACTACTCGTTAGGAACAGCTTGGTCGCGACAGAAAGCGCAGTAACGTACATGGGGGCAGGGGAATGGAAGAAAATATGCATTCCTTGCGTGACTCCGACACCGTTCACCTTCTGGACCAACCCCATTACAACAAGAGGAGTACTGCAGCAGCTAAACCGAAGCACGCTTCAGCGACCAGGGGTATGTATTATATACCACAACTTACACGCACTTGTCGATAAGATAAGCCACGCATCCACCATGAAGCATCCCGGACCCATTGAGCATTTCTATAAACGTGTCATCATCACTGTCTCTGACATACTAATAAATCAAGTCTTTACGTTTACTCACGACGATTTCCGCGATAGTAGTAGCCTCAAGACGTCCATGGCGTTCAGCTTTTCCGTATATGTTGACGTCAACAAACTTAACAGCCTTCCCAACTTTGTATCCAAAGCTGTCTTCGCTGTCTCCAACGCCATAGGAGAAGAATGTATTGTTAGTAAGTTGCTTCACGTAGTCGGAAGCATTTCCTCTAATGGTAGAAATCTCGCCATAGTTTGGGAGCGATACTGGGTCAACCCAGACATTCTTTTGGATGCAAGAGTTTGTTGCTCGTCCTGGAGATGCGAATGTGTCTGCAGGAGAGGAGGGGTATCGAGGTTGTGAAGGCATTGGTGAAGACAAAGCGTCCGACTTAGATTGCACCTATAGTCTTTTTTATTCGCTCCGGAAATGGAGTGACATTTCGAAGTAGTCCGAAGGCTTCTTGGACACTCGAATTGATCTCGAGGGCAAATCGATGGTTGGTTGTCTCATGAACGGAGGCCGTTGATGATTTACCATTTCACGTTCATTGGAGGTTATGCGACGATTGTGGAGTATAAGTATGAGGAATAAGTTACAGTGACGTTGAAGTTGGTAACAACGCTATCGCCTTGCCAGATCGGAGATGAACGTTCAAGGTTCCAAGTCTGCCCGGGGACGTTTGCATTTGAACTCAGGAGTTTTGACACCGTGTTCTCCTTCGCTGCCTTGGAGAACAATTCTTGATAGATTTCGGGATAGACGTCGGACGCGAGTGAGTTGAACCGAGCCCCTTGCAGCGCCCAGCTCATATGTACTTAATACAGTAGATTTTATGGCAGTAGAATTGCTTGAGTGTCCTCCTGACATACAAACAGACTCCAGAGATGTTCAGACTTCGTGATCGATGGAAGTATGAGGATCTCATTCCGAGTGAAAAGTAAAAGAATCCTGTATCACATTACCGGAGCAGCAGGCGTTGAATGCCTAAATAGGATCTATTGTTGCTTATTTTGCTCTTCCCCCGAAAAAATACTATGATCCAGAAGGTGACTAAGGAAGTGGACAACCTCGGATTCATCATGCTCTCCAGATCTTGCACACCTGTTCAGAGCTTCAGCAGATTATTATCGGCGCGCCAATCGAACTGGACTTCTTTGTCAGGTATTCTCAGCCCACAATCATCTCGCGTCGGTCTACATACTCGCGACTTGTCTTTTTCCCCGATTTTCTTCAGTACAAGACACCAACATACATTCTCATCTTCCTGGCTATCCAAAAGATGTCTTCATATCTCCCCAAGTGAGTCAACACTCCGTCTGTCCCAACCCTTCACCTACATCGTCCCTTTCAAGCGCTCTCTCATGGAGATCTTGCGCGTCCGGAACCAGGGACTGGGTATGTTCTTCCCTTTCCATCCTCGTCCGCCGCTTTTGAGGTCGTTCAAAGGATTAAGGTCCATTTTAAAGACTCAAAGGGAAACCTACTCCGAACTGTTGAGGCAAATGACGGAGACGACATTCTCTCGATAGCTCACGAATACGACATCGACTTGGAGGGTAAGCAAACCTGTTTTGACTATACAATTAGCTCTCCATGACCTCATTCCTCAGGAGCATGCGAAGGGTCCGTAGCTTGCTCCACTTGTCACGTAATTCTGCCCCCGGAATATTATGACCTCCTACCCGAACCAGAGGACGACGAGAATGACATGCTCGATATGGCTTTCGGATTAACAGATACGAGTCGTTTGGGGTGTCAAGTACACTTAACGAAGGAGTTAGATGGGATGACGATAACATTGCCCTCAGCAACAAGAAATATGTTCGTTGATGGTGCGTTGGTAGGAACCACCTTTTTTGTGCGACTAAATGATTTTGCATTCTCAGGGAAAAAGCCCACGCATCACTGATATACTCGCACTTGCACTCGTGTATTCTGACAGATCCTTCTGCAACACCCTTCTCATAAGCCTCTTGTTATATCCGAGCAGGTTTGCTTATGAGAGTATCTGGAGCGTGGGGTCAGTGTCCGTCTTGCATTTATCGTTTGGGCGCTTCAGCGCTGTTACAATATATTCCGCTATCTGCTATGTGGCGTAACATAGCCAGCGTAATCAGATTTCAAATCCTTTTTCTGTCGAGAGATAGTAACTTGTGCAGCTGCAAACGCTACTTCTCCTCGTCCATCGCAGGATCGGCTCAGGCACTGTTTACCAAGCAGCTCATCTAATGAATCCAAAATGAGCCACTTATTATTCGCCAAGCGGCTCCTGTCACCGATCTCGATCGCCGCCGCACATTTGGGGTGGTGATGTTTTTAAATTTTAGGCATTCTCTTTTTCCCTATCATCCTATCCACATCCCGTCCCTACGGTAGCTCGTTCGCATGTTGGAAGAGGAGTACAAGGTCAGTCTGTCTGGATCGTATACCTTCTTTGACTGACAGAATTTGTAGAGTGCTATCTCGGCCATACCGCTAGGCAGCGTCCAAACCGCCCAAAGTCTCTCTGCCCAGCGCACCTTCCCGTCGTTACAGTGTTAATACAGCCCGACGTCCTTTACGGTCTTCTCCTCTCGCTGGGCCGTCAGTATCCAGCATTGAGAGCTTCATAGAGACAGACGAGATGTCCACGAAGGCCAAACCCTCTCGCATCTTTTCCACGACCGACCTTCCAATGTTATCGCAATCTCATCGCTCCAGTAGCTCACAAAGTTTAGACACCATTGGAGCATTTCCTTCACCGCCATCCTCTTCACCCTTCCCTCAATTCTCACGGAGGCCCAGTCTGGGTGACAATGTGAAATATAGACCACCCGACATCGATACATCTCTTTTATCATCGCCTGCGACATCTATATCAGCGCCAACGACCCCGCTGCACTCTCCTAAAACCCCGTCCCCTGAACCCTCGGCTTCCTCCAACAGGAGACCGAGATCCCGGGATAGCTTCATGAACGAAAGATATCAGGCGATAACGCCCCCTCCTAATTTTCCCCGGGTCCTTTCCAGAGAATCGTCCGACAATTGGCTCACCGCGAACCCTTACTCCTCGACTCCCAGATTTTCTCGTTTGTCGTTAGCAGCTCCCGATGTTGTCCTTCCCGTGTCTGCTCGCTCTCCTGCAGGGAAACGCATGTCTGTTTCCCCCCCTGCTAGACTGGCAAGTGCTTCCGTCAATTCTCTTTCGAGTTTGCAAAAGGGTTCAGTAGCGGAGAGAGAGAGAGAGTCTTTAATGGGGACGATACAAGCTCTCCAGTCACCTTCGCTCCCAAGCCTGTCTCGTTCGAGGACGCGAAGTGACTCATGCTCGTCTAGAGATGAAGTCTCCCTCTACGAGGCCGGACGGAGTCCCGACATTGGCACGCTGGAAACAGCCGTAGGTAGAGACCTAACAGGGTCAACCTCCTCCACAGTAGGCCGCAAGTTCCGCAAGCCATCGCTGTCAAGCATTGGGTGGGGCCCAAAACACATATCCCTTCAAAAATACAAATCGGATGCTATGCAGTCGAGTAAACACACGAAGGGGCGTAGTTTTCTAGCGTTTGGCTCTGACGACACACACGAGGCTAGCGTCAACAGATATCCCTCCATTACCGATTGCGCTCGACTGACAGAGGAAAGCGTGTCGGAGGTTGAGGAATACGATCTTCCTCCCCTCTTTTTCACGGCTAAACGGACGGAAAATACTCGATCTTCCGAGAAAGCTCAAGCTTTCCTTGGTATTCATCCTGCCCCGTCGCCTACTGGTAAAGCTCGAACTTTCTTTGGGGTGGACTCGGTTAAATCAGAGCCGAAATTGTGCTCCCAGACGGCGACTGGCACTGTCAGACCGGGTACTGTCAGAAGACTCTGGAAGACACTCTCCAATGTTGGTCGTAAGCAGTAAACAGCTTGAATGTAGGGAGCTGTAGGCGTAACCTCCATTCCTCTCCCTACTGCCATGGATATTTTAGTATGATCTTTTTGTGTCCATTGTGTGTCCTTTGTTGCCCCTCTAGATTTCGCACGCAATAGAATAATTACAGAGCACTTGTCGATTTACTGCCGGTCATTGTTCAATCAGAGTTCACTCTATGCACTACACCATATCATACAAGGGATCAAATTACATCGGTCTAATAGGTGCGCTTCCTTTTTCCAAGGCAGTCCGTAAGCTAAATATGGGGGGAAAACATGAGCAAGAGAATGTCAATGGTGAATGAGACTGACCTATAATCATCGCCGTTCTGTGTTATGTACCTGACCCAAGGCAACGCCTGGTAACCACTCTTCTCTACGATCTTCAGATACCTGACCTGGATTCCTGAGACGGTAAAGTAGGGAATCTCGAATTTTACTGTGATTGGGGCGCGTTTTTCTACATCTTGTTCTGATAATGAAGTTCATTGAGACGCTGGAATCGCGCGAGGATAATACAGTAGGCCCACCGTTCTTGACACTCGGAAGTCCAAAGTGAGCTCTCATGAGAAATTCTCGGCCACCCGCAAGCTGCTTAATCTTCCAGACGAACGCAGATTTGTCAGGAGCGTATTGGACGCTCCCTGTCGACGCCTGCAAGGAAGAATGAGTTGCAGATATAGCGCGTTTACAAAGGAATGCTCCTACCCGGAATTTGGGGCTGTCGGCATCATCAGGTACGGGAACATAAATCTCTACATTGTTGGCCGTACTTCTCCTCTTGAACTGAGCAATGACTTTGACCATGTATTCCACTCGGCTCCCCTTGTGGCTCTCTACGGCCGCCTCGACCCAGATGAGAGGTTTTACAGGAGTAGAGAGCCTGTAAGACATGAGCTCAAACTCGCCATCCGGAGGAATGAAAGAAATGGTGCGATCGTTCTCGAAGCGTGACAGACGGACGCATTGGTGGAATTTGATGTCTTCCATCTCGATGGCCTTTCCTCGAGCAGCTAAAAGAATATGACGTTAGACAAGGTATCCAATGGGCAATCATTGAAGAACATACTACGGCCAGTACTCTCGAACATGACTTTGTCGTTCAGACCTAGTCTTAACTCTGGCATCCCAGAGAGATAGCATTTCATCTTGACTGCTCCAAGGATCTCTGAACGAACGACATTGCCGTTTGTGTTGACCTACACCAAGACCAATCAGTTCAATAGCAGCCCTGTGATCGCACTGGCACAAACGCACTAGCAGATTGACGCTCTCTATCACGTCCAAGAAGACTTCGTTTTTACGGTAACGTATCCCCTCCGTTCTCCATGACACGGCATTGGTGATGGCTGGCGGTGGGCGGACTTGAATTTCTAATTTGTGCGATTCCTGAGTAATGTATCTGCAGAGGATAAGAATGACAACAAAGGCTGAAAAGACAACTCACTCTTGGAGAATCTTGCTCTCAGTTGTCTGAGGATACCCAAAGTCCATCATCTCGTCCATAAGTTCATAGATAATGACGAAGTTGTCGCGTATAGACTCCTCCTCGAGTTCTTTGAAGTATTCTACAAGGACTTGGGTGAGACGATGGAGGAAGAGAATTGTTTCTGCGGCGTTTGAGTTTCGTTTCGAGAGCGCAAGTACTGACAACGATGGGTCATTAGAAAGAACGACTTTAAAGATATTTGCATAGGAATTGACTAACGATATAGGTTGGAATGTCGAATATGCATGTAGTTCACGCCTTCCCGCGAGAAACAAGGAGTGACTTGTTGGCCTTCCTCTTCAATATCGAACACGATGGGTAAGAATTTCTCAACACAGGAAGCGGGAACATCGTCGCGGTAGGATCTCTGGATGAGAGGCTTTCCTTTGAGATCCAGAATGGCTATGAGGCTCGCCATCGTTGTCGGTCCTTGTAGATGACGGTGGCCGAGTCCAAGGTTCGTGCACACATCCCATTTCGGTCATCAAATCATGTGGTGGCGTGTATCTATGTGTGTATCTACATATTATAATCAATTTACTCTAATCCACGGGTCCAACAATCTTTGGTGTCCCATCTCGTGTACTACCCCTTCCTATTGTTAAACAATCCTCCAAGCCACCCAGTCCCAGCCTTCTTATCGATATCTACTGCCACGTCGCGTAACAGAGGCGTGGTTTCCTCTGGAACCGTTCTCACTCCAAGACTTCTCACATCTTCTTCTACAGCAGACTCAAGAGCGTTAGCGAGGGCCACTTGGACTGCAATTGGATCCTCGTCACCTCCAACCACCAGCCCAGGGACCTCTTCCTCTAGATCCGTCCGATCCAGCCCATGGGCAACCAAGGGGTTCCCAAAGTCGTCAATACTAAGCCGTTGCTGACGATATTTCCAGCTTATACACATGATGAGAAGGCTCCCTTGCATGATCCCAGAAACGGCAAAGGTGATCCAACCTGAAAGCTGGCGTCAGCCATGTATATTCGCACAGTTGAACGTCACTCACTTGTCCAGTTAGTCCCCGGTCTGTAACATACTTAGAACAAGAAGAGCGAAATGCGAGAATGCGAAAACTGACCTTAGGGCGATACTTAGTACCATCAAAACAGCACCAGGACTCTGAATGAGCATCATCGGGATGCTAAGAGCTCCGACTAGTTTCATACGATATGTATGCACGAGCTGCGGCGCATATTGTATGGCCGCGAGAAGCGCAGAAGATACTCCCAAGAAGGTAGCCCACTGAATGATCGACTTCGGAAGAGGTGCGGTGGGGTCTGGAGATAACGGGACGCTACCTAGGAGGATGAGAGTTGTGAGTGAACAGATTACTCTGTGAATATTGCCTGGCCGTGAGTGACTGGAACAAAACCCTGCATAGAGCTGTAACATACAGGTGTGCGACGACAGTCCACGCAAGAACAACAGATAAATTCCATTCGGAAGTCTTAGTTGGGCCTTTATGATAAGCGTTACGGCGATGCCTCGTGTCGTGAGTGTCAAGCTGTACTGCCGTGTATTTGAGATTCGGTGGGTAATAGAGGATGTACAAGACAAAACTGAGGTAATGCAGTTGCAAAACAGATACAGAGGGGCAGAAGAGCCACGTACATG
This sequence comes from Gloeostereum incarnatum, assembly GCA_004338095.1. Lineage (NCBI taxonomy): Eukaryota > Fungi > Basidiomycota > Agaricomycetes > Agaricales > Cyphellaceae > Gloeostereum > Gloeostereum incarnatum. The sequence goes on along the minus strand of RZIO01000001.1, from coordinate 2,431,514 downwards.
AAGTTGAACAAAGCCCACTGCAACCCCAACTGAACGATTCCAGCTGTGATTTCGATACAACTTCCAATATCCTGGATATTGCAGGTAAGCCAGTACAGATATGTTCAACAGCCGTGTCTTCCTACCACAAACTGGCAGCACTTCACAATACTCCATTGCATGGTAACCCTGTCTCGTACGTGTAAGAAAAAAGCGCGCGTAAATGAGGTGGTGCACGTACATGTTCAGCATCCCAGCTGCAGAAGATGTGCTACCGAGGAGAAGAAACCATGGACTAAAGCCTTCAGAGGAACGTTTGTGTATGATCCTGAAGTGCTGGGAATCGGCAGTTAAATAGACTACGTTATTTGTGTTGAGACAGTAAATGGTACTTGAGGAGCATAAGACACAACAAGCCCACAGCAGAGTCCAAAGGTTAGGACGTCGGTGAACCAGTCATGATTCTAACAGTCAACAGTCAATTCATGCTACAATTAGACTCAGAAAGAAAGTGCTCGCTTACTGCCACACAGGTGTCGGACATGTCAATGCAGTGGAAGTTAAGAACGGAAAGCACCGTTTTTGGCACGTGGGTTGAAGTATAACCTTACCACTCCGATTTGTCAAGAGTCGACCGTATGCATATGTATACGACTTTATGCATCGTCCCTAAAGTACATTACATGGGAGTAGATACGACTTATGAAGGAGACGCTTTGATCCTGAATTGGCTGAAAACCGCTTCAAAGCCAGCTTTAAGAGACATGGGCCTCCGAGAAGGAACAGTCATAGGTATGTTCTTTCCGGGACCATCGCTTTCGTTCTGGACTGTTTCCTCCGTCAGAGGCCGGAAAAGGTGCTGTGGATAAACCCTGAACACACCATAGAGTACCGGAGCGTGCAAAGCCGCGTCAAAATAGAATGTCAGGTTTCCAGACGTCAGAAATTAGTTACAAAGTCTTCCCGCTTCGCCTGGTTTTCCAACAATGCACTTGGTCCGTATTCCTTGTATCTTCAATGAAACTTCTGTCCCAGCTGGAAGACGTGTGTTAAGAACAGGAAACCATCGCTACAGGAAAACGACTGACGTTTAAGGCTCCCTCGCCACCCTAATGCAACAAGACACTCAGCAGGGACCGACGAGTTCTTCGAACCGGTGTCCAGAAGAAAGTTGTCACTACTTGAGAAGTTCTTGCGAAGGGGGTATCGGGCGTGTCAAGCGCCACAGCAAATCGCCAAGCCATTAGACCAGTCAGTTTACCATGCGAGATTCGAAGGCCAGCGCAGGGTATTGTCGTGATTTCGGTGGTGACCGGAATAATGTCTTGACCGACAGCTTTGCTGAGATCCCAACGACAAGGGCGATCTAAATATGCAAACAGCTATCGAGACTGTACCGAAACCACGAGCATTTTGTACATACCAAATGCCATAATTTCGTAGTTGCCGGTATTGATCGTGGTCTGGGACAGTCGGTGAGGACGGAGTTGCCTGTACCATGGCGTAGTCGTACGACGACTGATATCGGATACACTTGCGAAGGACTTGTTGCGCTTAAGCGTGGGCCCCGGATCAGATTTTTCGGAGGTGTCGCTAGGAGCGAATGTGCTCGACGCATCAGACTCTGGAATTGTAGCAGGGAATGTCGTGGTGGTCATCTCAGGCATTTGAAAAGTGGAATAATACTCTCTCGGGAACTTTGAGTCTCTGTCTGGGATAGTGTCTTCAGGAGACGGTTCGTATTCATGGCCCCGTATGAAACGAGCCATTCCCTCGGTAGGCAGATACAACACACCAGATGGCTGTAGTTTGAAGTGTCATAGACCGAAGGAGTTGAGTGAATTCTGAAATGACATACGACTCGTAGGGCCTCGTCTGGTAACTGCTGGCGAAGTATGCTTTCATTAGCAGATATATACTCTATCCGAAGGGTATACTTGAGACCGGAGTTATCGTAAGCGCTGCGACGAATGCATGGTCACGGAGAGCTTGGAGTAATATGAAGAAAGGCTTCACATTGAGAAGCTTCCCCTCATCAGGATTTTCGCTGTACTGAGATCTTCTAGGGCCTTCTCGTGCATCTGAAGATCCATGTAGCATGCAGCCCTTTGAAAACAGCTAGATGATAAGTGTAGGTAAGTCTGCACCACCAGTCTGATCGCGGAGCCATAACGAACGTCAGAGGGTGTTGCTTGTTGTATGCAATGGCTTCACATAGTCTCTGAACTTCAAGTTGACGTTCGCCGAGAACTGCATGAATCAGAGACATATTCATGAGAATCTTGAACGAATCCGCGACGCTCTGGAGAAGGAAATGAGTGGTATTGTGGAACACATTTGGTCTGATCATCGATGCCTACTAAGTACACACCTTGAACAGACGAAGGGATTCGCGATGCTCCCCCTTCTCATAGGCCACGAGTGCCGCATCCCAAGCCTTTCGAATGCTCCTGGTTTAGTCGACGCCATATTTGGAGACAGATGTAAAGCGGGCTGGAGAGGCAGAGATTTGATTTTGTACTCACGGAGTATTCAGACCATTTGTCTGAACTCACTCGTGCTGTTGTCATACAAGCATTGGGAACAGATGAGATACAGCCTGGATACAGCTTGTAGACTGTGGACGTAAGCACTTTAACAGAACTTTATGTAATTGATCGGGCTGTAGTACGCCCCAATTTTGCCACAAGGGAGTGGGGAAAAATAAGGGAAATCCTAAGTAAATTCCGCAGTTATTAGACAAGTACACATAAAACATCAGAAACAACCCTAGGACTATATGACTGTCGTGAAATAGAAAATTTGGTACAGATATGCGGCGTGGATGTTATCGTTCATGAAGTCAAGGCAGCCCATTCAAACCTCGCTGGAGTTGTCAGCTTTCTTCTCGACAGAGTATTTTTCCGAGCTGTAAGCCTGAGCTGGATGCTTTTTGAGCAAGACCTTTAGCACCTGCGCAAGGACCGCGAGGAGGAAGACGAATACGCTGACACAGGAAAGATCAGGATGGAGAGGCTGGGCAAATTAGGAAGACTAGCTTACGTTGTGGTGGTGAATCCCTGAACATATCGAGGACCGGTATTCGAAGGCCATAAGAAAGAACCATAGATAGAGGCACTGTTCCCCAATGCGTTGACCAAAGCGATCGCAACTGCACGTTTCTCGGCAGGATCTGCAACAACGTTGGAAACCCACTAAAAATGCGATAAGCAAGAATATGGATTGTTATGTGTAAATACACGTACCAGTAGTGTCAGAGGGCAGGCTGCATAAACACCGCCAACACCAAAGCAGAGGAAGGCATATTTGACACGATCATTGCTGACCGCCACGGTGATAATGAAAGAGAAGCAGGCGACCAGGGAGGCGATGGTGATATAGTTGGCCCTCTCTTTGCGAATGTCGGACGTGAAGCAGAAAGCAAGAATAGATACGAAAGCGACAACGTAAACGGGGATGGTCATGTACTGCTTCATGTAGCCAGTATAACCAAGCTGACCAACCAGAGTAGGGATGAAGTACTGGATGGTTTGCGATCCTGTGGCCAACATATACATCACGACGAGAACCCAGGTGCGCCAATCAGTAACGGCCATTTTAGCTGCTTCCTTGTGAGTAGGTTGATTTTCACCACCCGTATTGCCAATACCGTCATACTTGAGACGCTGGACAGCAAGACTCTACTAAGGCGTCAGTGCGCGGTCGTTGTGTATTCATAGCCTGAAAATCTTACCCTCTCTTCAGGTGTCAGCCACATTGTACTGGACGGCCAGTCAGGAAGAATCTTCCAAGTGAACAAAGCTGGTAAAGTATGAATTCGGAAGACCTGAGCAAACTTCAAGTGTAAAACATACCGACGAAGCAGGAGCCAACACCCTCGATCAAAAGCAACCATCTCCAACCTTCAATCCCGCGAGCATATCGCAAATGGTCTGTGATTACGCCACCAAGGAGACCAGAGAACGCGCCAGAGACAGCGGTCGCGGTATAGTATATAGAGTAACGCTTGGCGAGCTCGTGCTTCTTGTACCACGATGAAAGAAAGAAGGCAACTCCTGGCGCGAATCCAGCCTCTGCTACACCGAGGCAGAAACGAACACCAGCCAGAGCTTGCCAACTCTGAACAGCAGCCATACAGGTGGCAACAGCGCCCCACACGAAGCAGAGGATGGAGAGACTGAGTCACATAATTAGCAAGTGGTGACATTTGAGGCGTCAAAACACATACTAGATCGAAGGCCGGACCCTGCTGAGAATCATGTTTGAGGGAACTTCGAAAACGACATAGGATATCTAGGAAACACGTTGGTGTGAAGAACAATGAAAGTATGAGAACGTGTACGAAGAAGACTAGAAGAACGACGGAGTATTGGGTTGACGTGAGATGAAGATCTGAAGATGTGGTCAGAGAGTAACTTTTAAGAGATTTCAGGAGGTACTCACCATCTTCCATTCCACCAACTTTCGCGTTTCCGATATTAGCCCGGTCCACTGGAGATAACATGGGCATTTAAAATCGCGAAGTACGAAGAAAAGAACGCATACAGTAAGAAAGGGTGTACAAAACCCAAATTGTCGGGACCTACGATAGAAACTCAATCACGGCTGGAAGGGAAAGTGGAGCCACAGGTAGTGGAACGTACAATGCGCATGTCAAGCTTCCGCAATAGCTTCTTTTCAGCCTCAGACCCAGGCATGTACTGCACGAAGAGTTCGCTGTCCTCCTGCCATTCTTGAGTGGTCTCTAACTGTTTGGCGTCGGTCATTGAGATAAGGATAGGGTGCAGAAGTTTCCGAGTGTGTAAGACAGAAAAAACGAAGGGAAGGAAGACCCTACAGCTGCTCCCAAATCCAGCTGCTTTTTGTAGGGTGCCCCACAGAGCAGGGAATTATTTTGAGTCCAACCCCGGATCAAGCCCCGGATTCTCCCCACTGCTGTTACCCCGCTGCCCCTTTATCTAACAATCAGGCACTTGGCAAGATCCAGCTTCTAAATCTGGGTGTGAGCAAGGTATGTTTGACCTACGTCCTCCCTGCCAGCAACTACTCAGCTCCTCTAAGCGCACCGTAAAACAGAGAAGTTTTTACCAGAAGACTTTTTATGGCAGAGTCTATGTAAACCATCGGCCTGGGATTTGAAAGAATAAGTGATGGATGCCATGGGGCGTACATCCCTGTGTACAAGTTCTCATCTGAACCAAGCTGACAGCTCCGGAACTATATAGACCCTGTCGGGGATTTTGATTCCCTAAAGTTCCTCTCTTCCGGTGGATGCACATCATGCTTGCTCCTCGTTGCTCGTTAGGGATCGTTGGGAATGGAGCAACTTACAACAAATTGGATTACGATCGGGAAAAAGATGGATCGCCAGTGGCGGCGAATCACCTCACAAATTTGACCGAAAGATGAAAACGTGCGATCTCGTCTCGCGGTCTTGCGACGTTAAACCCGCAGCCGCAGGATACCAAGCAGTATGTCTTGTGCGGCACTACAAACCGCCAGTGGTGATATTTCACCGCTTCTGGTTTCATTAACCGTACAGGTGATTTCATATTGTGCCGCCACACTAGGACTTCATTCCGGAGCGCCACAGATCTTGGATTATTGTTCCGGTCCATGAATCTAAGGCACAAGCTTCAAGCTTCAAGTTCCAAGCATTCGGACTTGCAATATGTACATAGCGACGATCACCTTCAAGCTCAATTTGTTGATCAATTAAAACACTCACTTTTTTGTATTCAACCACTACCTCAAGTTTGCGTCTTTCGTTGCGATGTTAAAAAATGTCGTCCCCATTACTAATTCTGCCGGGTGGCTCGGTGGATTGGTAGGTGCACCAAACATTACTGACAACGGCATTCAACACAGCTCGCAAAAGGTCTAGTCGATGATCCAAAGACGCCTAATGTCCAGCTTATTATATCGTTGAATCCCAGGTGCTGATACTGTTTCCTTCAAGGCGGACTTGACCAGCAAAGGGGAGATCGATAAGTTGTATAATACGGTTACCGGGTTTGGCACCCCTGCATATGATCATGTCTCGTGGTTGAAGACAACTTTGATATCGGTGTCAAGGTTTTTTTACCTCGACCACTGGCATATTTGATTGTACTGAGTCGATTTAGGGCAAGTTGGGCAAGTTCAACTGCGTCCGGTACATGCTCGAAGCTGTCAAAAGTTTCACGATAAAAGTGAATCAAGTTCGTACTCACGTCTTTCTTGACCATTTATATGGAGGTCCAATGGTAAGTTTCGCTTTTTTTGGTCTGGCATCATCGATCATCTTTGAAACGACCTGAAGCCTGACATCGTGACGCCCGAGACTATCGCAACACCTAAGGGTGCCTATGGAATGGTAAATTGACTTTGGACCTGCTGGTAAACGAATACTCACGTCGTGGGTTCATTGACAGCCGTACCATTCGCCTACCAACGATCGTCGAGCGTCCGGGAGTACCTTCCGCTGCTACTTCGGCATTTATCTCGGGTATGCTTTCTTCAAGTGGGGTTGCGCAAAGCGTCAGTCCTAATTCGTAATTTTAAGGATCATCAGAGAACCACTGAAAGGTTCGAAGCCGTCTGCCCTGTTGGCAATTCTTTTGACCCTCCCAAGCTCGACCTCGCTGCTTGGCTGGCGAGTCCAGAGACGACCATCAAGAACTTTGTGACCGCTAAACACGTCCCTGCAGAGAAGTTCCTCCCACACACACGTGTTGTCTGCCCTCCTGGGTACGCAGTCACAGTCCGTCAGGAATTGGAGGCTTTGATAAGGTAGCTGGTGCTGGGGAACGATCCTATCAATCGCCGTATTGTTTCTTCATGGCCAGCGTGGTTCTCTTACCCCCTTGAGCTCGGATTTTTCGTCTACGAGGGAGGGATGGTGCCTATTGCATGAACTGTTGTAATTCTGGTGGAGGGAAAAGGCAAGCCAGGGGGCTTCAGAGATCACGGTACACGTGCCACTCACGTAACATGACACGAGTCGTGGTTACAGCGAGGCGTACATGTAATACAGGCCTTGAACCGACTTGTGTGTGGACTGTTGGAGGATGCATTGCGACGGGGCACTTTCTTAAACAGAACCTTCATCTCCTCCGTAGACATTATGTCTCTTTTTTTCGGAGTATTTATGCTTGGGCTGGTCCTCGTCCTCAGCCTCATCCATGGTGTCTTGGCCAGACCTATTCCTCTTCGTCCTTCTTCGGAAGTGTAATTATTTCGTCTGGTTTCCGCTACCACTTTTGTTCTCATGATTTTTATTCCTCTGCAGCTCCATTGAATCTTCTGTCATGGGATTGTGCGTTTCAGTAACAGTCCAGTCTGGTACAAGCTAATGTTCACCATCTAGGATCGTGTCTGACGCATCAGACGCAAGGATTTCACATCTTATTCCTGCTCCTCCGACTTTCCTCTCGCCGCACTGGCCTCGTGCAGCCATCCCTACCTCCGAGACTCAGACGCTTTCACCAGGCGATGGCATACCTATTCCTTCCGCATCATATCCCGTCCCTATGTTCTACTCGCCTATGTCCCCTCTTCTGTACTCCTCGCTCGTCCTCTTATTAGGGTACTTGCTGTATTGCTTCCGGCGATGGCATGAGCGACGCCGAGAAGGGTCTGTCCTCCTTGACTCCGATGAGGTAGAGTTACCGTCAACTTCTTCCTTGCCGCCGCCTTGGAGGCGCTTGAAAGAGACCTTTACTTTTGGCCAGGATATTCCTATTTCCTCAATCCCGAGGTCCCGAAGGATGACTTCCGATACCTCATTGGCTGTTGCGGGAGTAAGGTCTGGTCGTAGCAGAAGTATGAGTCGTTCCCCCCGCCGTCGTGGTGGCGGCTCTATCCCTGCTCCCTTAAGGCGTTCATTCCACGCCAATGATCGCATTATCCGCTCGACTCCAAATACACCTTTCTCTTCCGAGGTCGGTGCGCTGGTAGATCTCTCGTCTCCACATGAGAACGAGAGGAAGAGGAAGAGTCCACAGAGGAAGACTGATGGCCTTGGTTGCGAGCCTTTCCTTTCCGACCTCTCAGGCTCATCTACTTCCGACAACGGATCTATCGACATCGTTGTTCCAACAGAGGTTTCGTCCTCCAGAACTCCATCTGCAATTGGCTCCCCACCGATTATTTCCATTCGCGCTGTCCTTGATGATAAGCCAAAGCTGATCGACTTTGCTCCCACCGACCATTCCGTGAGCCTCGGTCTTCCCTTTGATAACAACACTACTACATGGGTCACTCCCTCAGCGACTACAGACATGTTGATTGATTTATCTGGGAACGAGGGACCTTCTGGATGCTCGGTGGTTTCGCCGCATGGGCCTCCATTGTCTCAACCCACCATACCAGAGGACAACACTCTTCCCGTGTACGATCCGTGGAGTGATGAATTTGATTTGGAGGCTGGCTGGCTGGTTGAGGCTCCTTCTCCCGTCGTGAAGCCCTCCGTTTCAGATGTTTCAAGGGAGAATGAGCCTTATGCGAAGCCTGGGCCAGAAATGACTCTGGCAATGTCAGAACAACAGCGTTCAGCTACCGTCCATACACGGATAGAGCGATCAGATGAGCAAGCGTCAGTGAACAATCTGCGAGGTGCCGGACAGCCTGACGCTGAGCCCGTTGAAGATCAGACTCGACTTACGGAAGAAGTTGAACTGCTTCCGATGCGAGAGCCCGTACTCGGTGTAACGGTACTAGTTGGGAATGCCGCGGAGCAGCATTCTGTCCACACCCTCGAAGCGAGGTCAGAAAATGTTTCCCTTCCGATTATAGTTGAAGTTCATTCCGAGGAACATGACACCTCAGTTACCCGAGATGTCATTGTTGCAGCAGACTTCAGCGTATGCGATGCTCCTGAAATCCCCGATTCCGAGCCAGAGACAGATGGGTCCGACCGTCTTACACCACTCCCTACAGATATTTCTAGCGCCCGTAACTCGCTTGTTCATCAGGAAGATCAGCCGATCCGACTTGAAGACGATTCATTTCGGAACATTAACACGACCACGACATCATCGGGTGACTCTCCTAAACCGATTGAGGAGGACATTGACAGTCCACTTCCTGTCGACAGACCAAGCTTGCTTGGGGGCTCCCACATTTCTGCCTCCTCGCATGAGGATGACGATTCCGACGATGAATCCAATGCACAGTGTTTCTGCCGTGATGGATTCCTCTAATGCCCATAACGAACCATTTAACGACTTTTTACGACCTCAGGATGTCACCGGCTCTCCGGACATATGTCTTCCTTCGTCGACTGATGTATCGACGCCAATCTCACCAAACGAGGAATTGCCGGAGATGCCTCTCCATCCTGATCCAGAACTTCCCCCCCTTCCCACTTCAGAGCAAGCTTTCAGAGTTACAAGCACCCATCCTGCGATCGCAATACAGACATTATCAGGCTCGGAGAATAATTTGCCGCCGCCACTGAAACGACCAGCTTGGTCTGTTCGTGCAGCCGACGCACCCTCTCTTGGGATAATCTCCTCTCAAGATACCGTTCCATCCCCCGGTAAATCATCGCATCTCTCTTTACCGATCCCAAAGGAGACATTCCATGCCGTGACTTCAGCACCAAACTCCCCTGTTAAGTCCTCTACTGCCTTGCCGGGATCATTTCCCGCGGACGCAGCTACAGCAGACGCTGAGAAGAAGTCAACGTCAGTACAGGTGTCCCAAAGTGCTGCTCGGCGACGTATTGCGCGTTCCCCTATCGACATTGCGCTTGCCATGCAGCTACGTCCTGGGTTGGGACTTGGCGCAGACCCAGCGTGGATGGTAAGATTCCTGATGTCGATGTTCGGGTGGTTTATTGTAGTTCTGTCTGGCACTGGGAGCTACGAGCACTACAGCCCCATTCAGTGAGCCGGCACCTTCTCATTTTGCATATTCCTCTTCCTTTTCTCTTCAATGCAACTTGTGGACCACCTTATCATCACGCCGCACATTTGTAGTTCTAAATTCATGATCATCTGCATATATTCTACTCTATCACATTTTAGCATGGATCTCATTTGTGTCTTTGTGCATAATAGTTATTCAGGATGACACTAGTTTAGCGCGGTCTGCTGCGGTCAGTTGGCGGTCAGTGAGAATTTGTGCGTCGGAGGCTGTGAGTGAGTCACCATCCGACTCGTTGTTCCTGTCAGTGTCACATGCGAAGTTCGGACCTCTCACTGGCTCTGGATAAACCTGAATTCCCAACTCCTGTCGTCTCGGAATTAGGCATTCAACTGACGTCCCAGGGACAAACATCAAAAAAGCTTGCCAGCGTTTCCGTCTTCTGAGAGCATGCCTCATAGTCATCATTCTCATTCGGGCCAATTTTGCAGACACGCGAAAGGCCTGCTCGAGGACGTCATACTCGAAGCTATCCGCCAAGGCTTCCAGGTTTACGGTCTAACGGAACATGTACCACGCTACAGAGTGCAGGACTTGTATCCCGAAGAGGTAGCTCAGATGATAATTTCCTCTCAATGTTTGTTTCATTTTGATTCAGAAAGGTCTTCCCTTAATCGAGCTAGAGAACCAGTTCGACGCGTTTCTTGAAGAAGCTCATCGCTTAAAAGAGAAGTACGCGTCGGAAATCTCAATCCTTGTGGGCCTTGAAACGGAGTTCGTTACCAAACTTGACCTTGACCGGCTCGAACTTCTTCTGGAACGCAAGAAGGACCAAATCGAATATGTGGTCGGATCCGTGCATCATGTCCACGAAACACCAATCGACTTTGACCAGCCGACTTTCGAAAGGGCGTTGTCTTCCACGCATCTGGAGAACAAGAATGACGCTCAGGAATGTCTGTTGTCCAACTACTTTGACGCTCAGTTTGAGCTGCTCCAACGGATCCAACCAGAGGTCATTGGTCATTTCGATCTTTGTCGGCTCTATAACCCAGAACTACGGTTCTCAGATATCCCCGCGGTTTGGCGGCTGCTAGAAAGAAACATCATTTATGCCGTGGAATACGGAGCTCTGTTTGAGATCAACGCAGCTGCGTTTCGAAAAAACTGGGACACAGCCTATCCAGGCGAGGATGTTGTTCGCGTAAGCTCTGGTTCACTCACAGGGCCTCTGTATTTTTCACTGATCATTCTGTAGCTTATTTTGAAACGTGGTGGCCGATTTGTTCTGTCCGATGATAGCCACGGGCCTCAGGTAGTGGGTTTAAACTATGATCGTTTGCTCGAATATCTTAAGAGGGTTCGAATCTCTGAAATTTGGTATCTTCGAAGCAGAACGTCTCCGGATTTGGGAGGGAGACTGGTCGAGCAGAAGAAGTTGTCTGGTGATTGGTGGGAGCACCATTTTTGGAAGAAATATGCCTAGAATTTGTTTATGAGGAGCTTCCTTACTTGTTGGGGTACTAAGGTCGGAATTGATTAAGATTCCCTATGCCTTTACCAATCTAATCTAAAATGTACTAGTGTTTTTAGTCCTCTGAATTGTTACCCACACGAATCGGTACGCAGGGTTCACTCTCATGATGCCACACAGTGCCAATGGGATTTCTGCATTTACTAGTTCAATTCCATCAATTTAATCGTATGTCGTGTCTCTTTCGTTTTCGCGATGTCTCGGCCTTCAAGCTTCAAGATCGAGCGCTGGCTTGCCTTCGTCCCGACATTGAGCGCGGACTGTTGACTGTATTCGACTCATGTACCATTTTTTCCTTCAAATTTGTGCATGGACCTACAACAAGAGGAGCACATTACAACTGTCTACACCTCCCGAGCATCGCTTTGAGGGTCAACGTGCTCAATGCAATGAATTAAGGGGTTTTATGTCTCCGAGCCGATAGCGAGTAGAATGTTGATCGTAAGTCTAGCTCCTGCAAAAATAATTGCTGCAATATTGAAACATGAGTTTCTCTTGGTCTTTTTTCTCCTTTCGTTTTGACGAAAAATGGACGGATAGACATAAAAGCGAGCGCACCTTCGCACAGACAAGCTATCAACATCCCAGTGCACCCCTCGACAAAGGTAGGACGCAATTGGGAAGCTCGTGGATTCTATTCTCATGTTTCCATAGTCTCAAATCTCACTAACCATGTGCTACCGAATTCCTTTGGCCACCCAGTTCGCCTGCGGTCATATTACTCCCCACGGTGGCGGGGAAGAACGTGTGAGTAGATTTTCAAGGCGGTTATGAGGATAAGAGCGTGCTTATTTCCATGATATTAGGCAGACTGCAGGAGTAGAACGTGCAGAAACAGTAGCAGTCACCCGGCTAATTGTGCGACTTGTCCTCAAACTTGTTCTGCCTGGTGCGCCACAACCACTTGAATTGAAATTGATCATCTCACCGAGGAACAGGTTGAGGCCTGCTCGTCCGAAAGTAGATAGAACAGCCAACGTGCCTTGCAGCGCCTGCAACGGCGGACGTTGAATAGGCCAAATATATGGGCGACTAGAGAGAACAACCGTATCGGCGACCGGTCCGAAATTGTTATTACCATATTCCACAAATAGTAATGATCGCCATATTGTTATCTCTCAAATCAAGCACTCACTTTTCAATCCACACGATAATCCCGCCACCTCGTTGGCCAAAATACATCATGAATATCACCGGAGAAATTCCTCTCTCCCAAAAGGCCGCCTACCTTCGAACCCTTCCCTCCGTGAGAGAGCGTTGCGGTCGAGTTTTTGAGCTTGCGAAAGCAGGAAAACTCGAACATTGGGTCTACCATCCCGAGAAGGAGGCCGAAGTCATAGACTATTGCGTGGACATCATAACTGTCAGTCTCCCTGGACATCAGATCCAAAACATCAGCTCACTATCAATCTAGCGTGATTTTGGCACGAACTATAATCAGGTATTAGATATGTGTTCGGTTGTCCCATAGGCTGAACCTCTTCAAGATTCCTCCTCATGGTCGTTGGCGACATCTCGACTTCAAACGTGACCGCATTGCATCGCTGCGATCAAAGTGGAATAAATCCACAGCCCCCCCTGATCAAACAGAGGAATGCAAGCGGCTTCTCGATCTTTTCGTCATTTCTGTTCTTCTGGATGCCGGAGCAGGAAAGGATTGGTCTTACCAAGAGGCAGGCTCGGATGAGCGGTATGGTCGTTCTGAAGGTCTTGCTATCGCTAGTATCCATATGTTCGAGGACGGCTTCTTTTCCAGTGATCCAGCTCAGCCCTATCGTGTGGACGGTGTGTTCAATCTGTCCTTTAATTGCTTTTGCCATGTATCCTTACAAGCCCAAAGCACTCGCTTTGTCGAAGATTTCTGCAGATAGTGTCGCTCAACAGATGCAAGTCTCAGACACCAACCCTCTCGTCGGGTTGGAGGGCAGATCTTCCTTATTAATCAATCTGGCCAAGGCTCTTCAAGCTAGTCCAAAGCTTTTCGGGGAGGATAAGAGACCAGGAAATCTATTAGATTTCCTTGAATCTGAATCCACGTTAGACGGGTCTATTCGAAAAGTGCCACATGCTGCCCTTTGGCACGTCCTTATTGAAGGACTGAACCCAGTATGGCCAGCTTCCCGAGTTTCACTGGCTGGGATTCCGCTGGGCGATGTCTGGCCATGCCCTGCTCTTAAGCTGACAAGCACACAAGAGGGAGATGACCTTGTCCCGTTCCACAAGCTCACGCAGTGGTTGACGTATACCCTGATGGAGGCAATCGAGGCAGTCATGGGGTGGAAATTTGTAGACGCAGAAGATATGACAGGGTTGCCGGAGTACAGAAATGGTATCTTCATGGCTGTTATCCCCCAAGAAGTAGCTGACTTAGTTTCAGGCGGTTTGCTTATGGATCTCGAAGTCTTGACCTTGAAAGAAGGTGCCTTGCCAATCAGCCTAGTGTCTGGCCTCCCAAAGGCAGACGCCACCCACCCTGCCATAGTGGAATGGAGAGCCATGACTGTGATTATGCTGTAAGTCCAACCCCATGTCATCGTTACAGTTTGACTGATTCCATATCAGCGACAGAATCGCCGATTCTATTCGAACCAAGCTGGGGCTGAGCTCTGACCAACTCTCCTTAGCCCAGGTTCTCGAAAGCGCCACATGGAAGGGTGGAAGAGAGATAGCGAAACAGAAAAGACCAGAGACTGGCGGTCCTCCCATAGAACTCGTCAGTGATGGAACCGTATTTTAAGGGGAAATGCCAAAGCCGCAACCTATATACTTAAACGGCATGAATTTGCTTGGTTGACAGTGATTAAGCGGAAGTCCCTCCGGAAGTCACATTAGTCTGAGTCATTACTGTACAGTACTTTACAAGAGCGCACTTCTCACTCATCGATGAAGTAGCTCTCTGGATAGTCTATAACACAGAACACAAGCAACGAGGGCGGAGACCCCTCCAACCCTTCCAGAAATGTTAGGGTCGGATGTTACGTCTGAGAAAGGACACTCACCTGAAAACGTAAACGACAGCATTAGATGGTTCGTATGCAGATACATCAGTTATAATATCCTGTCGAGTCAAACTCGGAGTCACGTCGGTGGTATTTAGTGGAGGGCTAACGGGAGACCCGTGGAGGGCACTTTTTTCTGGATCAAATATAGCAAAGATCAACGAAGAAAGGCCGGTCACCAAGAACTGCGGAAGCACGACGAAGATATTGTGGATACCCTGAAGCAATTTTACATGGTCAGTGACCACAACTTGCCCCCAGACAGCACATAGAGTTCACCAGAATGATGCCGGCCTTGGCGCTGAGCCCTTGCGGTTTCTCTGCATCCATATCAATTCCGTCCTCCAGACCTACATCTCGAATCCGAGGGAATAAACGTTCGTTCTCGTCTTCCTGGCCCGCTAAGTTAGATGTCCCATAGTCTGGGTCCCCCCTATTGAGATTTGGTAGGCTGCGACCAGCTCCAGTGTTTCCAAGTAAGAGTTTCTTCCTTTGCATTTCACGTTCTATGCGCTCCTTGACATCGGAGTCGGACTCATTACTAGAGTCCGAGCCTGAATGTGAGCTTGTGTCGACGTCAACGTTATCCCCTTGGGAAGCTTCGCGAATGTTGCTGACACTGCTCAATAACCTGTGATTGGAGCTGCGATGCGTTCTTGTATCCGTCAGACGTATAGATCCTCCATCTTCTGGTGTGGACGAGTAAGGCTCTGTGAGAATGGCTTCTGCTAACTGGAAGACTGTAAGGAGACAGGGGTATCCTGATGCAGAAGACGCCTTACCAAAGAAAACGGCGCCCACTGAGTTATAGCCCAGGAAAAACCTGTGATAGTGATAAGGAAGGTAGCACCTGCCACAGTCGTCGTAAAGCTATGAAGGTCGCATTAAGAAAGTTGAAGGAATAGACATGACTACTTACAATGTCGCTAGCATACAGCCAGCAAAAACGGCATGACTGAATGTCCAAAGACTTGCGAGATGGACTTTAACCACAGCAGGTATCTTCCAGAATCGCGTTGGAGCCTTGGATGTGACATCATTTGGAAGACGCCGACCAGATTCTTGACGCGAGGCCTCAGAAACAAAGAGGGGTAGAAAAAGATTCGCTGTGAGGGTCACAATCGCCGAATAGAAAAGAGCGCGCGATCCCTTGCGAGTTGCTTCTACATCCAGAGCGTCAAGGTCTACGCGATCCATCAAGCCACTCGCCCGGTTGAAGACAATAGTCGAGTTGAGCAGATCCAGAGGTGTCGAAGAAGGGATGGCCCCTTCATTTGCCACTAAAGCGGCAAAAAACTCCCGTTTATGAAGATCTCCGATGTAGAGGGAGGTGTAGAAGAGAATAGGAAACCACGCAATCCACGAACTTCACAAAGCATCAGATTTTAATTTTCTTCTAAGAAGCTATCGGAGGGCTCACAAGAACTGAATCATACACTTTTTTCATGTGGTCAGAGAAAGAGGGAACGAAACCGGTTACTAAAGACCACTGACAATCTGCCTGATAACCCTAGGAAGTGCCAGCATGTTGGCGAACATGTCCTTTATCTCTCGCTTAAAAGATCGCGTGCTGGAAAGCCGCGTTGGAGGTTAGAGTAAGCACTTGCCCAAAGGAACCTTGCTCACTGTCCAGAGACGGCACTGACGCTGTGTTTCAACAAAATCTTCTCTCTGATAAGAAGAATCGTGACCATATGACAGCCAACTAGAAGGAGGCTCACAACAATGGTAAGTCCTTCTAGTTGAGTATGACCAAGAAAAGGAAGGAGATGAGGAATGTCGAGGTTTCCGCTGTATGGACAAGTTATAAGTGTTACCAATCCAAGAGGCATAAAGACATACGCGAAAAACCCCACGACACTACCAACCCCGAACATCCTGGCAGCCCAGGCGTTTCCAGATGCCTGTGACGACGCCGGCAGCATGTCGACCACGAGGGCACGGTCCACAGCTTGAACTGGTCCATTATATTAGATTTAAAACAGTGAGGGCTTAAAGAAGCACGAGTACCTGCATTGATGCTAAAGTCTATCACGTAGATAGCAAGCACAGCAAGCCAAATGGTCAGTGTGTCAGGCTGGATTAAAAAAGTGTTACTGCGAGGGATGCGATGAGCGCACATATCCCATACCTTAGATGTAAACCATCCAGCCACATGTCTCGTCCATCCCAACAGTAACATAGCCGAAACACAGACTAAAATTCCTCCCACCATAAATGGCCGACGTCTACCCCAACTAGACGTGCAAGTGTCCGCAAGAATGCCAATGAGAGGTTGCATGACTAGGCCAGATACTGGTCCGGCCAAGAATACTGTAGCCATTGCAGACTTGGATAGGCCTAGGGAGAGAAGATACGGGGAGCCGTAGGACATTTCTACGGACCAGAAGAGTTGAACACCGAGCAGACCAATCGTCAATGTAGGGAGATGTAGAGAAGAGGGCCCGCGGATAATAGATTGGCCTTTGAAACGAACATTGTCATTGTCCGATCTGGAGTCAACAATTGTGAATCCACCGCCCGTCATACGGGCAAGATTTATTGTCGGTTGTCACTTTGTGGATGTCGTGGCGGAAATAAACGCGGTCACGTCTTGTCACGTCACGGTCGCGTCGTATTACTCATGAAGTGTGACCTCGGTGGTGACACTGCATTGATACTACATAATAAAATTGGTCCACTTTCTTACTGATGCTTTGTAGCTAGATGTCCGAATCAAGCCCGTGCATAAAATGAATCGGTCGTCCCCGCCGGTGCTCACTTCACCGGTGGCATTGGGCTGAGAGGCATATTTTTTTGAGCTCAGGTTCATTTAGTATGTGTTCAGGACATCACTGAAAACTTTTTAGCCTGAAATTTAGGTGAAAAATGTGTCTGATGCTGCCTAGGGAATACCTTTCCCAACTTTTGCAAATAGAATTTGTTCGTGTTTGTCCGGGCAGTTCACCCCTTAGGCAGTTAATTGCTCGCTTTGCTCGCAAATATAGAGTATTGGAACTAGCGAATGGTTTCTAAGCATAGTGACTGATAGTAGGCAACTTCTCATGTTACACCTGAACAAAACAGGGAGTCAGCAGAGATCCACTTCAATGAACAGAAGCCCATAAGCGCACTGTATTTGGGTCCACCGCCGCCTTCCGGAACTGTCCAGGTGATATCTTGCGTCGGAACCTTGATATCACAAAGCTTGCAGTGGATGCAATTCTGTGCAGAGCAATCGAATTTAAGTGTTATCGAAGCACATAAGAATAAGCAAGCATACCTGTGAGTTAATCACTAGTTTTTTTTCCCTTCCACGACTCCCCGTCAGGCGCGTCAGAGAGCTCCTGCTAACAGACCTTAGACACACGAGAGACTGTATGCCAATTCATATCATACAATGCTCACCTCCTCGTTCACGTACTCATAAACCCCAGCAGGGCAGGCATGGCCCAGGAGCCCTGCATACTCCTCGACATTGAGCTTGACATGCTCTCTCCGTCTTCTTCTGACAGCCTTGTCTTGGTCTTCCCTGTCACTACTTCCTGAAATATCCGCATACCACTCATTTATAAACTCGCTCGTAGTCGCAACCCTCAGATGGCTCAGCTGGTCTTCGGCATGGTTCGTTCCCGTTAGTGAAATGCTTGTCATCAAATCCGTAGATAACGGTGGCTCGTAGTCAGGATATTCAATGGGCTTGTGAAGACGTATCGATTCCGTGTGCGCGGAATCGAATGAAGGGGAAGAAGTCTGTTAAAGGGGTCAAAACAGAACCATCCGTTCCACGCAGCTCACTCACGATGTACTTCGTTCTATCCTTCTCCTCCGTGTGCCGGAACGTCCACCAACCCTTCCCTTGCAGGAAGAGAGAGTCAAAGCCTGCGTAGG
Source organism: Gloeostereum incarnatum (assembly GCA_004338095.1). NCBI lineage: Eukaryota > Fungi > Basidiomycota > Agaricomycetes > Agaricales > Cyphellaceae > Gloeostereum > Gloeostereum incarnatum. Next base: position 2,413,283 of record RZIO01000001.1, on the reverse strand, counting down.
TAGCGCCTCCCCATAGCCCCAGTCCCGTTGCGAACGCCGGCCTTACATTCCTCACTTCGTGCAAATCGTCGTACACCCATGATTTGGTAAAGGCGCGAGTATAGCTAGATAGGTCTGCAGGCTGATCGTCGCTGGCAGACTCTAGGGCCTCAAAAGCGCCTTCACCACCCAGCATGCCCGTCTTCATTGCATTATGCACACCTTTGATCTTCGTGATATTCACAAACCCTGCCGAACATCCGATGAGGGCTCCCCCAGGGAAGTGCAAGAGTGGGACGGATTGTAAGCCACCCTCAGTAAGGATACGCGCCCCATACGCTATTCGAGTAGGAGTGAATGAGTCCGGCGCAGACGCCGTTAGTAGTCGACGGAAATAAGGGTGATGTTTCATTTTCTGAGGTAACCTGTTATGAGATAGGCGTCGAGGCGAAAAAAAAAACCGTACTTGGAAGTCTCGATATGGTTGTCTGTACGGGTTCTTCCAGTCAGCCCCCAAGACTAGGCCAAGACTCACTAAACCGCCGTCCATATGATAGAGAAATCCACCGCCATAAGTTTGAGGGTCAAGAGGGTGCCCTAACGTGTGAACGACGAGTCCGGGACTGTACTTTCCGTCTTTGTCGCCATCTATCGGTGAAGATGGGATTTTTGCATTGAATATCAATGAGGACGTTTACTCACCTTCTGGTGCAATTCTCCATACTTCCTTAAGTCCGAATCCATATGTTTGCCCTTCGCTCTCTTTTCTTAGTCCGTATTTGTTAAGGGCCACTTTACTCAGACTTCCATGAGCGCCCTCAGCCAAAAGTGTAACCCTAGAACGGAAGATCATGCCAGGCTCAAAGTTACTTTTGAGGCGACCTGTCCTGTCAACACCGACGTCGTTGGTGATGACACCAAGGACACTTTTGACCTTTTTACGGCTCGGAGCTGCTGGGGAGGGGCATCAGACCTGGGCAGTGGGATGATAGAGCGACTAACGCAGCGCCTGAGATTTTCCAAAAATCTTGGTGACTTCTGTACCCCACCTTCCGTTCCATTCATTCCAAGGATCTTCTGCGCGCTCTTCCTCACTGAATAGGAGGCTAGCACCAGAAAAGCCAGGATATATTTCCACTCCGTAGTGATTTTCAGCGACGGAAGCGAGCCAACGCGTGAAAGCCGATAGTGATATGATGTAGTTCCCTATGCATATTTTGAATCCGCCGTTCAAACGCCATTGATTTAAAGCTACTCACCGTCGTTCGACATTTGTGGAGGATGAGGCAAAGGAAATGCCATTTTCTCAGTGAGAAACAGCATCTGGTCTTTGATCGCTTTCTGCTGCAGAGGGGAATCCGCACCATAGGTGTCGGCATATGTGGAAGGGTCTCCGAGTAATTCGAACAATGCACGAGGTTCAAGGCAGCATCCAGAGAGAATATGTGCGCCTGAAACACAAGAATTATATTTTCACGGAGAATGCTACGCACACGACGCGACAACTCACCGACCTCGCTACCTTTCTCCAGCACCACTACTCGTACCTCTTTGCCCTTTTCCCGCTCGAGTTGCTTTATGCGTATGGCAGCGCTCAGGCCTGCCGGTCCAGCTCCGACTATACACACGTCTACCTCATCTTCTACGCGTTCCAACATCCGAGGGTTATAGTGCTCAGACTCGTTCCAACATGTTCGAGAAAACTGAATTCGTCGTTGAGGGACAAACAATGGGGATTTTTTGAGAATTGGGCATATCGCTCGATGCCTTAACAACATACAAGTCGTCTTCCGGGGTCAAGATGTGGGGAAGAGCAATTCTTCACACGGAACTCAAAATCACAGGCTATTCCGATGCGGATCGCACGGAAGTGGCAAGCCAATACAAAGACCGGGATTTCTCATCTATTCTACTGTCGGAGACACGACGATAGCAACATTCCGACCACTCCCTGTCGCTTGATCAAATAGGTTCACTAACGACGGACACCACGACTTTCCCTCTCCTTCTACAGCGGCCAGTTGCTCCCGAAACCACTGCAATCTGTCGAGCAAGATAGCACTTTCAATGGTGGGACCACATAGGCATCGTAGCACATTCAAGACGGAGAGCTGGCTGGCCAGACGTTGAAGGTGTCGAGGTACCGAAGCCTCTGGATTTTCCGACCCTTCCAATCTTAGCCCTTCCTCGATCTCTGTCGCGTGAATTTGTTTGGCAAACTCTTGTGTCGCCTGGTTCAAGACCTCGAAACCGGACTCTCCAAGCTTGAGTTTCATCGCGGCGGCGCGTATAAAATGGCCCCATGAAACGTAGGCTGATGCGGGGAGCTTCCCTAGCACAATATGATTCGTAGTGAGACCAAGTCCAGACACCTTGGACGGAGTCGAGTTTGACGCTACATGCGATATTGTAGGGGAATGTATCTGCACTTGGCGCGAAGGAGGAGGTTCGTTGACTGAGCGAGGATGGGATAGTGATGTCTCATGCTGAACTTTAGCAGCGATCATGATTGGGCCCAGAAGAGCACGCCACACAACCTTGCGCATGGCGAGGTATGCACCGTTTATGGATGATGAGTTCCGTAGCCATTCTGAAGGTATCTGAGCAGCAAGATGATACGCAGAAACGGGTAAAGGGGGCGGTAACATCGGCGTAAGTCCAGGTGTGATACTTTCGTCTGTAAGATAGGATAAGGGAGCAATCTCGCTCTCAGTGTGTTGACCATATGTTTGTGAAAGAGGAAAATCTGGAATTGGGGTTTGATTAGGATCAGCAAATCATATTAGATAGGCAACAAGTAATTGCATGCCTTCAGGTCTCATAAGATTGTAGCAACACCCCACAACCACTGCACCACAGAATCTCCAGCGACGTCCTTTACAGTTCCTTTCAGAACCTACGAAAGCGCGTAGAATGTCGGGGGTGAGCGATCCGCAGGCATGCAAAGCTACCAGAAGTACATGCACTGGCTGTTTTCCGAGGGGAGGTGAAATTTCGTCAACCCATTGGTCTATCGCGCGCAACAGCTCGTAAGGAGTTATGTTTATCGTCTTGTGAGTGATAGCAGAAGAGATCGCCGGAAAAAGCGCATGCTTAGAACGCGTGTCTTGTTTACGATCCCAAGTCTGCGCCCCCTGCGTTTGGTCGCCATCAGAATCCAGCGCGAGAAGATGAGGAAAACACAGATGGGTGTGAAGGGAGCGCGTGAGATAGCCCTGGGGAGGTACAGGTGAGTGAAAAACAGTTGAGAGGCAGTAATTAACCGAACCTGCCCAGAGCCGACGTCTACAATCCAGACATCTGACGGATCCAGGGAGGCACTGAAAAGAAAAGATGATATGAATGATGTCATACGAGCAACTTCGTGTGATTTCTTCGCGGATAGACCAGGTGAGGTTGAGAAAGAAATCTCTGAAGAAGTATCAGGATCGTAAATGGCAGAGGAAACTGGGTAGGCTTCCTACCATTCTCGATAGCCACAGGATTCCTGGGTAGTTGATAACGTTTAATGTCCCTGAGTAACTTGATGAGTGAGCTGGGTACTCCATCTTGATCTGACTAGCAACGTAAATTGAGGATATGCTCAAACACCCAGATATGACTTGGACCAACCTGTCAGAGTCTCCGAGTCGGATTGAGAAATTTGCAGGATTCGCAACCACAACGGGGTCGAAGAACCAATGTTATTCTCTGCCCAAGTCCACCAACTGGAGAATTCAGGCGGTACAGGAAATCCATTGGAAAGAGCGATTGCGAGTTCGTTCGGATGGCTGGCTAACAGAGGGTAAATCATAGCGAGGGTTATCAATGAGAAATGCTTTGTATGACTCATCATCCCTCATCTGTTAGCGCGAATTTACTTCAAGTTATGGATAATACTGGGAAAGATACACGTTGGATACACGATTCCATCGGTCCTATTGAAACCCATATCTATCCTCTCTGACCTCCTTCAATCGACCACGTCGCGGAGGAGATCCACTTGTTTCTCGATATCGTTTCACAACCGGGGAGTCTGGAGGCGTACCCGTCCCAGACCGTGACGGAGGGGTCCTGTTATCACCAACAACCGACACCCATTCTCAAAGGTGAATCCGACCTCTCCTTCTTCCGCATCATGATCCCGCTCCCCGATCCTGAAGATTTAGGAGGGGTACCTTGCCGGCTTATTCTACCTCTCGTAGAGGCGGTCGAAGCAGTTCGTGTATGACCTGGTGGTTGCGGCTGTGGCTGTGGCAGGTTCCAGCGACGCCAGAAGAGGAGGTACGCCAGCCATCCAGACGCACGCTCCAGCCTGGCCTTTTCTTCGCGCTTCCTTTCAAACGTAGCTCTGTATCTCTCGTACGACTCACGAAAGTGGCGATCGATACGTGAAGAGAATATCAGTTCTCCCCGAGGATTTGATGCAGGGGGTATAGGCGCAATGGGGACAGAGGTTGAACGGGGGTTGGGAGAGCGCGAGCGTGATGTGGCGCGTCTATGCAGAGGAGGATTGGACGAGGAAGGATTTGAGAAGAAAACGGATATAGGATTGAATGAGAACTTCGATCGAAGAGGTGGCTTTCGAACATTGAGATACATGTTGAAAGACCTTAGTGCTCTGTTCGCGTGGGGGACATATCTGAGAAGAGACTTGAAACCTCGATTTGATTTTGCGATAGAAGAAGGGAACGCAACTTGTTCGCATATGCAATCTTTTCAGAATACATACCACTGGCAAAGAAAAGGACTAGGGTAGTCACGCTAACAAACAGCAGGCCGCTGGCAAAATAGGGATGCACTACGACTTGAGTTTCTGGCGAATACAGGTCTGGCAAGAGATGCTGCAGCAACCATTTGTACGGTATAGCCAGCAAAGAGGAATCTGGAGGCAGAAACACTTCTGCAAGTAAGAATCCAATGCCCAGTAAAAGCCAAAACAAGAAGACTGAAGATGCACATGAGGTCATTCACAAAAACTGATCATAATTGGATCAAGACGACCGACGTTGGTAGCGTGACTTTCTACGCTGAAGACTTGCGGCTGTCGTCTTCAGACGCTCCTCAAAGAAAAGAAGGTCTCTATAAGTGGCAACATCGTTGGGCGGATAGAAAGAGCCCTTTGGAGGAGGTGTAGACCGAGGCGGCATCCACGAAGTTGTGTTCCAATTATGTAAGTGATCGACTGCCGCAACGAATGCGATTGATTATTATATGTAGGCCGAATTGTGGTGTATGTACGTAGTATGCGAGGAAAGCAAGAGATAGCGACGAGGGTGATACATTATAGACACACTAATTATAATCATGAACTCCAGAAAGTGTCCCAAAAACATGAATGGTATGATCTAGTTCCCGATGAGAGAAACTCGAGGTCGTATCGTCTGGGGTGAGGGAACGGGAGTCTTCAAGTCTGCCTCGTCTTCCTCCCAGCCTCTTTCACTGACGGCCAGATCTCCGGAGGGAGCGACGACTGGCTGCGCCGGAACACTAGGCGTCTGAGGGATAGACGGCGCTTCTGTCTTTCCTGAAGAATAAGATATGAATTTTTGGGAACCATCAGGACTGTAGCCCGGCACAGGAAGGTCCACCCTGATAGGAGACAATGTTCGCGGCCCTAAAGGCCGTTTCATCCTCCCACGTCCATGATCTGCGTCCTCGGTCTCGCCGCCTGGTAAAGAACACGTCTGGTCAGAGAACAGTTCTCCCGCATCCCGCGACAACGGCAGCCCAGGTGGAAAGAGGCCTTTTACTGGGGACCTGGAACGTGCAGGACGGGAATAAGGATGTGATTTGAGCTGACTCGCGTGAGTCTGGTGCACAAGACGGGATGTTGGGATGCGAATCGTGTCTTCAGGCGAGAACGACGCCAGATCAGCGTTTGTAAGAACCGCAAATGCGCTTGGAGGAGGCGATATAGACACCTTGTCGCTAAAAGTGGCTTTCGGTCTAAGTGGAGACGGCCGTGGGGGGGCGACCTGTGACACAGAGGTCAGCTAGTGCTAGACAGACGGAAAATGAGGTTACTGACGTGACTTCTTTTTCGAAGCGCTGTCCGAGACCATGATAAGCCATCCAAGTCTAAGAATTCGGCCTTGACTGACTGAAACGAGCTGAGGAGAGATTGACGTTGCTCCTGAATGGCGACATTTAGCAAGCCGCCTGAGAGCACAGCTACAGCACAAACCTCCGTCATTTTCAAAGCTTCAATATCTTCCAGATGCTGCTCCTTTTCGATTTCTCTGAGGCGGAGTTTGCGTTGGGCGGAGCGGGAATTCTGGTCCGCGAACATGATATATGATATATACCTCGCACAGCGAAGAAAGCAGGAAATCAGAAATGACAAGCCACTTGGGAGTATAGTCTGTGCGTTGCGATGCTCGTGAAGGTAACTGTTAAAGGAGTGGTAGAATAGTGAACAACTGAACGAAATATGAAGGCAGACCTTGAGCTAATCCAGGTCACAGGTCACATAACGTCACCACCACGTGAGTATTATATGATGTGTGACGTGACTTTCATGTTTTAATTTGTTTGGCCTTTGACGCGTCTTTCCCAGACTTAACTTCTTACTTTTACGCGCGTCTCCCGCTCACCACATCCTCTCCCACCATGCTAGAAGCCAAGCTCGCTGAAGCCAGCGTCCTCAAGAAGCTCTTAGATGGCGAGTTCACTAATTCGTATTTGGTGCCTCTTTTTGCTCAATTCTTCTTTCTATCCAGCAATCAAAGAACTCGTTACTGATGCCAATTTCGAGTGCAATGAAGAAGGAATCACGCTACAGGCGATGGATAGCTCTCATGTCGCACTTGTAGCCGTACATTTGGAGGCCGCCGGCTTCAAGCGCTATCGCTGCGACCGACCCATGCCACTCGGTGTTAATTTGGGCAGTCTGACCAAGGTTCTCAAATGCGCTAAAGACGACGACATTTGCACGTTGACAGCCTCTGATGAGCCTGATGTGCTCAATCTTGTCTACGAAGCGAACTGTACGTCTTGGTTCATATCGCTTGTTCCGACGCGTCTTTGAATTCGTGCATATGTTTAGCCACGGACCGTATCGCAGAATACGACATGAAGCTCATGGATATTGACTCTGACAGTCTTTCTATTCCCGAGACAGACTATGACGCCCACGTCACGCTGCCTTCCTCAGAGTTCGCACGTATCGTACGCGATCTATCTCAATTGGGAGAGAGTGTCCGCATCGAAGTAAGTAAGGAAGGTGTTCGGTTCGCTGCTGATGGAGAGGCTGCCAACGGCAGCGTTCTTCTCAAGCCGACGGATGGGAAGGAGATTGGCAAAGTGACGAAGAAAGCTAAGAAAGACGAGGACGATGACGACGAAGAGGATGAGGATGGTGAGAAAGACGACTCGAACAAGAAGCCCAAAGTGAAGAAAGAAAAGACGGATGACGACGTTGAGATGGACGATGAGGAGAAAGAGACGGAGGAGTTCAAGCCCGGTTCTGACGACGAGGGAGAGGAGGAGGTTGAAGACAATGGGTCTGACGAGGAAGAGGAAGGAAGTAAGAAGCGAAAAAAGAAGGTTCATTGTTTCTTCATGTCGATATTACGTTTTTCCCATGCTCACGACCAGCTTCCAGGAAAACGGAAAGCCCAAACCGAGCAAGAAGGCCAAAAAAGCATCCTCCTCAAAGAAGAGAGCTGATGAAGAGCCAGCGGGTGTTCACATCGAGATGAACCAGCATGTCTCGTTGACATTTTCGCTGAAGTACCTTGTGAACTTTAGCAAGAGTTCCACACTATCCGGAAAGGTGCAATTGATGATGAGTAACGACGTACCATTGCTGGTGAGTAGAGTATATGTTCCTCTTGTTGTACGCATTCTTACGTCCTTTAGGTCGCATACAACTTTGGTCAGGGCCATATCCACTATTTCCTTGCGCCCAAAATCGGGGATGACTAGATATCCTCTCCGTCAACGCATGTTCTAGATCTACTCCTGCGTCGCCACTCTTTCTTGTGTCACCTCAAATCTCGCTTCCATATGTGATGTACTTACTGTATTTCTTTCCACGAGATTTGGGATTTCTTTATTATATTCAGTGGCGTGACTACGACGATCCAAAAGTATCACAAGGTCGCGTCTGTTACGCGCCACACACCAGTGGGTAAATAGATACGAGTAGCCTGCATTTGTGCATGCAGAATGGTATTAAAGCGACACATGTACATAGCTCACTTTCAGGTGAGGGCGCATTGAAGCTATGGAACCTTTCCGTGCCAATCAGGATGCAGCGATATCCACGCGTCACCTGCTTTCCCTCCAAGGACAACCTTGAGGGATTCAGGAAGCAGACAAAAAGTGGTTGCCAAAGAGAGGCGGCCGAGATGCCGTCGGAGTGTTATGTAAAAAATGAGGCCAAACACCTAAACCAGACGGCATCCTCTTTCAAACTTCAACGCGATTCAAGAGGGGAAAGGAACGAAACATCTGATGATAGCATTCAGAAATGGCCGCTGTATTCTCTCCCCAACGTTCCTGCACGTTTTATCTTTCCTTTTCTTGCTTTTATGTTGTACGCGTTTTGACTGACAACTCGTCTAGTGCCCTCTGAAAATTGGGATGATGATTTTGAATTTCACCAGAGCTCGAGCAACACGAGCAACAACATTCCGTCTTCATCTACGCGAATTTCAGCCGCAAGTGAGGATTGGGACAAGGACGACCAGTCTAATGACCAGCTGTGGTCTCAGCCCGGTCCTTCAACTCCTGCTCAACGACCCGTGTCCCATTCAACTACCGAGAACTGGGACGACGACTTTGAAGACAAGACTGACTCTCCTGGCCCATCTACAACCGCCAGGTCTAATCACCCCCGGACGAGGTCTATTTCTCAACGACTGCAAGAGCCTGAAAGTTGGGATGATGAGTTCGAACTCCCACCTGTCACTCCTACCAAGCGACGCCACGAACACTACCCGTCT
>RZIO01000001.1:2374722-2404323 GCA_004338095.1 Gloeostereum incarnatum | reverse complement strand
GATTTCGGTTTTGCGGATAAAGAAGAAGATCGTACGGTCACTGCTCATTCAAGACGTACAACTTTATCTCGTCTTTCTAATCCTCCTCCCACTGCAGATTTATCTCTTCCTCCTCCCGTCCCTCCCATCCCCATCTCTCTTCTGACAGCATCCACTCCTCATCATGAGCAACCTTTCCCTCGCTCCCCTACTGCTTCCGTCTTCTCCGCTCCTAGCTCTGGGCGAGACTCAGTGGCTTATTCTTACTACCACAACAACTCCACCACACATTTACGCCCGATGATTTCCCGCTCATCCGTTGGCGGTCTGGCGAATCTACCCCCTAGCCCTCCTATTCATAAAGAACGAGAGCGCAGAAGACTCCGCAAGAAAAGCAGACCTCATCCGGAAGCTGTATACGAGCTATCTGTACGAAGCTCCTCAGAGCCAATGGACATACCCGCTCAGGAAACCGAGAACACGTTGATGCGGACCATAACACCATCATCTCCGTCGACGCCACCTCAGCACATACCCACATCCGGCACCAGTAATCGACTCAGTATTAACGCTAATGTCGGGCTACCTTCGTCCCCTCCCAACAAGACGCCTCTACTTAGTCGAATAGGCAGTGTCAAGAAGTGGGGAGCGCGAAGGAAGCGGGCTAGTGCTACGCCAAGCGAGGTAGCTCTTCAAGAGATGGAGCGGGAGAGACAGAGCAGAGCAGGTATTTGGTATCCCCCTCTCTTTTGAGCGCCAGTAACTTATTTCACATCCCAGATTCGGATATGGAATCTAATGAGAATACCCCTCGCCCTCCCAGCTCTTTGGCGGCTGCTTCATCTCCTCCTTCTAAACCCAGCTGGTTTTTTCGTGCCACTAGCGGCGGCGGTTCTTCGCCTGATCGGGTGGGCAATGATACCAACGACATCGGTAAAGCCATAGACGACTCACCAACAAAGCTCATCAAGAAGAAGAGCTTTGGTTTTATGCCCCTTCGCTCTGGGAAGGGTCCGATAAATGACGGGAGCTTACCACAGAACAACAGTGACTTGCCTTCAGATCTCGAGATGGAGTTTGCGCTAGGCAGCTCCAGCGCGAATGGAAGTCCACGAAAGAAAAAGCGTCACCTGTCACAACAGATCAATAGACCGTCGTGCTCCAACATTCATGGACAATCGCGACATGCATCCTACGCTGGAGCTAAGGCTAGTGCCGAAAACTTGCCTGAAGAAGTTCAGGAGAGAACAGGGCGTCGTTCTACTTCGCGTTCGAGGAGCCGAGGCCCCAGTATTGAAGAGAAGGAAGGAAGCCGGAGTTTCATGGGGAATGTACGAAGGATCAGCCTGGTGGGAAGACATAAACGTACAAAAAGTAGTGCGTCTGCAGCCACTGCAGCTCCACCTCGCACCCCGTCGAGGAAACGGCCTCCAGAGGATGCTATGCATGTTGATCATGAGGAGGCAGATGGAACGAAGACCCCATCTCGTTCTCGATCCCGCTCATTGCTACCTCCGATTGAGCTTCAACCACCTTCCCCTCCACGGGTGACAGACATGGCAACCGTCAAGAATCCTCCGATGAATGTTGAATCAACGCTCCTACCACCTCTACCTACCACCATAGGTCAATCTCCCTCTCGACCAAATTCTCCTAGCAAGGTTCCTTCTTCACTTGGACGTTCCGCATCGGCCAGCAATCCCTCTCTCGTTCCACGCAGGAATTCCCTTGGAGATTTGAAAATACCTGCACGAATCAGTCAAGCGCAGGTCGGTCTTCGCCGAGACCTGGGAATGGTCCGAGATTTCGCGTCCCACGTTGAACGTAAGTGCCTGCGGTTTGCGCGCTAACTATTTATCTCTGACTACTTGTCCAGGACTGAAAGAGTTACAGTCAACATACAATGCTGTGGTGATGGAGGTTCAGAATATCTTGGATGTCCACGTCCATTCTCAGGCTCCTTCTCGCGCAACCTCTCCGAGTTTCTTCAATCTTTCCCGGCCGAAGTCACGCTCGCGTTCTAACACGACGTCTAGTAATCCAGGACAATCACAACCTGCTTACAAACAATTGGCCTCCTCCTTCTATACAATCAACTCAAAGTACCGGATGGCTTGGGAGTGTGCGGAACTGTTGATCGATTTAGGCGGAGGGTCTACTGGTGGAGGACCTTCGTCATCCCCCTCCCCGCCTCCCACGAGCGTTTCGGCCCCAGCCATGGCTACCTCGGCCGCTGCAAGTAGCTCTGACAACAAGCGCGCTCGAGAACGAGCAATTACGCTCAATGGTGACGATGTTCCTCCTCTAACTCCTTCTGTGAATGCCCCTAGTGACATTCATGGACCGAGCCCGCCCCTTGCTAGCCCTCCTAGTCTAGCATGGCGTGCTTCCACTGGCCGGCACGACCTCAGCCAACGTCAGCTATTGCTATTGAGGGAGATGCTCAACAATCCTGACTCATCTTTTGTCGCTGAGGATCCTGACTTGCCGGTTGCGGAGGAGAGCAATCATGGACATGTGAATCGCGAGTGGCGGTGGGGTGATGCCATGAACAGCACTGTTACCCTTCCATCAGAGGAGGATGCTCAGTCTCCTGCGAAACCCCGGCGAGCAAGTAAGCTGGCATTGAGCAGCCTCAGGGATCTTCTGAAGTCGCTCAAAAAAGCCAGCTCCGAACACTCGTCGTCGTCACAGGGCGTTCCTCCATCTTCGACTTCCCTCAGCACCGACTCTTCTGTGGACAGCCGCCGATACGCACATGGAGAGGTTCGTACTCAGGGCCGTCGCAGGGCTAAGACTAGCTCAGGCCCTGAATCTATGCGCTCTACGAAGGAAAGAGATCGAGTGAATTCCCCATACATGACCTCCTTGTCGTCCAGCAAGGCTTCTCCTCAGCGACCATCTCTTGCGTCAATCTTTCGTATCGGTCAGAAACCGAAGATGGCCCCTTCTGAGTCTTTCCCTGTCGGACCGGATGCCTCAGTAACGAGCTTCGATAGGACTGCTAGCAGAATGTCGGGGAAAGAGAGCAACAGTACAGGGGAGGACGAGGATTGGGACAGGTTAGACTCTGCAGGAGATATTGAGGGCTCCATGGGTATATCTTTACCTTCAAAAGACCTTTCTGCGACTATTCGCGGAGGGAAGTCTCCGTATCTTTCAGACACTGGAACCGCGGCTTTTTCTGGGAGGTCTCGTGATGCGAAGATAACTGCCAGCAATTCGCAGTCCTCTCTATGGGCAGAAACATCTCCTCGACCAACACGCCTATCTAACGTCGAAGAACACTTAGATGATGTACCTTCCGGCTCTTCTCAGGCCAACATCAGCATCAGTACTTCCGCGCATTTTTCCAGAATTCAGCGAGGTGGAAAGACGGGATCTGTTCGTTCAATGCCTCCTCAAGCTAGCTTCACACCAGATGCCAAGCTGGCCATGACACCTGAAAATATTAAGCCTTTGCTCGAGAACGCCAAAGATATTCGTGCGAAGCTGACAGAATGTATTAACGAAATTCGGTCCTTACTGGTTGAACATCAGGCCAGCTAGTATTTTACTTCATAGGTATCTTATTTTCCACGTCCTTTGCATTGTTCTTCACACGGTGTACTACTATCTGCATTCTGCTCTTCCAATATCTATAATTGTCGTTTTTCCATATTTTCCATCGTCATCGCCTTCGCATTGCTATGTTTGCTTTCCTTATTCCAATCGTACCTAGGCCTCCTCAAATGTCATCTTATGATCCTCACGTATTTACCTGTAGTGTTCCGCGTATTATATATACGTAACGACACGACAATCTATAAATTCACTAGTCTGAAATCTCCCGAGAGCCCCGTAATAGTAATATGCAACTTGCTTCTTATCGGTCATGTAGAAGTTTCTCAAGGTTTCTCATAACGCGTGGTTGCCTGAGCAACTGCTATCTCTTTGCCGCTTGTCTTAGTCCACTTATCAATGTTCTTGCCGTTCTACGCGTTCTACGTATCAATGGAACTCTCACCAGCTAATATAAAACGGCGAGAATGATAAAACCTCCCGCGGACTTGTTCTCACCTCTTCTTTCCCACTACGCGTCCTCGAGCAGCAATGTCACACACCTCCAAATGGCTCACTCTTGGGCTACTAGCTCTCGTCTATTGCATCCATCTTGTACGATGTGCTGTGTCGGATCTATCCCCCGATACCTTTAGGACTGAGATCAGCCGGGATAAGTTTCCTGATCTATACGAGGCATCGGTATTAGAACTGCAGGCTGGTCTACAAAACGGTCAGTTCACCAGTGTTGATCTCGTCAAGGCAAGCATCCTCGGATAACATATCGCTCGGAGACTAACTTGTGTCAGGCTTACTTTGCTCGGATTGAGGAAGTAAACTTGAAGGGACCGACGCTTCGGGCAATCCTCGAGGTCAATCCCTCTGCACTGGCTCAGGCTGCAGCACTGGACCGAGAACGATGCTTCTCCGGAAAACGAAGCCCATTGCACGGTATACCAATCCTCCTGAAGGCAAGTCAAGGAGATCTGTTACGCCACATCCTGAATGTTTACGATTTTGTATGTAGGACAACATCGCGACTGTTGCATCAGAAGGTGATTAAATTTGTCTTCCATGTCACCATGAAGACACTAGCGTGAGTTGCTGATAAACGCCGCAGGAATGAACACTACGGCAGGCTCGTTTAGCCTCCTGGGGTCAATAGTGCCCGACGATGCAGGGGTCGTCAAGAGGCTGAGGAAAGCGGGTGCGATCATCTTGGGTAGGACTCCATTTTGTCACATTATCTGTGAGACCAGCGTGACGGCTAATTGCTCTCATGAAAGGGAAGGCTAACTTGTCTGAATTTGCTCACTATCGTGGCAGCAGACTTCCGTCGGGATGGTCGGGAATCGGGGGACAGAATACCAACGCTTACTTTCCAAACGCCGATCCTTGTGGGTCATCTTCAGGCTCTGGTGTTGCCGCATCAATCGGTCTTGCCACTGTCACTCTAGGCACTGAGACAGACGGGAGTATTACTTGTCCTTCCTCGAACAATAACCTTGCTGGGATTAAACCTACTGTCGGGTTAACGTCTCGGGCTGGAGGTAACATCGATTCTAGCATCGGATGGGCACCATTTTGTATGGCTAATTCTCCATTTTTTAGTGATTCCAATATCGGCGCACCAAGATACCGTTGGACCAATGACCCGTTCTCTCACAGATGCGGCGATCGTACTATCTGTCATCGCAGGCAAGGACCCGAACGATAATTATACTCTTGCGCAACCGGACGTTGTGCCAGATTTCACCAAGGCACTCAGGACCAGCGCCCTCAAGGGTAAACGAATTGGTGTCCCCAGACGCGTTTTTCTCGACCCAGAGATATCTCGCCAGGAAGTACCGGTGTTGGATGCTTTTGAACAGGCTCTGAAGATTATGAAAGGTCTTGGAGCAGTCATCGTTGATCCAGCCGATCTGCCTTCAGCCGATGAGTTTGTTACGTCCGATAATGAGACCATCGTGTTAAATGTAGATTTCAAGGCATGTCGTAAGCCTTCATTCTGCCACCCCAGTGTTTTGACTTTGTGGTCCTCATTTCAGGTGCAATTGAATGACTACTACGAGTCGCTGATCGAGAATCCTTCAGGAGTACGAAGTCTAGCAGATTTGATACGATTTAACGATGAAAATCCGGAGCTCGAGAAACCGGAAAACTTTACATCTCAAAACATGTCAGTTTTAGGGCGATTTCGCTCCCGTGGAGATACTGATTCAACGTGGGGTTTTGAAGTCTGATAGAAGCTGAGGCAACAACGGGATTTGATGACGCGTTCTTCCGAGCGCTGGCTTTTAATATCGAACTTGGCGCCACCCGTGGCATCGATGCTGTCCTAGAAGAACACAAGCTCGACGCTCTGGTGCTTCCCTCTCGAGGGTTCACCACAGCTCCAGCAGGTGAGAGTCACAAATAGTACTTCCCGGTGGAGCATGGTCTCATGTCCTCTTTTTCCAGCTGTTGCCGGTTATCCAATCGTAACAGGTCGGTTTTAGTCTTCCAGCTCTTTCCGGGACCTTCAAGCTGAAGTTCTGTCACTCGGTAGTTCCCCTCGGGTTTTATCCCGAAAACCAGACCATCAGATCTGCAGGCCCTCTTACGGTGTATCCTGCTCCTGGTGTGCCTTTTGGGCTCTCGTTTCTGGGTACAGCGTTCTCCGACTTTGAGTTGATTGGAATGGCCTTCGCGTATGAGCAGAAGACAAAGACAAGGCTGGCGAGGAGGGCGTTTGCGGCGGCGATCCCGAGAACCCAGCTGACTGATATTGTCGGAAAATAAGCAGTTACGAATTATCCATGTCACTACATGTACTTGCATGCCTGATACCCAAGTTAAAAAGAGACTTTGATCGGCTTTGATCGGCCGAAACACGAACTCCCCTCAAGGTTCAAGTGGTTCCAAATCACTTGTGACCAGAAATACCATGTAGCGACCTAAATACCTTTGTCTTTCGTAACTTGCAAGCCTCCATGTTCCGGAGACTACACATTTCACGGCCTTTCCGAAGCTATGCTACACTGTCCAACAAGGTGAACATTGTCGAGGTCGGCCCTCGCGATGGCCTTCAAAATGAGAAGACAGTGATACCTGTCGATGTTAAGGTGGAGCTCATAAACCGTTTAGCTGGGACTGGCTTGAACGCCATTGAGTCTGGTAGCTTTGTCAGTCCAAAGTGGGTTCCGCAGGTGAGATACGGGTGGTATGAACAAGTAGTCATTTCCCTAAAAAAACATCGTCTAGATGGCTGGTACCGCAGAGGTTATCACTCAGATGACGAGATTGCCGGGACTGCATTATCCAGTCCTAGTGCCGAACAAGAAAGGGTTAGAGAATCTCTTCCAAGTCCTTGACTCTAACACGTCGGAACTTCCCCCATCCGATGAAATATCTATATTCACTGCTGCTACGGATGCCTTCACTCGCGCCAATCTCAACTGTTCTACCGCCGAATCTCTTTCCCGTCTCGCGCCCGTTGCTCAGGCAGCACTTGACCGTGGCTTGCGCGTCCGAGGATATGTCAGTGTTGTCATTGCTTGCCCATATTCCGGACCTGTCGACTACAAGCGTGTGCGGGAGGTGACGCGAGAGTTGATTGACATGGGTTGCTATGAAGTTAGCCTTGGTGATACAGTTGGAATGGGCATCCCGACTCAGATCATCGAGATGTTGGAGGAGGTGAAGAAGACAGTTGCTGTTGAGAGGCTTGCAGTGAGTGTCTAGAGTCCTCAAGTTTGCTCCGTTTCTAATTTCCTGCTGCTGCTCCTCAGGGACATGTAAGACCCTTATTTGGGATTCATTTACTTGGATGCTGATAAGACACCTAGTTTCATGATACATACGGGACCGCAGTCGCCAATGTTCTGGCTGCCCTTGATCGGGGAGTGCGCACTATCGATTCGTCTGTGGGGGGACTGGGAGGCTGCCCATACTCTCCAGGTGCGACTGGTAACGTTGCGACCGAAGACGTGCTATACGCGTTGAAAGGGTCTCAGTATGTGGTTGCCGGGTCTGGTCATGAGCACGACACGGTAGATCTTGAAAAGGTAGCCGAGATTGGTTGGTGGATTAGTGAGAAACTTGGAAGGGATAATGCCAGTCGCGCTGGGAAGGCCCTCCGCGCGAAAGGTGCATGTGATTTCAAGGGCCGGTAGAAGTTGAACACAACGGTTTGTATGAATATTGTAGTTGCTTGTCTCTCTCATCTGTGATCATGGTCAAGCTTTCTTTACAGTCCTACCTGTTTGACCCACGTCCTGATTATCCCCTGGTAACGACCGTCAAACGCTACTGGGATGCCTCATCTGATCAAGTAGTACATGATGACGGTCTGACTCTGATCTTTGCTCACGGAACTGGCTTTCACAAAGAACACTGGGAACCGACTGTAGAAGACCTCTATTCTCTTCTTAAAACCCAAAGCCAACTCAAAATCCGTGAGGTACTTTAAAGCTCGTTATTACATATGCGGTTCTCGAAACATTGATACGTTCAAGGTTTGGTCGTTGGATGCACCTAACCACGGCGACGCTGCGATCCTCAACGAGAAGACACTTCAATGGGGCTACGAACCGATATGTGCGTTTTCAAAGCTTTACTCCCGAATCTCATGGTAATTGATAGCTCCTATTATCAGTTCGTTGGGACGAGTATGCGCGTAGCATCCATGCATTTCTTGCCGGTCTCGGTACAGGAGTCGAGGTCGACTTCTCCAGGCGTCGGCTGGTCGGCGTCGGTCACTCCATGGGTGCGATATCATTGTGATTATGATCAGCCTGGCAGATTCGCAGACGGAAGGACTCACGCATGCTCACGTAGGCTTTTGGCCCTCACTTTCTATCCCAAACTCCACTTCGAGGCCATGATCATGGTGGAAATGATGTGTATGTCCCAGAGCTTCACGGAGAAGTTCTCCCGATTCCTTCCCAGTGGTTCCATGAACCGGCGGGACGTATGGCCGTCGAAAGAGGAAGCCTACAAGCTACTCAAGAGCCGGGGCGCGTGGAAACTTTGGGATGATCGTGTCCTCAGGATCTACGTTGTGAGTAACGTTATGCCAATTTCCCGTGACGTAGCTTCGATTGTCAAGGCAGGAACAAGGTTTACGAACCTTGCCAACGGCGGAATATCCTGACAAGACAGAGGGAGTCACTCTCAAGTGCACCCGTAAACAGGAAACGGTTTGACCACCCCGCTTCATTGCTAAGAACTTTGACGAAGGCATTCCTCCTCCAGGCTTGCTACCAAGATAGTTTGGGACACTCTCGCGTATACCGGTTCTTGGATGTTTTAGCGAAGCGCGTGCCCGTACACCTGATCTATGGGGCGATCGATGATTATCTGTAGGTTTTAATGGATATTTACATGCTTTCTCTCTAAATCCTCATGGGTACTTAGACCCGCTGTAGTCAAGGAAGACGTTATCGATACGGCCGCAGGAGGGATTCAAAATCTTGCTTCTGTAAGAAGAGTGGACAATGCTGGACATCTTGTAAGCTGGTGTGTTCTTGCGCTGTTCATCTATTGATGCAACTACCCTGCAGGTTGTCCAAATGAACCCACTAGGTCTCGCCCAAGCGATACATGACGCATTGGCCCAACAGCTCTTCCAGCAGTCGAAACTATAATAGTACTGTAGATTGTTACAGGAGTCATGGCAATGATATCAACACATGATTAGTTATGTCTACGAGCGCGGTGTAAGTGCAACTACAAGGCACCCATTTGTTGCTCCGTCCTTGATCGAGAACCATCTCCCCAATCGGTGCTCTTGGCCTATCCCTGCAACTAGTAGAACAGTGCGTGCTGGGGTGTTTGGTTTACGTGCAGTATTAACGAGCGTCGAATCAGGTCGCGTAGGTTGCGCCCAAGCCGCGCGATCTATGAATTCTTTTGGTGGTGACACGAGCTGAAGTGAGTTGATGACGCCTGGTGCTGGGATCGTCCCGACGAGCGAAAACGATTTCAGCTTTGAATCAAGCTTCCATATCCGGATGTCACCTTGCCATGAACCTATTGCAGGCGTGAGACGAGAAAGAATAAAGAGAGATTAACAATTCACCAGAAGCAAACAAATCTGAATATCTGAGGCTCGTAAGTGCGGTAATCCAACGCGGAGTGTGGATGAGCCCCTCCGTCGTAGAATGGACCTCATGAAATCCATGAGCAAGAGGTTGCGTGAAGACTGGCTTCTTCTTTTGAGTCGACCAAAGACATATGGACCTGCAGCCATAGCGATTAGATGCGAAATGGATGTAGTCAGCGGTACTTCTCACCCACTGTCGCCTCCACTGACGAAAGTAGTTTCATCGATCATGGCAATCGTTTCAAGGCTACCCTCGACGAACTTTCTTTTCTGCTCTCGTAGGTTTGTTTTGGCATGCCCTTGCGTTGCATCGACTTCCATTTCCTCGTCTTCATCATCCGCTCGTAACCCGCCTTCCAAAACCTCCCTCACACGACTTCGTCCTCCACCGCGAAAGACGAGTTGTGTTTCCTCAACGATTTTCCAAAAACGTGCTGTCTTGTCACGAGCCCCGACGCTCACGCACGTCTCCGCCCTCAGTGCATCTAAGGCGTAAATTTGATCTTGGTGCCCGAATAATGTCTCAACGTAGCCCATTACAGAAGGCGACAGATCATACAGTTTGACCGTGCGATCGAACGAGCCGGTATAAAGCTGATGGGTTCCTTTACGGAAGGAGAGGCACTAGCTACCCGTAAGACACGCCTGTTCCACCCGGAAGGTTGCGTACTCACAGATATCAGATCCCTGTGACCCATTGGTCCTGCAAACCCTCTGATCCAATCTCCCTTCTCTGCATCCCAAACACCAAGTTTACGGTCACGACCACCACTTGCTAGGTATCTGCCATCGTCGCTGAGAGCCAAAGCGAGGACTTCATCCGTGTGCCCTTGCACGTCTGAGTCACTGGGGGCTTTGCCTTTGCCTTTTCCTGTGATTTTGGGCGGACGTTGTTTCCGCAGGGTAGCAAGCTTCTTTCCAGACGCGAGGTCCCATTTGTTTATAGACCCTTCCTTTCCCGCTGTGAAAAGGAAGTTTCCTCCTGAGGAAGCGACGGCTGACGTGACGGAGAATCGATGTCCACGGGTGCGGAGAATCGCATTTGGAGGCTCTGTGAAATCAAACTAGCAGTATTCAGCACATTTGACAGGAAACGACGTTCAAATTGTAAGCGTACAGAGTCTGCAATGAATAAGTGAACTTTTCCAGAATGCTCCATTACATCTTGCTTTAGTCTTGAAGATATAAGTTCTCTGTCAATTTCAGCCGCGTCAAACTCTCCTTCGGCTGAACGAAGCGTCAGCAGCAAACGAGATCGGAGAGAGAGCCTACGCGCCTAAACCAAGATCTTCTTTCACGTTCGCGAGGTACAATTCTGCAAGTCTTAGCCGTTTCTCTGCGGGAGTTTCATCCGGGTCGTCGTCGTCACTTTCACCACCAGAGTCAAAAGGCGCTCTTAAATCCATATCATCGACATCTCCCTCTTCGTCCGTCTTGTCCGATTCCAGCTCCTCGTCTCTGTTCCGCTTCTTGCCCTGCCCTGCATTTTGCTTCCCTTCCCTTTTGGGCGTAACTTTGTTGAATTTACTGGGACCTGCATCACTAAAAGAAGCTGCGTGTTTTCTTTTCCGCTGTTTTGTCGACGAGAAAAAGGCGTCAGGCATTGAGCGTTTTGGTGAGTGGTCGTGCTCGGCAAAATTTTGTGAATGATCGATGCTTGGTTATGTTTGTCAATATCGGCCATTTTTGGGCATCACCGCCCGCGATCGCGACCGGATCATTTAAGGATCCATCCCTCCAACTTCATGCTATGCTTGAGTATGTGTCTTTCGAATGTATTTATCCAGCGTGAAAAACAACAGAAAATATCATCCCCCTCCACATATATATATAACAATCGGAAAGAAGGGTTTCAATTAGATAATAGTGTATTACAGTAACTAGAACCTCCATGTCGACCCTTGGATAGCGCCAACATAGTCCACGAGAAGACCAACCCAGATTATACAGCCCAGTTGGCCATTCCCATTGAAATTTCCTTTGGGTGGTGCAATCAGTGAAAGGCCGTGAGAAGAAAAGAAGACTCACTCCAACAGCTGTCAGGATTATCCAAATCCACAGTTGCAAATTGCCAAGCCATGTGAGCTGCGGCACCTCCCACAGACAGAAAAAAATACGCTAGCCCTTGTCCATTGATATACCCGGCAAAGCCGAGCATAAGAACAAATGTTCCCCCGCACATCATGAGAAGAGGATGGATCCAGGATCCAAACAAAATGGCCGTCGATCGCACACCGGTTTTTACGTCGTCTTTTATATCTTGACACGCGTATATGGTGTCGTACATCATAGTCCAGCTGCAAAAAACCGGATACGTGACAGTGAGCCGGGAAGAAATGGAGAGGTTGGAGCCTTCAACTCACCACCAACACCCTGCCATGCCCACAGCCAGCAGTGGCCAGTTAAGATGTCCGGTCATGGCAACCCAAGCAGATATGTAGCCAAAATTCATGGCGAATCCAAGCCATGCCTGGGGCCAGTGAGTAATTCTTTTGAGGAGCGGATAAATGAAGAAGCTAGTCGTTACACGAGTAAGTATTATCACGTTTCGACACGCATATAACAATACACACAGCGGAAGGAGCTGAAATACCGCAACCCAAAATCTGCAATCACTATATGAGTAGATAAAAAGGTGCCATATGAATGAACGTACGCAGTCCCTTTTAGGGTTAAGAAAAAGAAAAAAGTTCCAAGAGCGTACTGTACGAGGAGATATACGATGGCTGCAAAGACTGAAATGCGTTTGCTAGGGAGAGGCCTATTCCTGGTTCTTTCTGGCCATGTAGACCGAGTCAGCTGTAAAGCGGGGGAGGGCAGAGATGGAACCGACCGACACAAGCGTCAATTTCGCGGTCGAAGATATCGTTGACCGTGCATGCCGAGCAACGCATAATGAACGCGCCCGCAATGCACCATGCAAGATTGTAGGTGTACTGCATGTACGACAATTTGATCGAGTAGGCTGCCATTGTTAGCCCCCAGGCTGCCCAAGCGATAGCAATTAGTGTTCGGTACAAGAAAACAGTTGCAATGCCTACCAAACGGCCAAAACATAAGAATAGTTCCTGTGGGCTGGATGGAATGTCAGTCCTTGAGGGCGCGTTGTACGCAGCCACTGTATGCACCTTCTCAAATCGTATTAACTCTAAATAGGGTTGAAGTCGTGTGTTAATTGTCCTTTCTGGGGAACGGAAGGACATTAGGGCGGAGGCCGCAGCCTCAAGGGCCTCTTCTTGGGATGAAAAGCACTGTCCACCCATGTTGAAATATTTCTGTAATCGCAGTGAGGTGTCGAGACCAGGAGGAGTATGGGTATGCTAAAAGGTCCTCGGTATTTATAGAGAAACCAGTATGTTCAAACTATGTTCGACTGACTCTACTGCCAAAGCTATAAGAAGTGGGCCACATGCAACTCGGAGACGACTATGTCCGCACGTACTTACTTCGGCAGGAGCTTGGAGCCTTGTTGACTTGCTGTCGTGTGACATCGAAACCTGTCAAGCCCTCCTAGCTTCACTGCCGCTCTCGATCTCAGCGGATAACAAATGAGGTCGAATGTAAAAGGCGGCGTACCGATGTGTTTCACTAAGTATACTGAATCCTTTCTAGCTTTGTACTATAGCGATGCGATGTCTGGATATGGGAAAGGGGGGTGCTTCAGATCCCAACCGTAGATTAGGTATTTGTGGAAGAATAAAAAAACCGGACCAGTGATATGCTCAAGACCGATGGAATGCAAGCCTTATTGAAGTTAGTTCGAAAGTAAAGAATGATCCCGGGCTCGGACCTTGGCACTCGCAATTGAGAGGGGCGTATTTCGCAGGGAGTCAGAGGGGGTCAGATGTGATAAGGATTTGCGTTCGCCGCTCCGTTAGGCTACCGAGCGGAGACCTGCGGGTAACACAAGATCGACCGGCGACCTTAGGATGATTCTCCGGTGCAAAGTCCGAGGCGGAGAAAGAGCCGAAAGAGCTGCAGGGTGGTGAGGGCCCTGGGGGGAAATGATCCCGGCGCACGGATCTGAAATAAATAAATAAAATCTCTCCCGAAGGAGAGTATTCAGTTAAAGCGATTCTGAAGGATAGATTGCTCAACGGAAGATGCTACGGCATGACTTCTCTGAATGAGTGTTGAGGAAAGTTCCCCTCGTCCGAAGACGAATTGTGATAGGTGTCAAGGACGCCTATGGATAGCAAATCTTTCGATTCTAGAGATAAAGGGGGACAACGCTGTAGAAAGAGAGATATTGAAACCTACGAACAATACTCCGAGTGAATTGAAAGCTGCGGGAAAAGCATGCTCTTTTGAAACAACGCAAGTGTTAAAGCTTAAATAAGTCGGTTAACGTTGTCCCGAGACACAAACCTTCAACTCAACAAGGCGGGACTTGAGAATGAGCAAGTCCGCAGGCAACTACAAGTTTGTTTCAGGATATCATACGTTTGCTTCTTCACTTCGCGCGCACGAATTACATCGCTGAATCAACCTTACAAGACGATACACATGTATCGAAAGAGACATGATGTCAGAAAAGAAAGCTATGTTCTGAGCCATGCTGTTTTCGCGATCTTTTTTAGCCTCTTTTGTTCTTTGAATCGTTCCTGGTGGGGCGAGAACGCGTTAGCGAGCACGTCAAACTATCGCAAGAATGAGCGTACTAAGTCTTTCTTCGTTGGCCTTTTCCTCTTCTTTCCGGCAGCAGCAGCCTCTTCCTCCTCCTTCTTCTCTTGTTCTTTCTGCCGTTCCCATGCTCCGACGTCGAAATAGAACTCACTCATCCGTTTAGCACGCTCGTATTCGGATAAATGGGACGGATCTCTGGCATCCGCCCGAGCGAACTGACCAGTACGAGCATTGAATTTCGCCGTATACGACCCAGGCAAGGCGGAAGTCGAAGAAGTGGCAGCGAGGGAGGGATCGAGATATGCCAGGGAAGGGTCGATGCCCTGGGCAATGGCTGCTTGCTGGAGAGCATTGAATGACGGTATAGCAGAAGTGCTCGGACTATCCTTTTCATCGTTCGTCGCTGTTTCTGGCGACGTTGAAGAGGTCTGCTCGATCTCTGTGGCGGCTGTCGTGACGGGACCACCAGTTTCACCCTGTACTAGGGGATTCTCCCATGTCGTCTCCTGGGTCTCTGAGTTGTAAAAGTAATAAGTATTGTACTGTGGAGAGAAAATCGCCTGCCACGTCCCAGAAGAGGAGACAGCGGTCGTGATGGGCGTGGTCGACGTTGAGGACGGTGTTGAGTTCATCGTGGGTGACGTTGAGGTCATGGTTCAGGACAAGATTTGATTACAACCAAATCAGGTAGTCACATCTTGACCAGAAACCATGACCTCCCCACCCGCTCTCAGATCTGCACTTAAGCATTCTGGTTCTTCTTCTCCATCCCTGTCGGTGCTGACGCTACCCTCCCCGTCCCCGTCCTCCATAGTTTCTCCCCTTCAGGGGACACCTTCAACTACTACACCGTCTCCCGCACCGTCTACTCCTATGCCTGGATATACACCCAAAGTTTCATTTGATACATTTGAGAATCCTGCGGCGAGCATGTTTTCTTTCACGTTGAGCTCAAAGTCTCAAGGATACAAGCGAACTAGGAATACCAGGTGCGTAAAGTAACCCGGTAACTAATCTGCAATAACTGAACCATTATGAAGAGTATTTCTTTGCGCTTCCAGTCCCGACGAATCCGGACGTGAGGCATTGGATTGGGCCCTAGAGAACCTCGTACAGGATGGCGATGAGTTCGTCGTCTGTCGAGGTGTCGAGGAAGACGTCCTCGGTGAACTTACCCCGCATCTTCAAACAAGCAACCCACCCGCTGATTCTATTATCTCTAGAGGAAGATCATGATATAATACGTGACGATGCCAGAGAACTGATGAAGCAAATCCAAGAGAAAAGCCATGAATATGACCCAGATCGCAAAGTGAGCGTTCATCTTGGCACTTTCGTTTGTTTGATTGTCTCCTGACAATCGCTCCCTGCAAGCTTTCCCTTATCCTCGAATACATCCCTGGAAAGATTACGGACACGTTGGACCGTCTTATTGCCTTGTATCGCCCCGACTCTGTCGTCGTTGGCACCCGTGGCCGCAAGTATGCATACCCCATTTTACTGACACTTGTCTTCATGTCTTACCTTACTTGCAGACCTTGGCAGAACATGTCAATGGCTATCGGAAAAGCAACAATGGGAAGCGTGAGCCGGTGCGCGTTACTATCTTTTACCTTAGTCTGCTGTTGGTTGAACCTTGAACAGTTATTGCCTCTCACATTCCCCGGTTCCAATCGTAGTCGTGAGACCAGAGAGGAAGGTCAAGAAAGCTTTTGAGAAAAGACGGGCTGACCCTAAGCGTGGTATTCATTTCGACTAGACAACATTGTCATTTGAGATATCTTCTGGAAAACTGGACCCTAGACCATCCAGTTCTGTGCTATGACAAGGACCAGGGAACTCTCTCAGCATGCAAATCGGCTGTAGGGACGTCAGGTCTGTTCATTGAGAAGGGTCTTGCTTAGTTCCCAATATTTATGTAGACTTGTCTAACACACCCCGCACACATGTACTAGTCTCGTCGTATTATTGAAATCGCTGTACATTGGTCTTTACGGAGTATGGATAATTTGCGTTCTAGGTTGGGACCAAGCGAGTTCACCGATAACAGCGAAAAACAACGCAGCGAGAAAGGGACATAGATACCTAGTTTGACGGTAGCTTTAATCTCCAAGGAAGTCGGAGACCACTGTTTGGTGGCCTTTTGGAGGTTTGATCACAAGGTCTGCTTGTTGTCTATTAGGAAACAGAGATGTTAAGTACTCAAGAAGAAATGTATGAATGAATTTGCCTACAGTCTCATCCGTAGAAGGAGCTTCCGGTTGGAGGCGCGCATATCGTTACCTGCTTTGATCGCTCGGGCGAACAAGTCAGCACGGTAGTCGGTTTTCTTGACTTGTAGGACCTTCAACGAAACGTCAGCGCCACAATCATGGATATATGATTGTCATCATGACCTTGTTCTGGCTGTCTACTCTTCCTAGAATGTCGCCAGACTGAATGAGAGAAACAACATGCCGCTCAACCTCTTCAACAGTCCACCCAAACGCAGCGCTCATCCGCTCCAGCTTGATCGAAGAGAACGGCTGGAAGTATAGCACGACGGCTTTGCTTCGAATGAGTCCCATGAGCTCATGAACGTGTGGCGCCAGATGAATATCAATGTAATGGCGCGTCTAAGGAACGTTGGAGTTATAGTGTAATGCACTAGTAGAAACGGTCTTACCGAGTATCGGGAGAGCACATCGAGAACAGTCTTGAAGTTGCTTCCAAGGTACGCTTCGATCAGTTCACGGACATAGGGTTCTTGTTCGATGTAGATAGCAAAGGTCGGGCTTTCCTGCACTTGCACCTTGAAAGCAGAGCGCGTGAGGCTCGCAATGGCACATATGGTACCATAGACTGCGATATCAGAGGTAGCGACAATCTGGGGAACCTCGGTAATTAATATATCGCCGCGAGAGATATCAAGGGGGAACACACCTTTCCAATCCAGTCGCCCAAGTAGCTAGCCGATCCTAACCTCGTAAAGTGGTACGCTGCCTTTTCGTAATTCCCTTGACCGAGGAAGGAGAGAGCAGTGGCAAAGTCGAGCTTTGGTTGTACTCTTTCTCGATCGTAAGCACCCTTCTTCGTTGGTACTTGAGATGAGCCCGGTCCATTGTCCCCAGTAGACTGACTACCGATCCAGGCTTCGAGAGCAGCTTCGGCTTTGAAGACATAGGTGGGGAGATGGGCATAATTTCTTTGTTCGATCAACAACTTAAGATATGGGGAATGAGACAGACAAAAAAAGGAGACGCGATGGACATATTATACCTCCAGAACAGACAAACACATTTCTAGCACATGATGGCTTGTTGTACAGTATTCACGCGATTTGGTGTAGTGTTTCAAAGAAGCCGAGTAGTCCCCTGTGGAACGATAGAAGTCCCCAAGATCACGATGAGCCATCTGCAGACACCTGTAAGTAGAGAATAACGTAGTGCGCCACGCACTTACCCTAATGCTCTCTTTGATCATGTTATTTGTGTATGTCTTTAGTTCCATCTCTAGCTTCATCCTCTCAGACTGATTTTTCGCTAGAACCTCATCCGCCCACTTGGTGTTGAGCTGGGGAGCTTCACGTCCACCAGGATTGGATTGTTCGTACGCGGTCAAGAGAGTGTTGTAAAGAGAAGGGTCGCGTGTCTTATACATGTGCTGGAGAGCGAGTTGGAAGGCATCGTAAGCGATTGAAGGGCATGTGGAGACGATATGTATGAGACGGTCGATTGCAGTGCGTCCTGTAGACGATCATAAGTGACTGAGATGAACCTGGAGAAAGATGTTCTGAACCAGAATAGTTGGAGATGTAGTTGTCCAAATCGAATGGATGTGCTTCATCTATCACCACTGTGAATGTGCTCCGAGGCTGCCTCTGAAAACCACCGTGCGGGAGATCTTCAACAAAGTCAATATCCATGTTACTATTAGTCGATGAAGGTAGGAACGAGAGGCGTGATAACTGCACGTGGCCTTGTCTGTCAGTGTGGGTCCAGGATTGAAGCGCAATACTATTTTCCACCGTGCTGCATTATGATTAACCCAAGTCCCAATAATATAATCTACATAGTGAGCTGTACCCCAGAGCTCAAGTTCAAGTTGAGAAAACTCCGATAATCTTGAACATGGGTACACCAGTCCCTTCTTCGCCCATCAACACACACTCTACAAAGTGTGATCCTCTACTTACAAAATGGTCGATGATTTTTAGTCTAGAGACAAAACAAAAATTAGCGCGGACGGGGAGACATTCATGCGATTGCACACTTACGCAGCCGTCGGTTCACCGACATTGGCAGCATTCTCAATCACCTTCGCACCAGCGTAGTTGTCGTCTACCCAACATTCCACCGCACTACCTTCGCCTACAACTGAGACAGGCTCTTGGATGTAATAAATCCCGATATCTCCTGCGCCGACCTGCATAGGGATCCTCAATTTGCTCGTGGGCAGTGTCGAATACCAGTAATGGGACTTGACCTGCAAAGCGCTACTCCCCGCTGAGGGATGGTAAGCGGACCATCCAGAGCCAAAGAATAATGATGGAGGCAGAGGGTTGATAAGATCATTCGCAGACACGCAGAAAGGATCAATTTCTTCAAATGGACGAGCGGCGTTCGGTCGAGTGTTGATTCGACCCGGTGGAACATTGAGTACTGGCTGGTGGGCATTGCCGCTGGCTGGGAGGGCAACCTTAATTCTATTCCCATCGGCATCGGTATCCTCCTTGTCCCGCTGTGCTCCCGGCTCAGGAACGCCCGGCCTCATCCCCATACCACCAAAGAGTCCGTGGGTGTCTCCGTTTGCATCTGGTCCACGAGATGGAGCATTGTCGTAGGATGCACCTGTGACCACCCCCCAGGCAGAGCAAATCTGGCTCTGGAAATATGCGATGAGGACGTCTGCAATTAGCTCGTGGCCGAGTGGGTTGGCCAAAATGGGGTCGACATAGTGTTTCATGATGGATTCTGGATTGTTCATGTAGTCGTTAAATAGAGCCGCCTTGGTGCTGATGTGAGGAACATCGTAGAACTGAGCTACGACATTGTGTTGGTGGTCGGGGCCAGCGAACCCGTAGGTCTGGTGCACTTGGGGGCTGAAGTGACCGAGTAAGACGACGGCGGGTTGGTCTGGACGGATGAGAAGTGAGCGAATCAAATTCTCGAAGTTCTCCATCATGTCTGCGTCTCTGTGAAGGGGTGAATGACACTTCGAGAGATGCAATGAGACAAACTTACGGGATATCATCAGAGTCTAACTCCACAATGACGAGGTCTGTCACATCAGGAATATGGTGCATACTACAGAAGCCATAATACGAGGACGTGGTTCGCCTCATGGCGCCGTTTGTGAGCTCTGTGGCAGGATGTGGGAATACGGAGTTCCACCACTTGAAGAAGCGCGACGGATAACAGAGGGGAGCTATAGGATCGTCCCCAACACCATGGCAAGCAGATACTGAGGAAGGAAAAGTGAGACTAATTGGTAACGAGGGTGAGACAGTACGGACCAGAGCCTCCTAAGATGCTGATAGTGACTGGTTGGCCAGCCATGGCCCTGTTTATGACTCTGTGGACACGGGCGCTGCTGCCGAGATGGAGTCTACTCTGAGAGAGAGTGTGGGCGCCATACTTGTTTCCGAGCTGATCGCCTGGGCCATAGATTGGACAAAATTCGAAGGGATTTGGCTCTGCCTCTGAGTTGTTGAGATAGTTTTTAGACTTGAGGTTGCTATTTGAGTAGGGATGGGTGGATGGAGGAGAATGAGCGGTAGGAAGTGCGTAGCGGGTGAAGAGGAGGATGAAGAGAAAAAGAACGAGAATGGACCATATGCGATTTGTTACGCCAAAAGTTCTCCTATTGAACCGAGAAGACTTTTCCGAGTCTGAGCCCATCGTCGACGACGGTGGCGAGATATGAGCCTTTGTCTGCACTGTTCTTCGGTGCATGCAGTCAAGGACTGCGAGTTGGTGGTGGTGGTGGTAGCAGTAGTAGTAGGGACATGATCGGACTCGGAGTTCCACTTTATTTAAATTCCCACCACAATTCCTCTTCCTTCTCGTCGCCCACGATGAACAAGCAGTTTGGCTCATCCCAGCTGCGCAAAATTCCCGCCCCAGTTGCCCTCGCAATTGGCATCCTCGTCGGGATGTTTTTTCTCTCGTTTTTTTTTCCCTTGGACTTCGGTTTGTAGTTGTCTCCGAGTTTTATTAATTCCTAACCTCCGTTTGCAGGCCTCAACGCCGACCTGGAGAAGTGGCCATGTTCCTACCAAAGCCCGGCAGAATACTCGGCAGTCCATTCAAGTACCTACTATTGAACAGAGGGAGCGTGTCCTGCACCTCCTAACTTCCCTATCTCCTCACTATACGAAGGAATGCACGCGGAATGCTCAGCCATTGTATTTTCAGCAAGCCACCGACCGCTATTCAGTTCTCATAGGCCACAAGTCTCCCTCCACAGGCTCTTGGTTCGATCTGTTCTCCTTGGGAGCCGAAGATCATATTCAAACCGTCCGCCGAGATCTTGCAGCTAGCGAGCACAAGTACTTCTTTGCTATCAACCTCTACAACTCCTTTGACGTTATCCCAGACCTATTTGCCACTTTGTTCCGCGTTGCAGCTGTGCTAGGTTACCACAATGTCTTCGTCTCCATCTACGAGAACGGCTCTACCGATCAGACAAAAGCCCTCCTCCGCATATTTGACGCGCTCACCAGGAGCGTCGGGATGCGCGTCACAATAAGGACGTCTATGCGTACGCGTGGTGCATTCAATCATCGTATCGAGTACCTGGCCGAAGTTCGTAATGCAGCCTTCGTTCCTCTCCACGAATTACGCGATGCCGAAGGAGAGTACTTTGATAGCATCATCTTCATGAACGATATTCTCCCCTGCGTCGACGACCTTCTTGAACTCATCTGGCAGAGTCGGAGAAACAATGCAGGTATCACCTGCGCTGCCGACTACATGTACCACGAAGAGATTGGTGCTCCCGTTTTCTACGACAACTGGGTCGCTAGGGACATCAATGGTACCGCGCTCGAGAACGCTCCTTTTGAATCTATATTCCACCACCCCGACTCATCACAGAGATTCCAGCGTCACCTGCCCATTCAGGTACAATCCTGCTGGAACGGTATCGCTGTTCTTGATCCTGCCCCATTCTACTCTCCTCCCCACGTCCGATTCCGTATGGCGAGGATAACAGAGAACGAGTGTAGCGCGAGCGAGTGCAGTTTAATCTGCAATGACTACTGGGAAGCCGGATATGGACGAATTATGATGGTCCCTCGCGTCAAGCTGGCGTACGATCGGGTTAGTTTCTCTTGTCCTCTTTTCCATTTCGAGTGGCTCATCTTCGTCCAGAGAGTGTACGAGATTATACATCCTAATCGTCGAAATTTGACCGCCATCCGGGGTTACGTGCGCCTTGGCGGGCTTCCCGACAATCCTCGAACAGATCCTCAAGATCGTTCTTGGTTTGGTCCGCACGATAGACTGTTCACCGAGGAAGAAGGAGACCCTTTGACATTCAAGCCTGGACCGGAGTCAGGTACGGTGTTTTTTTCCCCTCTTGCTGCGCCGGACTGTTTATCATCCATTTGTAGTATGGTGCTGGGGTTGGGATGGTGCCGGAGACCTTGAAGGGCCAGATGTGGATCCTATATGGGAGCGCATGCCAAACAAGTCGACACTGCCTGACGCTGTCATTGTTAGACATGACCGGAGTTTTGAGCTGTAGGGGTCGACTGGGGAGTTTATTAGTATGTTGTCTCTGCACGTACAGGTAATATGTAGTACTTTGGACTGGGATTATATTTGGATTCTGCATAGTGCCAAGACCATACGTTACTGCGGGGATGCATCATGCACTCGATCAAGACTCGTCGCCGAAGGAAGATCAGGTCCGTCACGTTGCCTGGTGATTTTTTATTTAAAGCTAGTTACACATATAGCACCGATGTTGTCTCCTGGCTAGATATAGTTTCGTTCCGTGCTGGTTTGTTTCTAGGACTTTATTGCATATCATTCGTCATCAGCCTGAGCTTTCATCAACCCGAGTCTCACTTGTCACTCTACCCCAGATCATGAACGACCTTCCACCAAAGGTACGCCTTTCTAGCAAGGCTTCCAAGCGAAGCAGGTAAATCCTTGTTTCTTCACCGACCATCGACTCTACTCAACTTCGCTCGCAGGGGGGAGATCGCATGTGCCGAGTGTCGTCGGTTGAAGATTCGCTGCGACCGCAATATTCCTTGCAGCACTTGCGTAAAGCGTGGGTGTGCGTCTCTATGCCCAAACGGTACCATTATCTTTGTCTCGTTGTTTGTGCTTCTATATTGAAGAACGGGCTGCGCAAACAGGTACCATACCACCCGGAGAAGGCAGTCGGTATGGACTCGTGAAATTATGAGTGCTCCGAACTGATGTACCGCGTGTCACAGATTCGTTCTCGCAGCTACGGACCACCTGCAGGGGAAGATGGAGAAGCTGGAGTCACGGATGCGTTCCCTTGAAGACGCTTTGGCCATCGCACATGCCTCTTCAAATGCCATCACGATTCACCCATTGTTATCAGGGCCGGAGGACGGATCGGAACAGGCAGAGTCTTCGTCCAAGCCAACGCCGCCGCCACCGTCTGAAACGTCGTCGGCAAACTTGTCGGACGCACTGGGCACTTTGTACATTGACAAGCATGGGGCATCTCGGTTTTTTGGGCCCTCTGGGGGATCAGAGGTGCGTCTTGCTTGTTTCTTTCGCTCTCAATTCCTCATTCATGTCTCCCCTTCAGAGCTTGTTATTGGTAAGTCCCTGTCGGTCTATTGGAAAGGTGGCTCATTGGTCGTCGCAGAAATCAAAACATGCTCAAAACTCGACACTCTCACTTCCAGAACTTGACCCTTCTTACCTTCCTTCAGATATTAACCACTGTTACCAATGTTTTCCATTCACGCCTTCAGATAGGCCTGTGGCATCAGTCCAGCAATCGATAGAAACCTTCCTCCCCCCAGTTGAGCGAACGATCGAGCTTTGCGACACCTTCTTAGAACATCTCTCTTGGATGTTTCACATCGTCTCGCGTCAAGAGATGATGGCAGGTTTCATACCATCGATCTACAAGCAGAATAATCTTCCCTACGGTCCTCACGACTTGGCTTTGGTACTCGTCGTCATCGGTATTGGCGCATTAGTGGACCTCGACCAGCAGCCTTACAATCTCGAGGCACAACATTACTATAGATTAGCTCGGGCTGCAGGGGCGCTACAGTCTGTCCTGACGGAGCCGTCCGTAGTCACAATTAAGGTATGTGCATGTAGTTTTGGCACAATACATTTTTTCACGTTTCTTGAACGAACTCGTGAAGATGTTGCATCTGATGAGCATCTACAATGGCTTGAGCGGCAAAGAAAGTAATCTGGAACAAAGCTATGCTTTGTTAAATCTTGCTGGGCAAGTCGCTGTCAGAGTATGTCCATCCTTCGAGTTTAGATTACTGAAGATTGACGAGCTTCCAGATAGGATTTCGTAGGTGTGCTGATTGTATAAGAGATCTGGAATCTTACGAGGTATCGTTAGATGTTGATCCATCCTTGTGGGGATTCGAAGGCAAGGAAGCGTATGATCGCCGAGTGTATTTTTGGTATCTTCTGCAGGGCAGTTTGTGGCAGGTACGAAGGCTACTAACCTCCTTCTTAGCCTTCTTCTAATTCCCAAATTAAGAGTCTGGTTACGGGCCGCCCCCCTGCTATATTATCCGCCTATATTGATTGCCAGATACCAACTCCTGAAGACGAAATTATTTTTCAGCAAGGTGAAGTGCCTACAGGATGTGAGGCTACTAATGCAATGTATGGGCGCGTTGGGCTTACGTCCAATTTATTTTGCAGTCGGGACATGGGGCTTCAAGGCAACGGCGGACTGTCTACTTCATGTGGTACGCGCAACCTTATCCGCGAAGCCACCGTCGTATGAGTCCGTATTGGAACTCGATCATAAAATCCGGTCCTTTACTCCGTCCATAGAACCGGTTGCTCAAGACGAGCGGACAGCCGTGTCGATGAGGGCCTTTGTGCGATCGCATTACCAGGATCTCAGTTGCGCTTGTTTTTATCCAATTCTGTTTGACCTGATGCTGATATCGCGGCTTCAGTGCTTCTTTTTTTGCATCGAGCGTTCTTTGCGCAAGCTATGGCGGAGTCTCCTGCAGACCCTCTGTCGAGTCCTTATGGCGCATCTGTGACTGCGGCGTACAAGAGCGCATGTGTTGTATTGGAAGACACACGCTTACAGTATATGAAGAAGCCAGGCCTGTGTGGAAGAATATGGCGAATATGGTCACTCGCGTTCTCTGCGGCAGTAAGTGTGTTTCTTTCTCCTTTTCGGTGGCTCCTGAACAGGTTCTAGATCGTGGTAGGGACTGTGGCCATTCAAGGACGGCATATGAACCTTATACCACCGGCGTTGGAGCAATTCGAGTCCGCATGTGACGTCTTCCGCAGTGTGGCGCAACTGAGTAGCCGTGCTGCTAGAGCCCTGGTTAGTGCTGTGTGAATCTGGTGGTCTCAACCTTACTATTTTTGGATGTTAGCCCATCCTTGAAGCGATGCTCCAGAAAGCGCTTCATCCTGAATGGAATTCCCACCAGTATACGACCACAACCGATAAGTCCGATGGCGATGATATATCCATTTTTGGTGGCAGGCCGACGTTGCTTAATACATCGGACAGTGGTACTTCAACGAAACCGCCACAATCACTGGATCCCCCTAACGTGGGTGATCCTGCCCTCGATCCCTTTGCCCTCCGATCGGCCAGCGTTCCACAAGTTCCCCAACGGCCTGTTCTATTGGCAGGGCAATATACGTTTGCTGAGTTGTCGCAAGGATGGGACGGATTGTTCCATGAGACACCTTTACTTCAGACAGGTGGTAGTAATACACAAACGATCGGACAGACTTATCAAGGTGCCAATCCGTGGGGAGGAACGATGCCTCTGGACGATATGTGGTCTTCCTTTATGCATAATTATAGTATTTTGAATGACCCTAGACTATAACTGGATAGATGGTATCTAGTAGGCGAAGTGTAGTTTTAGCATGATTGTGTATTTTGGATTGTGATCTTTGAGCTTCAATTTGGGTGATGTATATGATAGAGATGCCCAGTACCTTATTTCTCATATGGCTCGAGTGTGGCTTGCCGTTCCTAAGCATCCTCGTTAGAAAATATCTAAACAGAAAAATTTGTTCAGGATGTTGTCGGAATTACGTCATGAAAGAGCGTGCCAATCACGAGCACGTGACAACGTGTTTGACTTGCCCTAAAGCTCTGTTGACAAGTTTCCCCAACCTGACTGGTCCCTTGAACGGAAATATGACCTCTCAGTCCTCAGATCCGTGGTCCCCAACATACGGGACCACTACAATGAGCACCTTCACACAGTCTGCTCCATTATCGCCCTCAAGAAATTCCTATTCCTCAAACTCAGGTCAGTACAACCCTGGCCACTCTTCTCTCTTTTAAACAATCTGCTTTTCACAGATTCCCAGTTACAATCATCAGATGCAGGAGATTCAGAAACTAACCTTCGCCGCGTCATGATATCCCCCTCTCCTGGTAGAGGTAGGGACGATGACTCTTACGATGAAGAAGATTCCATCGACGAGGTCGAGGCAACACTCAACAATTTGGATGATGAGCTTGACGAAACGGAACATGCTCTCTCTTCCTGGTCTTCCACCTCAAATACTCGACCTTATTCTGCAACAGGATCCTACACTGCTTCCGCTTTCACAGGTTCTTATACAGGCTCCCCTTCCTATCTCTCTCTTCCTTCCGTCCTCGGTCCCCGATCACCGTCACCTTTAGCCGATCCCAGAATGCGTCTTAGCAGGATCACAGAACGCACCGAAGAGTCCTCCTTACGTCCAGTGTCTGGATATTCAGCTCAGGGTGCCGGTCAACGTCGGTCTCCCTTCTTGGGCGGGGTCGCATCTCCCGTACATTCAAGGTCGTCTACAGATCCCGGCACCGACCGTGATCTCCCCCCTCCAGGTCGTGCTAACCAGCTCATCGCTGTGTTTGAGTCCAACAGCCCCGGACCTGGAACTGGCCATGGCAGGACTTCGTCTATGCCAGGACCATCTCGCTCCAGCAGTCCGTATTACACGTCGGGGACAACCTCTTTCTCCAGACCATCAAGCCCCACCAAGTCAACATTCACTGGCACGACTCCTCAGACAACCACAATGTCTACGCTTCTTTCTCCTTCCTATAGACCTTCCACTGCTACTGGGACAGACACTCGTCCTAGCGGAACCACAGGAGGATCTTCAGTCACTCCAAGCACATTTACTACCCTCACCAGTCGTACACCCGCACAGACTATGTCTCCGACAGAGGAAGATGCTACTACCCCCACGCGAACCCCAACATCGACCCTTCGTCGTCCGCAGGCGTCCCCACGTTCGCCCTTGGCGTCTGTACGAAACATCGTGAACCTATGGAAGGAGCGGACACCTACCCGCTCATCTGCAAAGGCTTCTACTGTCAGTGCAGGTAGCGAGTCTCCTCCTACTCCTCCCCCTCACGATCAGCCTGGCTCCTCAGCACTTGCAGCAGAAGGAGGTCTCTTCGGAATTCGGCGAAGCGCTAGCGCGAGGTTCAATCGCCACAGGAGGAACGGGTCAGGAGATGACGGGGCGGAGAGTGCGAGCAATTCTTCTGTTGGAGTTCCGGCCGGTTTCGATGTGAGGGAGCTTGGTCGGCTCATTGGAGGAACTGGGACAGAGACAGTACGTTGCTTTCTATTTATGGTCTACTGTCCGCTTATGTAATATTTATGACCTAGCCGCTGCATCTTGGCACCCTGTACTATCTAAACGTCCACACCGGACCTCCTTTCCTTTGGCAAAGATGTCAGGCTCTTCTTTATCCCCACACACTTTTGCTTTCCTGGATTGCTCCTGGTGCGGGACGAGGGGTGGTACAGCTTGATCTTGTCAACTGTTCCACCATCGAAAGTGCACTCAGTTTGGGACATCCACGTGCCAGAGACGATGTCGGAGCTATTGCAGCTAGAGAGCAGGATATTGCGGACGGGACAGAGTTAGCGGATATTTTGATTCCATTTTGGATGGTTTATGGAGATGGGGTGGAACGGTTGGCTTGCGAAAGTCTGATCGAGAGACAGCGATGGGTAAATCGGATATGGTGTGTCTTTATCTGTGTATGCAGCCCTTCCGTTACTGACGGCTTATTTTTTTTGACGCAGGGAGGCCATCAACAATCCACCCTCCCACACTAGTACCGATGGACGTCGTTCCCCAACTGGATCTATCAGGACTATCCTGTCGATCGAGAGTCGAAGTAGTATCAACACGCAGAGCAGTAACGGAACAGGATCCCGGTCTACGGTCTTCGTGCCTCCTATGTCTGAATTGCGCGAAATTGAAGATTCCTACACGACTGAGTCGGAGGGACGAGGTTCGACACGCGATTCGCATGGTCGCTCTCTGCTGTCATCGTTCTATACGCGCACTGCCGATGACACTGCCATTTCTGGGCAGGATTACATCTACAGGGGTGATCCTAGGGTGATAACTTCGGGCCCTAGACGGAGACCCAGTATGAGGAGAACAGGGTCGATGACGGATATGGGCACGGAGTTTTCTTCGAATCATTCGTCGAGTGCTTATGAGACTCCTCGTTCTCGAGGGGATGTCAGTGACGAGGAGTACTACTCCGCTGAATCTCCTCGAACCTCCTCGACTCCGCGGTCCT
Organism: Gloeostereum incarnatum; assembly: GCA_004338095.1. Taxonomy (NCBI): domain Eukaryota; kingdom Fungi; phylum Basidiomycota; class Agaricomycetes; order Agaricales; family Cyphellaceae; genus Gloeostereum; species Gloeostereum incarnatum. The sequence continues at coordinate 2,376,323 of RZIO01000001.1, read as the reverse complement.
CTTACTACTCTTATTCCGGTTCTCCTTCTATCATGACTGCCAGCCGCATGGGTAGTTCTCTCACACCCACGGCGACGTTTACGACCACCGGTTACACTGGACTCGTGGCTTCGGACACCCGTGCACTGTCATCTACGCTGTCTCCCAGAAGAACAGACTCGGCATCCGATCTAGGGGACTCTCACGGATCTGCGTCAGGATCTGGGTCGTACAGCTATACGAGTAGTCCTTACAGCACATCGTATGGCTCAGGATCATATTCAACTTCGTATGGTTCTGGCTCATATTCGACATCTTACGGCTCTGGCTCACCGTACACCGGGAGTATGTCTTATACGTTATCACCTTCACGAACACCATTGTCGAGGGCCAGTGAGATCCGTCGCAGAGGTGCATCCACTGGTAGAAGTGCTAGGTCGTTGTCATCGGGAGGAAGTTACTCTGTTTCGGAAGAGACATCTGATAAGGAGAACTCTACCGAGGTTAGTGGAAGTGGTGGGCCAACGGGAAGCTATTCAAGCGGCTCGCTCACTCCATCTGGTTCTGGGGAAACAGGTTACGATGTGTGCCCCTCTTCTGACCTTTCGGACCTGACGACTCGTACCACGACCACTGTTTCTTACGGAGAAGTCTCAACCCCGTCTAGCGAAGCTTCCGCCCCTCCTAGCTCATCCTCATCTTCAGACGCATCTAGTGAGAAGCGGTACATCACTGCTTCTTCAGGCGCTTCTGGGTATTCAACTGCTCAAAGTCCAGCAACATCGTTCATGTCTTTGTTAACCATCCCTTCGCTGTACGATACTGCTGATGAAGGGTCATACACATATCATACAGCTTCTGAGCCAGGCGCGCCCACCGAATTTGTCACGGCTGAACTGTGTCCGAGCGAGTTGGAAGACATTCCCTCAGAAATGAGTACGCCGAAGGTTCACATTCCAGACATCGACGAGGAAGAGTCTGATGTTGACGCCCGGAGTGAAGCAAGGGGAAGTGTGTCTCAGAAGAGTGACTCTGAGGAGACAGAAATCCAGCCAAGTGAACCTAGGATGGTCACGGAGACCATGCTCTCGATTTCTTCTCCTTCCAGCATATCCGCCCTCACGCCGTTGGAGACACCTCTTCCACCTTCCCCAAGCCCATCGATATCTCTTACGTCGCCGTCCTTGACATCTATGCCATCTCCTTTGCAGACTACCACTTCCCCCGATGTTCCAACGCCATCGTCTTTGCGGTACTCATCCACCAGTCTACCTTCAACGGTGTCATCGACTGAATCAATATCCGGGCCTGCTACAGAATCGACGCCCTTGCCACCGACGACAGTGATCAGCTCGATATCAACAGAGAGCAGCCTCACACCTTCTGCACCAACCGTGCGGCATCCCCGCCGGTGGGCTACAGAATCAAACGTGTCCTATGAGTCTTCGTTGTTGCAACCATCGCCCTCTGTCAGGTCAATAGCTTTGGTGGAAGGCCCAGACACGACATTTGAAACGTCCTTCTTGAGACCGAGTGGATCCTTCGCTTCTGCTGATCGGTTAACAACACTCCTCGAGACTCCCACAGCAGTCTCTTCTGAATATCCACCATCCCCATATCCA
>RZIO01000001.1:2331056-2362960 GCA_004338095.1 Gloeostereum incarnatum | reverse complement strand
TTCGATGTGAGATATCCAAACTCTCGGCGTAAAGACAGAGACTCGAGGGGAAGGAAGATCGTAAGACGAGAGGGACTACGGCTGTGAGTCGGATTTTATCGCTTATTTCCCGTGTCGTTGATATGCCTTTTAGTCCACGCAAATTGTCGCCAACAGAAACCGACCGCCCTGAACAGCTAGTTCCCATCCGTTTAGAGTTCGATGTAGAACATCATAAGATGCGCGATACCTTTGTTTGGAATTTGAATGGTGCGTTTTATGTCGTCGTCTTCAGAATCTGGATTTTTCACTATTGTTCTAGACCCCGTCGTGACTCCGGAAAACTTTGCCCAGTCCCTCGTCGAAGACTACAAGCTTCCCTCGACCTATCACTCCGTCATCACTCGGTCAATACAGGACCAGCTGAGCGATTTCAAAGCACATTCAAACAACTACGATGGAGAGGGTGGTGAATTCTTCGCCACAGAGGATAGTCTTAGAGCAGGATGCTTAGACGAGCGCGACGCAGAGTGGTGGGAATCATGGAGGAAGCGGCTACGGAGCGAATATCTTGCTGGCAGGACGACGAGTCGAAAGAAGAGAAAGGTCTCGACAGAAGAGGATGGTGCAGACAGGCCGATGGACGTAGACGAGATCGTGGTCGATGATAACTCGATGCATGAGGATATGAGGATCTTGATTAAGGTATTTGTGCCTCATGGTATCCATCGTTCGGTTCTTCTGACTGATGTGCGATCGCTCTCAAGCTGGACATAACCGTCGGTTCCATGAAGCTAGATGACCAATTCGAGTGGGATCTTCGCAGCGCTACTTCTTCGCCCGAAGAATTCGCTGAAGTGTACGCTAAGGACCTTGGGTTGGCTGGAGAGTTCAAGTGGGTGATTTGTACACACTTTGCCCCGAGCCGTACTGATTAGTATCTCTTAGAACGGCGATTGCCCACTCAATCAGAGAGCAGATTCAAGCATACCAGAAATCATTGTTCCTGGTTGGACATCCTTCCGATAGCTCCGCCATTCAAGATGAAGATCTCAAAACGTCTTTCCTCCCAAGTCTGTCGTCAGGAGCGCGTCCCTTAGACCAGGTCTCTTCTTTCACTCCCCTGTTGAACTATGTCAGCGATGGAGAGATCGACCGAAACGAAAAGGAACGCGAGAAGGAAATGAACAAACGACGCAAAAGAAACACTCGTGGCAAGCGTGGTGTTGTCCTACCTGATCGGGAGCCCGTCCGGACTTATCGTACCCCCGCTATCGGCTTCCCAGAGCTCGATCCCGCGACCGCGGCTTTGGCTGCCGCCGCAAATGCACCTGTGTCTCGACGAGCGGCTGCCGCCGCCGCCTCACTGACTATTGCGAACATGGTCGCCTCTGAGAACGGGACACCAATAACTCCTCAACATGCCCTTCCCACTGCTCCTCAGCCTACCCCGACAGCACCGAAGAAGAAGCCATTGGGGCTATTCAAAGCGCCGCCCATTCCTTCGTCGGTGCTACGTCCTCGTGCCCATCGAGATCATCCGGTTCCTTCCTGGACCGCGGCCGATGTATCAACCCTGCCGGTACCCCTCGACAATGATCCGCCAGTGTCTGTCTCTGCTCCAGAAAGGACGAAAACTGTGAGCGTCCGGCGAGCGAAGGAGCTTGAGCGTGAAGCCAAAGAACGAGAGTTTGCTGATGGCCAGCACAATAACATGATCGATGGTGTTTGGCACTGTTCCAACTGCGGTTGCCCTGAGAGCATTGCCGTCGGCCGAAGGAAAGGTCCATTGGGTGACAAGTCTCAGTGTGGTACTTGTGGTATGTCGTGGATTTCATGTATTGTGTTCTTTGCTCATTTCTCTACTAGGGAAATACTGGCATCGCCACAGGCGACCTCGACCTGTTGACTACCATACTGATCCTGAGTATCATCAAGGGCTCATTCGTGACGCAGAGATGGCCAAAATCATGGCCAGGAAGAAGGGAGGTGCCGCAGCCCTGCGTGCCCAAGCAGCTACAGCGCCAACTACCCCAGCCGACTCAGAACCACAAACTCCTCGCTTAAAAGAAGAGCTGTCATTGCCTACTATTCCTCCGTCTGACGACAGAGCGTTGTCTCCAGTTTCGACGACTTCTAGTGCATCTGAATCTCCCCTGGCGCAGAAAGTGAAGATTAATGGCACTAGCCATCCTGCTCATCCTATGCCCTTGTCACCGCTCCGTCCCTCGCCGAGACCTCCACCGTCGAAAGATGAACCTCTGGCATCCACTATTTCGCCTTCACTTCCTGAGAATCAGATGTCGCCCACAAAAACAGTAGTAAGTATCTCTAATGAACCTTTTGAGACTATGCAGTAATATTATGTAGCCCCCGGATTGGTTGTCTGCCATCATGCTTTCCACCAAGGCTAAATACCCCAATGACCTATTTGATATCACTCTCCGCAAAGTCACTGCCGACAGTCCGGCGGAATGGCGCCTGAAGTGTACAGATTGTCCTGGAAAGGTATGCCTTTTTTCAGCCGTTCCCAACTGTCTGCCGTTTCTGAGCTATGTGACTTTTTCAGTTATACAAGCCTGGTCCCGGCGAGAGCTTGTCCAATTTTGAAGTTCACCTCAAAAATCGACATCATCGTCAACGTGTGGATGATCGAGTGGGGGGCGGCCAATCATAACATTGTATTATTCAATTATTTCTCCTCTCTGCTGTTGTTGTTTGCATTATCCGAGCTATGTGTATTGTTATCTGTTCTCATCTGTAATTACGAGTTAGCTGGATTTTTTTTCGTTACTTATTATTTCGTCCTCTCTCCATCATTTATATATTTGGTGGCGCGCTCATTTTTGCTTGATTAGGAGCGTGGGAATGAATCAACGGAGGCCGTGAACTGGGCAAGCAAGTGTACACAAAAACCCTGTTTTCTTCCGTGCGCTGGCCAACAGACGCGTCGTGTCGTCGCCATGTTCAGCTTGATTCGCCGCATTTCTGGCTCGGTAATTCCACGCCCAGATCGTCCATGGGATGACGATGGTCCGTGTATTAATTTATTTGCCTCGCTGATATGCTTCTTACACGAACGAAACAGCTACTTCTAATGCGCCAAAGATTGGCCGCAAACGCAGGCTCAGCGTTACTGACGACGACGACGAAGACGCCAACTCCAAGAAGAAAGCTAGAGGAAACTCAGTCATCACCCCAACACGCGAGGACTCTGCTCCTCCTGCCGTTCCTCATCTCGATACGGCTGAGGTGACGGAAGTTACACAGGGCGTCGAGGAGGTCGCGTTAGACGAGAAGGAGAAGGAACACATCGGAAAACAAGAGGAGCTTGTTCCCCACAGTGTTCCTCTCCCAAAAGAGATCTCCGGTGAACTGGATGAGGAACCCGTCACTTCTACTAGCTCGGCTCTTGCCCCTGCATCCAAAAAACAGGAAGAGACCTCACCTTTGGATCATTTAGCCGATCAACCGTTGGCTCCCTCTCCTGGAGCGATCGGTGCTGCCGTGCAGGCTCATGGACAGTCCGAAGCTCTCCTCTCCGATGATGCTCCAACCACCGACAGGTCATCGGCCCCCACAGATCACGAAACTCCAGCTGCCCCTCCTGAACATGAACTTGCACAGGGCGTCGCTGAGAAGAAGGAAACAGATGACCAGAAGACGACGACGGCAAAGGAGTAGAAAGATGCCTGCTGATATACCTCACGGTGGTTGGATATTTTTATTTCACATTTGTTTCATTTCACATAATTACATGTTGTACGACTGACGACGTCTCTTGCGAACGATGTATCTACTTCATCACGTTATGTGTGGACTTCTTCAAGCGCATCCTCGATCCGATCCCCTCATGGCTACGTATGTAGCACGGTTGCTGCTGCCCGCAACATACTTTTCAGTGTAAGCAAACGACCGGCTTGCTCGTGTCTTATGCAACTCACCGACTTTGCGCAGGTTTACCGCGGTGTGAAAAGCGTGAGGACGGTAGCTCTGGGCGTGGCACGAATTGGCACATAAAGCTAGCCGTCGCCTCATGTTCCTGCCTTTCTCCCCTCCTGCTACATTGTATTCACGGATGTTATACACCCTATTCAACGGTTGGGGCTCTACAAACGTCCAACGCGGTACAGCTCCCAGAACGGAGTCCCAAGGCAATCGCCTTAGTTCCGTTCAGAAGTCGGCTACAGAACATACTCAAACACACAGTCATCTTCAGCCTTCAGAATTATCTCGCGGACCTTGGTCCGGAGGCTCAGGTAGTGACCTAGGGAATATTCCGCTGCGTCCTCCCGATGTGCTCCTTCACTCCCGCGTAAGAGATGTTCATCATGTCCATAGACCAAGCGCGGCTCCTCGAGTCCCCATTTCTCCCCCTATATCCCACTCTTTACTATCTAAAAGGGAGCAGGCTCCACTACTACGTCCTCTCTCAAAGATAGGCCTGCAACGTAGTGCACCCATCTATCATCCCGGGCCTCTCTCTCCTATTGAAGAACAGGATGACTCCCTACCTCGGGAGTCTATTCATTCTCTAGATCCCTTTCTGTCTACAGCAGAATCTTCTGAAAAGCTCATTCGTTCCGACAGCTCTGACAAGTTTCGACTCTATCGAGGTACGTCTCGGTGGGAAAATAGCAGTGGAGATATTTTCTCAGCTAGTAAAATAACTGAAATTGCAGGTCAGGTTTCGAATCGATCTGTTCCGTTTATAGCACGGCCGGTACGCAGGAGCGATTCCCAAGGTTCCGCGACAAGTCATCTGTCCAGTCTCTCCGCGACGTCGTCCCTGCCTCCGAGCATCCCGCCATTAGACTTGCGGCCTCCGTTTCCGGGCCCCCATCCGAGCACTGATGATACCAATGGGGCCCAACGCAGACCCCGGAAATCCTCTGCGCCTATGACTTTATCCGTCATCGAGGATAACAGCGACATTCTGACTTCTGATGTCACCGACGGAGAGTCTCTGCACGCGGACAGTTTCGTGACTGCAGCGAATAGTATTGTATGTGATCAAGAGGAAGGCCCTCTCATGAGCTCGACGCCTCGAGATTCACAGATTGGCAAAGAAGGAAACCGACGGAGGTCTCGTGAGACGGAGGGATCTGAATCCTTCGGCGACAGATCAAGCAACTTCATCCACAGACGATGGAACCGCGGTGCGGAGTTTGGCACTGGTGTCACCAGTTTCGAGAGGGACGAGACATCCTCAAAACTCACACCAGCTTTCTGGGCCTTTTGGTTAGGGTTTTGCTTACCCGTTCTGTGGTTAGTGGGTGGATGGCATTTCACCAATATGGGGGAGCTGCCGTCTTCGCTCACTACTTGGGATTTCTACTTTGCGCGAAAATGGGGAGTTTGCTGTAGATCAGGAAGAGGCCGTGCTGAGAAAGAGAGAGGCGCTGGTCGGCAGCCTTCCACGGCTCCTCCGCTTCCGAGGTGGGTGACAGAGACACAGGATCGTGCTGAAATTTCAGACTGGCTGAATGGTCCACAAAGGCCTATGAAAGGAATGCATCTAGGATACCCTTTCGTTCCGTTGACCACACAGCGTCAGGTTGGATCCATGAGGAAGCTTAGGCGGGTTGTGGGATACTGCCTTGGGAAGCCTAATGAGATTTTGAAGGCCGTGTATGGGGGCATCATATTGACAGAAGTGGATGGGAAGAAGGAAGACGACAGACGAGTTTTCGACCCCTGGATTCAGAGATGTCGGTATGCCTTCTGTTATGCGATTATCTTGCTATTTGCGGGACTCTCTGTGGCGTCGGTAGTTTTGATTGTACGGAGCGTTGATCGGCTGTGGAATTGATGCAGATGCCGATGGTCTGGAATCTAGTATATTGCTGAGGGTATTGCCAAACATTGAGGTTACAGTGTTTCTTACCATCTACCTGCGGAGGGGATGACGGTGTAAATGGCCCCCTTGCTTTATTTTGCTGTTTTTTTTGCTTTCTTTCTCTGCTGCTTTTCTTGCAAATGCCCTTTCCGTCAAATCATCCGACAGCGCACAGGTACAAGGCCTTGTACAACACCCAAGGCAGTTCTATGGATTCCATTCGCCAGATTCTTCAGGACAAGGGTCGGACATTGATTCAAAGCTTTTAGATATAGTCCTAATAGCTTCAGTCGACGGCAAGATGCATGCGCTAAATCGCACTTCGGGACAGACACTTTGGACCATGTCTTCATTTGCCTCATCTACAGCCCTCTCTTCCCCGTCCTCGTTGGCGCCCCTTGTCCGTACTGTTCATGTAGACCATGATCCAGACCTCACCGATGACACCACGAACCAAGAAATCTATATTATCGAACCCCAGTCTGGGGATATTTATGTCATGAGCACCCCCGACAGCCCCCTCCAGCGGTTCCCCTTCTCCATGTCTGAATTAGTCGACATGTCTCCCTTTAGTTTCGCTGACTCTGAAGATCGTCGTGTCTTTGTTGGTCGGAAGGAGACCTCCCTTCTTCTTGTCGAGCTCGAGACGGGGAAAATTAAAGCTACAATCAACTCAGAGTGCCCTTGGGACCCGCTTGAAGATTTACAAGCAGATTCTGAGGTCGATCTAGATGAGCTAGAGGGGAGCGTACATCGTACATTACCGCCCACTGAGGTGTACATAGGAAGAACTGGTAAGTGTGATGTATTGCCACGTATTGGTTAGATTCATGACGTTCCGAATGGCCAGATTATCACATAGCCATTCACACCCGACCTCTCGCAGGAAACTCTGAGACGAAACCGCCTGTACAAAACCTGTCCTTCTCCACTTATGGGCCTAACAACCAGGATACCATTCTGCAGGCATCTTATAAACGGACTCGAGATAATCTATACATTCAAAGTCTTCCCACGGGCAAGATAATCTCCTTCAAAGCCGAGTCCCCTTCCGATGCTTCTAGTACTGTTCCGCTTCCTCTGTGGGCAAACCAGTTTAATAATCCTATGTCAGTATCTCGCTCCTTCTAGTAAGCACTGTCGCTGATCCTGCCAACAGCATCGCTGTGTTCGACGTATTGCAGAAGCCATCTCTCAGCCCTTCAAAAACCCCCCATACATTCGTGCTCCTCCAGCCGCGGCTAGGGCTGCAGCGCTACCTTACTTCTCTTTCCTTCGACAAGGCCCTGAAAACCTTGCCCAACTTCGAGTCTGCGTATGTAGGGATGGTGGAAGAGTCTGGCAGCTTGTTTGCCATGAGTCCATCGCGATATCCACTCGTGGCCTTTGGAGAGACAGATGACCGGCCCCATCCAGTGAAGCTCATCGACGGTCCTGAACCCGGCGAGCTCGATGACGTTGATGTTTTAACGAGAATGAGGAAGTTGAAAGAATACGAAGCGAGGAGAGCACGAGAGAGGTTGGAACGAACATGCTCAGATCCGGAAACTTTTGATCGTCGATGCCTGATTGGTGTTCGAAAGCTAGAGGGAGGGGACGGAGAAGGCGCAGAGTCTCGTATGAAGAGATTGCTGGATGGGCCGGCCAGTGATTCTGGGGTTGCGACTACGTTGCCGTCTAACGATTTACCAGGAGGAAATGCGACTGTCGTCCATGGCCCCGACGCCGGCAGTGATAGACGATTCATTCTTCTATGGCTTTTAGGTTCTGGCGCCTCCCAAGAGGTCATCAGTGCTGTCGTTGTGGCGATGACCGTCTCGCTTTTGTGGTTATTATTCGGTAGGCGGATGCCTTCGCGAGACTTAAATCCTATTGCGACTGTTTCTTCGGAACCCATGCAAGTCCCCTTTCTCGCAGGTCCTGAAGAAACCAAGATGCTCAATGGAGCCTCAAGTGGGGAACCACGGGCATCACCGACTCGTGTCATGTCCAGCACTGATCCCGCGACCATACCGAATGGCGACGGGGAAGAGAGTGATGGGAATATGGACACAGAGGAAACCCCTGCTAAGCGGAAAAGTACTCGGCGTGGAAAGAGAGGCAAGAAGAAGAAGGCCCAAACAAATGCTGCCATCGCAGAAGAAAAAGAGAATGACTCACCCATTGCCGCTGGTACAGAATTTCTCCCTGGTGCTCATGCATCGGACGCGAAGGAACTCGATGCTCCAGGTCCTTCAATAGTATTGATGTCAGAACAAACTGTTGTCTCTTCTCCTTCGTTGATAGTGTCGGACACCATTCTAGGTGAGCAAGTAGTCTTCATACTTCTTACGTTTTCTGAGCATCCTCCTTAAGGATTTGGATCCCATGGAACCGTTGTGTTCCAGGGATCGCTTCAGGGTCGCGCTGTTGCTGTTAAACGCTTGCTGCAAGATTTCGTGACTTTAGCGGCCCGCGAAGTGAACATTCTGCAAGAAAGCGATGATCACCCCAACGTAATCCGATACTATTATCAGGAGGCGCATGCCAACTTCCTCTATATCGCTCTTGAACTTTGTCCTGCCTCGCTGGCCGACTTAATCGAGAGCCCCGACCGGGAAGAGCTTCGGGAAATCATCGGTGCTTTCGATCCGAAGAGAGCGCTACGCCAGATCGCCAGTGGCCTTCGACATCTACATGCACTCAAGTTGGTCCATCGGGATATCAAGCCACAGAATATCCTGGTGTCTGCACCTAAGGCAGGGGTGGGTGGGCATGGCTACAGAATGTTGATATCCGACTTCGGCCTGTGCAAAAAGTTGGATGTCGACCAAACGAGCTTTTTGCCCACTGCCCAAGGTGCCATGGCTGCGGGTACGGTTGGCTGGCGTGCACCCGAAATTCTACGAGGAGAGGTCAAGCTGGATGATATCAGTGATGACCAGTCTATCTCATCTTCTAGGGGTAGCAGTGGAACTACGACGGGCTCTACTAACGGGAAACCCACAAGACTGACCAAATCCGTGGATATATTCGCTCTGGGCTGTCTATTCTATTACACTCTGACTAACGGCGGCCACCCGTTCGGGGATAGGTTTGAGCGTGAAGTTAACATCTTGAAGAACGCGAAGAACCTAGATGGACTGGAAAGATTCGGGGAAGAGGGTACCGAAGCATCAGATCTAATACAACGTATGCTTCATCCGGAGGCATCCCATAGGTCAGTTAAGATTCACTTGCCGTCAACTTGGTGAACTGACTTTTGAGTGGTAAGACCGGATACTTCCACTTGCCTTCTACATCCTTACTTCTGGGATCCTGGCCGTCGGCTCAACTTTTTCCAAGATGCATCAGACAGATTCGAAATCATGTGCAGAGACCCTCGAGATCCCAATCTCATAGTATTAGAGACGAACGCTGTCGCTGTCGTAGGCAACGACTGGCAATTGCGCCTTGATAAGCTCTTCTTGGAAACTTTGGGCAAGTTCAGGAAGTACGACGGTAAATCTGTCCAGGATCTTTTGCGGGCATTACGGAACAAGGTTTGCCTTTTTTCTTTTCTGTAGCTGTTCTGTACCTTACAATTCTGCAGAAACACCACTATCAAGATCTGCCAGACAACGTAAAGCGGCATGTTGGTTCTATGCCTGAAGGGTATCTCGCATACTTCACCCGTCGCTTTCCCGGTCTTTTCCTACACGTTCATTCTGTTATCGGCAACACCTCTCTACGCTACGAATCGATGTTCAAGTCGTACTTCGAGCTCTCCGATTAATCTTTTTCGTCTTTTTTGCTCTGTCGCTGTTATATTAGCTTGCATCTAGCCATCCTGCACCATCTAGTCGTATCATTATCCTCTGTATTTGTACGTTGCTGTAACACAGATTTTCGGACATGTACATACTGTAGCGGCGATCTCGGCGTTCGGCTCAAATTTGAGCTTGACCTACGCGCTCATGTGGGTTTCGATCTGCATATTCTTGTCAAGTCTATTATTTCTTTACTCGCGTAGTCGATCCAAGGCTAAGTCCAGCGAGCTACGTGGATACATCCTTGAAAATAAAGTGACCCACGCTCGATTATTGCCCGTCGAATCCACCCATGCTTTCACCTACTCGACACTCTCTATCTTGGTTTCCTTGAACGCGTTAGAGAGTCATTCTCTTGATCTAGGGCGAGGCTACATTTTCGGTTATGGAGGAGTTTGGGGGAGACTAGTGGGTCTGCGTTCAAAGCCATATCTTACCAACCAGGTCGACTTGTCTATAAAAGCCAAACTTCAGAGCCTGCTGGAGATGCATGGGTTTCGAGACGCTTTAGAGGATGCCTGGATGATGACCATGCCCAGCTATATGGGCTTCGAAGGGATCAATCCATTGACAGTATACTTTTGCTATAAGCCAGTCGATGTCTTGTGGTTGGTTGTTCTTGAAGTACGTGCCCACTGCGCAATTCACTAGCCAAACTCAAATCTAATTAGCTCTATTAGATTCATAACACCTTTGGAGAAAGCCACTGCCATATCTTGCAGGTCGACGAAAGCTCGCGTCTCTCATCATCTCACTTTGACTACGAGTGGACCTTCCCTCGCACGTTTCATGTGTCACCCTTCAATGACAGAACAGGTTTCTATACTGTATCCATTCGGGTGCCTACATGCCCTCCTGGATTCCCCATGCCATCTCCACTCCCTGTCGTTCGTGTTCATCTACACACGTCTTCCGAGGGAGATTCGGTGCCTGGTCCGCTGAAACTGACTGCTCTTCTTCGAGTGACTTCTGCCAGACAACTCACCTCATCTTCCCTTCTGTCAGCCCTATCTCGAGCACCGTTTACGCTTCTCCTTTCGCTTGCTCGTATTTTCTATGTAGCATGGATATTGCACTACAAGAAGCGGCTTGATGTATTTATCCGACCGGAGCCGTATCCGGACAGTGGGGGAGTACGGTGGCAACCGGAAGGTGTCCTAGAGCGATATGCAAGACGCCAGCTGGAAACCTTCCTAGAGAGGCGTGTCAAGGAGATAGGCCTCAGTGTGACCCTTGTCGCCGCCGACCCATCTATCCCTGCGAAACACTTTTTCTCAGAGACAGACGAAAGCTTGGTTATACGATATCTTTCTTTCCGGTTTTTCACCACAGCACTTCTTGCCCCTTCAGCAGGACATGTGTTGTTACTGTCCAATGGCCTATTCGAAGTAACCTCCGAGAATCTCTTTCTCAAAACCTTCTCATTGCCTACCAGTCACGATAGAGAGTCCGATCTTTCTTTTTCACAAAGACTTCGAATTCGCCCCTTGCCCCCTTCGCTATCTTTGCCGATTCCTGCGACTCACTTCCTAGACCATCAGGGTGGCTTAAAGTCCGTCGCTTTAATATGGATTCTATTGTCATTGGACATTTTGGAGAAATGTATATTCGGGATCGTCCAGGCACGTCCAGTCCCTGGAGACGAGCCATGGAGGCAGTGGGAGAAGCACCAAATGCTTGATAAGAGGCCAATACTAGGAAGTTTTCGTCGCGAACAAGGAGAGATGCTGGCACGATAATTCTCCTTTCGATTCCTGGAACGTCAAACTTCTCCGTAAGTAGTACATGTGTAGCTTGATATCCAATCCTAGCGGATGCGCCCAAGTATCTCAATCAATCAGGCTTCTTTATGCCTACCAGCTTACAGTTGCGGTTCAAGAGAAGAGACAAAGGCACAAATGATGGTGGCCAGTTTTCGACGCTGAACTGGCCTGTCTGATCTGTCCCTCAGTTGATCACACAAATGTATGGATGCCTCCGTAGCACGTACGTCGTTGCAATTCATATTTAATTTATGTGTTCACAAATAGCTGGGGTCTACTATTTTTAACAATGGCGACTGGTACCTTGAAAGAAGACGGTTTGCGACAGATGATGAGCGATGGAGAGATAGATGTTTACCAGTTGGACAGTTCGCCGCCCATGCGATAAGAAAGCCGCCCAACAATTACGAAAATCCCAGGGAATAGAAGCCCAGCTTGGATAGATATAAAAGCGCCAGTACGAGGATCGACAGATTGCTAAAACTCTGCAGCGTAATCCTCGACATCTTCCACTACCCGTCTCACCGTTGTTGTTCTATTGTCGAAGATGCCCAGGGAGCCCCAACGCAGTACCCAGCCGACTGGGAGGCCTCCGATGTGTATGTGCGTCTATCCGATACCAGAGCCTGACGAAACTGACCGGCCTTTGACATCCCTTATGTAGCTGCCAACCATGGCAGTGCGTCACATTCTCAACCTCATCCTCAAACGACCGACGAAACTGCGACACCGCAAGACAAATTCAAAGAAGAGTTCGTTAGAGGCGCCGGCGAGGAGAGCGGGAAGGCTGTGATAGATCACGGTGTGCAAGAGTATGATGAATCAAAGGAGAATGTCGATGTAAGTGAAATCAGAAATTTCTTGTGGCGACGTTACTTAACCGCGGCTTTGTACAGGCAAAGATGGAAGAGGCAAAGGCTAAAGCACAGGTAACGCTCCAAGATGTTACAGCCACTTCAAGGTCCTTCCTTCTAACCGTGACAGTACCTATTTGTAGGAGAAAATGGATGAGACCAGAGATCAAGTCCGGGTAAGTCCTGATAATGTTTTCTTTTGTTTATTCGGAGAGCGTGCTAATAACATTTCGTTGCCAGGGGTTTTGGGCGAAGTTGTGTTGTGCGTGAGGTAGGGTTCGGGCTATTTGATGTTAATATTCATGTGTACGTTGTATATGTGCCAGTTTGGGAAGAAACGGCCGCCCGGGTGACATAACGTAACATTAAATTCACTCACTCACCTGCGCCGCATATCCGTGAGGCGTCACTTGCATTGAGGGAGGTAGTAAGAAAGGCGTGTATAATATAAATGATCGTAAGTAGTCTACACTGATCGATACAAGTAGGTTTGGTCGCAGCTTGGTAGAAAAACACGATGACACCTTGAAGGAGTAGTAAATGTAGTCGGGCCTTACATCGAAAGCAAATGATCCAGACGCTTGCGATGAAGTGCTTCAAAAGTGGCAGAAGTGACGGGATATGCCAAATTAAGTGTTATAGACAGAGAGGCAATATAGGTACAAAATGAGAATCCGAAGCCCAATATGAATGAGAGGAGTAGATAGCCCCATCAAAGGGGAAAAGATGGTAAAAGAAATGGAAGATGGGCTGATGGAGATGCTAATGAGGTTGAAGCAGGCTAGCAGATTGCGGACTACTTCAACCTTTCATTGAGCAGCAACATTTCTCGATCGAATATTGTTTGAAGACAATCGAGGCCACTTAACCGTGAGTAGTCCGTCTGCGAGATTAGCGCAGATGTCCTGCTCCTGACGAGAGGCGCGCATTAGATCGAAAGGGTGATCGGGCAGAGGAGAAGATTGGCCACTTACATTAATTCCTGGAGGCAAAGAAATTATTCTCCGAAATCTTCCGTATCTAAGATCACGATGTGGAAACAGAGGCGTAGATATAGGAGCCTCTGCCTCTACAAACATGACCGTGGACCTGTCAACGTTCGGAAGGTTCGCGTCTGCTGTGGCGGAAGTAGCCCTACCACGGAGTCTCGACCTCCTCTCCCCAGACACGACGAGATGACCGCTTTGTATACTGAGAGAGATTTCGCTTGTCTTCATTCCTGGAAGTTCGAGTATAGCTACGATTTCCGGAGAGTGAGGGTCATCTAACATATCCATCCTGTTAAAATGCCGTGTTGTCAGAATTGTTTCAGGACGTGGTACGGCGATAACACTTTCCTTGGACAGAATTCCCCACGAACTGTGCTATGACCAGGACGTATCTTCCCATTTGCAAGCAGCTGTTTGATTTTCATTTCAAAGAGATGGTGTATACGCTGAGCTTGTTTCGGGTCCTCCAAGAGCAACCGAAGGGCATCTGGGTTCGCTTGTCTTTGAATAGAAGTCATTGTTGCAGAGAGGTTCGGGAGAGGGATTGACGATGAGGCTGAGGCGCCCTTATAAAGGCCCTTCGGCAAACTCCGAGACTGGGAGTCATCGGGAACATGCCAGAACCGAGTCAATTTTGTGGCGACTGTGGGATAAGTATATAGATGACTAGGCATTTCCAGTGCATTACAAAGGCTGATTGAGGTTTTTGTGAGAGAATAACATGATACCTGCACATTCCGCAGGTCGGCGGCAGGCGTACGTTGACGGACGAGCCGTGAAAGCTGTGACCGGATGCCCCACACGTGGAGCCCAACAAACACCGCCACAATGCCCGGATCACACAGGTGCATGACTCACGACGCCTGCCATCTCTTGGTTGTCCAGAAAATGAGCAAAGTCGTGTTCGGTTCGTTCCCTTGTGTTCGCCGTATTTTAGTTGTTAAATTTTATTTCAGTCGGAAACGTGCCATACAATATGGCTGAAGTACGTCTACTTTCACCGAGTTCTCTCGCGAATTCCAATAGTCCGATCACAGGAACAACTTATCGAGGTCTTCAAGTCTGTGGGTCAAGTCGTCGGTTTCAGGTATCCTTTCTTCGATATCCTATGGTATCTTGTACTTATGTACTCATAGACTCGTATTTGACCGTGACACCGGAAAGCCAAAAGGTTACGGTTTTTGTGAATTTTCAGGTAAAGAACCCTCCTATGTTCAACGATACATGTGTGTACACTTACATATTTCCATCTATCATAGATCATGAAACTGCGCTATCTGCTGTTCGCAATCTGAACCAACAAGATGTGGGAGGCCGCCCTCTACGAATTGACCTTGCCGAAAGCGATCCTTTTCTGGAGGGCAAGACGACGATCCGCGGAGAGCTCGTGGACGGTGGCGGAGAGCCGAATTCGCAATCTCAGGACTCAGATGACGATCCCGCTGCTTTTCTCACCTCCCTACCTCCCGGAATCGCTGTTCCCCCTGGCTCGACTGCACTGGACGCAATAAGTCAGACACTCGCGAACATCGACCCTTCACAGTTGATGGAAGTCCTGGCACAGATGAAGGTCCGTCTATTGTCTCGTTTCTCATCCCCTTGGTAGTGACTCCAGCGCTATCAGGCATTTGTTATCACACATCCAGAGTCCGCCCGCGCTCTTCTGGTCGCCCATCCTCAACTTGCATACGCTCTATTCCAAGCACTGTTACTCAATAACGTTGTTGACCCCGCTATCCTACAAAGAATGCTGGACGCTACAACAGGACCAACTCCGCCCCCCATATCCGCCCCCCAACCATTCGCTCCGCAACCACAAGTTCCGTTCCCTAGTGAAAACGACCCAATGACAGCCCCCGCTATGTATCCTCCTATGCCAAGCTACTATCAAGCTCCACCCCCAGCACCCGCCATCCCAAATCCGGCGCCCCAGCCAACTCCCCAACTCCCTCCGCAAGCACAGAATATGAGCGAAGATCAACAGGTAACATCACTACATCCATAGTTCCGTCTTCTTTAGCCAAAAATTCGCTAATACATTCTCTAGGCAATGTTAAGACAGGTGCTGAGCCTCACGCCGGCCCAGATAGAGGCTATTCCCGAGAAGGAGCGAAACGCCATCCAGCAATTGGTACGTTATCACCTGTCACCCGAGTTACTGGCCAACTGTCGAACGTGTTTATGTGTAGCGCATGCAATTCCAACTGCAAAATCTCACTGCATAGTGAGCTGTTGGAACCTACGAGAGCGTCGAGCAGGTGTAATATTGTTGTTCACGGTAGACACAGCCCTTGTATCTTGTAAATGAACACTTCCTTTGACACAAAATAATGCCCCATCGAATGCGATCCACTCTAAGTTAGATAAATTTGTTGTCTAGACGTCGAGACTTCTTTAAGTCCACCATCTTCGTGATCATGTCCGACAGCGGCATCATGGCACCCTTTGACTTGCTTCCCGCATCGTCACGATTTCTGATGTTGACAGATTGTGCATCTAGTTCTTCCTGGCCAACAACTGTTTTTCATCATATGAGCATCAAAATGTAAAGGGAAAGAGTAAAAGAACCTAGGATGAAGTTGTATCTGGCAACCTCGCCGTTACGAATTTTTTTGGGCAAAGTATTATCAGAATTATCGACGTCAGCCCACATACCCTCTTTCGAGAGGAGGCCAGCAATCTCAGCAGCGTACTCTTTCTAGAGAAAAAGATTTTGATGAGAACGTAGCTGATGGATCAGAGAGGAGACAAACATAAGGGCGGCTACAGGGATCACGACGACTTGGCGTGGTGACAACCAGAATGGCCTAACAATGAGCGCTGATGAATATAAATGCCATCCAAGGGAAGATGAGTTTACCAATTTCCGGCGAAATGCTCAGTGATGATTGCGATAAACCGCTCCATACTACCTAGGATGGCACGGTGAATGATGACGGGGCGCGAGATAGCATCTGTGGTGGCATCATCAGCTGCACGGTACTTCAGGTTGAAGCGTTCCGGTAACTGGAAATCGAGTTGAATCGTGGCACACTGGAATGAACGGCGAAGAGCATCGCGGATGGTGATATCAATCTTTGGGCCGTAGAAAGCTCCATCTCCAGGATTAAGTTCCCACTGGCCGGCGTAGTGCTGGTTTAAGGCTTCTTTGAGTTGCTGACAAGCAAACATGAGAGACACAGGGAGGCGTGACTTTTAAACCGCTCACGTCTTCGGCGAGGTTCCATGTCTCGATTGAGCCGAGATGATTTTCTGGGCGAGTGGAGAGCTCTAGGCTGAAGTCAAAACCGAACAAACCGTAAACGTGTTTCATAAAGTCGAAGAGAGCACTAATCTCGCCTACGATCTATTGGGTGATATCAGAATATTAAGGTTATGGGAACGACGATGAAGATCTCACTTGAGATGGCATACAAAAAACGTGCGTGTCGTCCTGCACGAATCGGCGAACACGCGTCAAGCCAGTCAAGGCACCAGATGCTTCATTACGGTGGATGATACCGAATTCGGCCATGCGAATAGGCAGCTCTCTGTAGCTACGGTCCTTTGAGTCAAAGATCAACAGTGACCAGGGCAGTTCATGGGCTTCAGCGCCCACTTCTCCTTCTCCACGTCGAGAACAAACATGTCATCCTTATAGTTTTGCCAATGTCCAGAGGTTTCCCACAGTTTTCTATTAAACATATTTGGTGAGATGACTGAGGGAAAAAGGTCAGCCAAGTGCACCATTACAGGCAAGTCGTTCGGACCTTCTTGGTAGCCTCGCTTGTAGTATTCTTCGCGCATCAACTCAACCAAGGTGTTATATATACGTGTGCCGTGAGGAAGGAAGAAACAGCTTCCTGGGCTCAGATCGTTGAAGAAGAAAAGCTCTTGGTCCTGAAGTACTGTAAGCACCACCGGCATCCGTAAAACTGTAAAAGTGCACCTTCGCTATTTTTCTGTGATCTCTACGAGCAGCTTCGGCCAAGAAAGCTTTGTATTCAGATAGTTGTTTCTTGTCGGGAAAGGAGATGCCATAGATCCTCTGTAGAGAGTCGTTGTTCGCATCGCCCAGGAAGTAGGAGGCAGAATTCTGATCAACACTTGGATTAATAGCTGAAAGGCGGAATGGACTTCGTTATTACTTTGGTGATCATGAAAGCTTTGATCTTTCCCGTGTGTGGAATGTGAGGTCCGACGCAAAGATCGATCATAGGGCCGCAACGATAAACTGTCGTAGATGTACCATCCGGGACCTTGGATTCGATTAGGTATTTTTTGTACTTATTATACTACAGATCTGTGTCAGAAATTGACCGACGACACAGATTATGACATGAAAACCTACCCCAAACATTTCTAAGAGTTTCTCCTTAGAGACAACCAGTCGTTCAAATTTCTGCTTCTCTTTCACAGCGCTCTCAGAGATTTTCTCGAGGGCTGGATAGTCGGCGCTCGTGACGAATCTTGGCAAACACGTCAGTCTGGTTCTAGTAGCAACTTACTTTACGTACCGCTCTTCCATGCCCATTTCATAGAAGAATCCATCTTCTGTGGGAGGTCCCAGACATAGATGACATCCATAGTGACGCTCGGTGGCCTCGCCCAAGACGTGTGCGGAAGAGTGCCAGAAAACGCGCTTGCCTCCAGCCAGGCTCAGGAAGAACAAAGAAGCAGACAGGCAAAAAGCACACCTTCCGGGTTCTCAAAGTCCAACAGCTCTAGTTTACATGATGCTTCCAACGGTCGCTCAAGATCCCAAAGTTCGCCATCAACCTATCAAGACACGTTAAAGATACAGACCTTGCAGTGAATGAGTGGCATGGCATACTTTGGCAATGACGATACGCTCTGCGAGACTTTTGGAGACCTCTTTGGCGATGTCCATTGGGCTGGTCTCCCAACTCTTTCCACTACGCTGTGAGCCATCGGGAAGCGTGATAGTGATGTCCTCCCGTGGTTTTGCTGTATCCTGACATGAGAATGAGATGGAGGAGTGTTAAAGATACACACATTTGATGTCCTCGTCATACTGAGCTTTAAGCTCTTCAAACATCTTGATACGATGATCGAAGAAGGCTGGACGAGGGTTCATCTGGTAGCATATACATAGACGAATTAGAAGAAGGATATCGCGGTGTAGATGGAGGTATTTCCAGACCTCTAGGGAAGATAGGGAGGACTTCGGAGCCATCTTTTCTTTGCTTTTTGGGGCAGGTGGTGGCGGGGCCAATGGTTGCGGGGGACAGCTCGAACAATAACGGGGATTTATTCGCGAGACTGGATATGGTCGTGATAATCTGAGGGAGAAGAGAGAAGATCTTCGAGTCGTGAGCCTCAGCATTAATCTCGAGTCACGTTCCGTCGTATTCCATGTGAGTCATATCAGCCAATCAATACAGACTGGCATTACGGCATCCCTCCAAGCTTCAAGTTCTACGTAAGTCTTTATACGAATATTTTCTAGAAGTAGTACCTTTCTATATCATCTATATCACTATGTTACAACACCTTTGGTAGCGTCTTCAATCTGTCGAATCCACCCGCCACACTTTAATCACTCCAGCGCGATCGCCACTCACGACACCACCACGGAATGGAGAGTCTATGCAAGCTAGGCTCGTGATTACGTCTTGATGAGCGCTGAGAAGATTTTGCTGATTATGTGTAATCAGAGAGATACGTTGCTGAGCACGGTTACTTTGTCCGCCTGCTGCTGAAGACGACCATGTTTCCAGATATGTTGATGCGGTCCCATCCGTCCGAGAACTGTTGGACCGGTCAGCAATAGCTTTAGAGTAAATGTATCAGACATGCCTATATGATGGTGCTTCATTTTCTGTCTCTGGACCGCTCAGGACTGTGGAGCGTTCAGGCTTTCCCAGATCCCAAAGACGAACTCTCCGGTCTTCCGAACCGGTGAGCACAAAACCGATCCTCGCAGCATGTCGAGAGGAACCGTGACCCTCAGCATCTTGGCCAGCCAAATAGGAAGGATGACCCATCGAATGGCCGCCAAAATCCACACCGACCGCAATCGCCCGAACATTCGGCGAAGGAGAAACAACCATTGTATTCCGAGGCAACTTCTTCTCTGCTTGTTTAGATCGTACCAGTGCAGCGATGGCAGACGCAGGGTCGTCCTTGGCATCCAGACCAGTAAGTTGTGGCTGTGGCACTGGGTCCGTAGATGCGCCACCTCTGAGGAACGTCTCCACAAGCACGGACTTTTCGATGTCCCATACCTCCACCAAGGTCACAGGAACTCGATTATCCGGCCTTAAACCCTCCACAGTCACCATGACCCACTTTCCCCGACCCTTCGATGGATGGATGACACACTGATGTATCCGGACAGCTCTTCCCGTCGCCGCCGCCGCCACATGCCAATTCTTCAAATGTAGTCCAAACCGTCTGTCCCACAGTGTCAAAACTCCTGTAGTGGTGCCAACCAAAATCCAGCATCGTTTCCGATCAACACACAAACTGGTAATCGGTCCAAAATGGCGTGGGTTCTCCATGCTTTGTAATACTTGCATAGTACGTAGATCTAGAACAACGATATGAGAGTGAGTAGTGGCGTACACCAGGGTTGATGAAGTTTCTGTCAATGTTGGTAAAGAAATGAGCGAGAGGAGACCCAAATCACATACCTGTGTTGTAATGCATCATCGAGGTAATGTATTCTCCAACACCTTTCACCCGGTGTTCTCGAACGGTTTGTAATTTGCTATATTTCGGTAGGTTTCCACTAGCGGAGGTATAGACCCGAACGACATGCAAGCTTCCATCTTCGGCAGCGCTGGCAAAGCAATGGGAAGCTTCCAGCATGCAGACGCATTTGACTCGAGCGTGATGTTGCCCATATGTATGTCTAGGTTTGGTGGTGACGTTGCGTTCTAATCGGGCAGTATCCCATATCTTTAGCGTCTTGTCATTAGAGGAAGAAACAAAGAACATATGATCAGGAGAGACCGCCAGTCCAGTAACGCAGTCGGCATGTGAGGTGAGATGGGCGACCAGGGTAGCTTCGATTTTCTTGCTGTCATCTCGAGCAAAGCTATGTCGGCCAGGGTTACGCCGCCTAATAGGTCCCTCACGAATTCTGGGACCAAAGTCCTGCTGTAATTCACGGTTGTTATCCAGATAAAGATTTTCTAGGAGATTGCTGATCCCAGGTTCATGACCATCTGGGGGTGCCTTAGAGGGGCGTAGTCTATCAGACGATAAAACGCTTACCATATGTGGAGACAGCCTGAGAGACTTGAGGTGTCATACGTACAGTAGTTGATATGGGCATAGGAGACGAGCGTCCTGAGCGTCCTGATCCTTCTGAATGTAACCTTGAGTGCAGATCTAAGAGACCGGTGGCATTTGCGCGGGAGGAGCCGATTGCTGGCGCAGCTTTATGGCCATCTATGCTCCCAATCTGCATGCGGCTGAGGGGACGAAAAGTGGAGGAATTAGTCGTTGAAAGGACAGATTCTGTTGGGCTAACGGGCCGATCGGCGACGCCTGGTGTAGTTGTAGAGATTGCGGAGGAACTAGATATCACAGGAGAAGAGACACTACGAACATCCTTGGGCGAATGCGCGACGCTAAGGGAAGATGCGGACGCGTTGATAGTTGCAAGTCTTCGGCGAAGGTCTTCGAAAGGTGCACCATTGCTGTCTCTTGAGGGACGTGGGGATCCCGGTATCTTGCTCAAAATGTCGTACGAAGCTATTCGTGAAGAACGGAACGGCGCCTCAGAAACACGAGCTGTCATAAAGACGGTCTGCGGCACCACGTTGAGGGCAAGCAGCTTCACGTCCGTCGTAGTCTTGAGACCTCCGCCAGCTTCTTGTTCAAGAACCGAACGGCTCGCGGAGCTAGAGAAAGTTTGAGGGAATGAGGTTAGGTGCTGCAAATATATCATCTCACCTCGAAATTGCGCTTGCTAGTTTCGTTATGTAATCACGCATGGCTGTCAGCTTGTTCTCCTCTGATGATGACATCCCGAGTTGTTGCAATTTGGTGATCTGAGAATTGTCTCTAACAAACGATGCGATGTGAATGTGTTTTACACTGACGCCGATGGCGGGACGTACTCCTCAGACCTGGCTCTTGAGCTGGTCGATCCTCTCCGAAGAGAAATGACACTGTCCCGGGGGTTGTCCGACTTCGCACCGATGCGTCGAGAACCGAATAAACTCCTTTCCGACTTCATTGCCCACTGCACGGCTACATCAAATATTTGTCGAGAGACCTAAACGAACAAATGGTAAGGGCATAGGCGTGGGACGCTCTAAAAAACCATACCGGAGATTTCATGGCTGTCACCAAACTCTGTTCATCAATGGTGACAAGCTCGGACCTCAGAAAGTGTCGGAGAGAAGGGTAAAGGATGCACCAAACATCACTAGCAGGAAGATGTTTGGCAGCGGAAATAATAAAGGCCGCAGAACCTTCACCACCGTTGGTTCGGAAAATAATCACAGAACAAAAAAGGCGCCACCTTGTCGTATCCAAACATTTGGATGATACAAAAATCCCAGGGTAGCACTCATTAATTCCCAGATTCGCATCTTCTGAAACAGGCCCAGTTCACACAGACTAGTCAACGCGGCGAGGACCTTTGCAACCACAGTTTCTTCCGTATCTACGGAGTGGATCAGTGGGTATACAAGGCGCCGTTCGAAAGAAAGAAAATTTGTACCTGACAAGGCCTGAATCATAAGAGGCAAGATGTACTCTTCCAAGCTTCTTCCTCCAGCACAAGCCGCAACATCGACTATGCTGTCAAAGAAGGCATAACGCAACAGCCAGTCACGATCGTTCAGGGAAAGTTATCATATGGCTCAGCAAAAGATCGTTAGTCTTTTGCCTCCCCAAAAATATACAGAGATATGATATGTCGTGAAGGACTGCACGTTTGACAACACTAGACGGATCCATCAGAAAAGCAGATAAATGCTCCTCGATATTAGCTTGTAGCTCTTGCAAGCTTGCGTCATACGAAACCTAGAAGAGACGGGTGAGTATAAGATGCCTGAGTACCCAATGCTCGCTTACCTCGAATTGCGCTTGATCGTAGTCTTGGGTTTCGGCACTGAGTTTGAAAGATCCGTGAGCCTTCAGTGCTTGCCCCATTTCCAAGTATCTCACAGCAGTCTCTGCAACTTGAGTAATACATTGAGCATAAATGCATCGCACCGAAACTTCTGGATCTTGAACTAGGTATTTGATGTTGGGAAAAATGTATTCTGGGAATATGGCTGCGTTCGACGGAGTGATGACAGTGACCATCATGAGCTTCAATTGATTAGATGATGAGATAGGCAGATAACCAAGAGGAACTTACGACTTGAATGAGTGTTCGGAAAGCCGCTAGACGCACAATAGGAGCGTCGTCATGAAGCAGATCGACCACGTACGGAACAAGCCGGTCGAGTTTCGCCTCGTCGACAAGATGCAAAGACAAGGATAGAAGGACATCTAAAGCCCGGACTTTCGCACTCGGTAGAGAGCAGTTGCGGATGTTAGCGACAACCAGGGAAACTACGATGAGAGTCGGCCCGTCTAGATGACGACGAAGTCAATGCTTGAGCATCTAGGATGGGATCAAGGGGCACCTTCATTGGGAACTCGTCTTCCTGCAAGGGTACCCGTCAGGCTCGAGTCACGATTTGGAATATAGAGCTCTAGAGGAAGAACATCCTATGTATGATAAGCTGATCGGTAGCCGGTATGTATAATTTCTGTTCAACACACCTGGAAAGGCTTGGAGGTACTGGCGGACGACAGGTAGTCTACTTTGACATCCATTACGGTCTCTGCAAGAAAGTCAGGGATCAAGTATGGCTCTAAACTCTCGTAATCTGCCCATATTCGTTCTATTCTGCGATCAGAATCACTGGGCAGCATTTCGTTTGGCTCTTCAGGAGAACTTGGAATACTCGCGTTAAGAGGAGCGGACGAGTTAGGCCGGGACAGTGTTCCTGATATAGGCGTCGTCAAAGTTGGCGTGAATGTTGGGATGGGAGTAGCAGACGCAAACGGGCTGATGGCGGGGAGTTCATTGATAGAAGCGACGTAGTTGTGAAGGAAGCTGAAGAAAGATTCTGGAAAGACGTTGCCTCTGGATACATGCAAGAGGGTGTCAAATGTCGGCCGTGCTTGTGGATCAAGGCTAATCATTTGCTTAATCATATCCTAATAAGCAAGTGAGCTTCAAGTCTGGCTCGAGCTTTCGTGACGCACCCGAACCCCTTCGTCCTCGATAGCAGCCAGCTGCGAGTCAACAACATACTCGCCTGACCTGTATTTGAACAGTTGGCTGAGGGTGAACAAAGGTGTCCCTTCGAGGAACAACTCTGCAATAACGCATCCAACACTGAAACAGTCCATAGCTTCCGTCAGCTTCCCGTCTCGTTTCCCTTCGTTATCGTCCATTGCAATCCTGGACTTCTTTGAACTGATATCAGGGTTGTTGGCAGAGGTATAGAAGCGCTCTGGAGCGACATAGCATGTCCGTCGGCCTGATGTATCAAAGAAATAGGAAAACTCCGATGGGTCGTCGAGGGGCAGATACGTGGGTTTGAAGGATGCAAAGTCGGTCAAGTAGACCCAATTCCAAGATGTAACCAAGATATTTTCTGACTTGACATCCCCATGAGAGACCTTATGATGGCGAGCATCACGAAGGGCAGTAATAACTTGGAAAGCAATCCACTTCTTCTCGATGGTGCTCAGAAAAGGTCGGGTACTGGTCAAATAAGAAAAGGCCCTCCTGAACAACAACGGGGAGACGCACCTTATGCGATCATAGAGGTTACTGGCAATCCACTGGCGTATAATATACCCCGCCTTGTCTGTCTCCACAAAGGATTGATAGTTGTAGATGTTGGGGATATCGAATAATGCCTCGCGGTCGGCTACATAGAGAGTGTTCACAGAGCGGTCCCGAACGAACAATACAGAGTGGCACACCTTTGAGACGCCGATGGTAATTCCTTAGCGTAAAACCGGGGTCAGGCTTCACAAACACCTTGATAACCATGAATCCATTGCGATGCCAACATTTGACCGTCTTCAAGAAACGAGCGGAGCCAAGACTGAGAAGAGATGAAGGCGAGATCTTAAGTAATAAAATCAAGCATACTAACCTTTTCTCATAGACAATATCTGTACCCAACTCAGCCACAAAGGAGTCTAAAGCACCAGTCGTCCGTGTCAGCGTGGACCCTGACTGAGTATTGCCCATACTGTTGAGACAATGTCTATCTAGAGTTCAGATATTTGGACACGTTCGACAGCGGGCATAAGGGTTACAATGTCGGGAATTCTCAAGTGGACTGCCTTTGGCAATGTTAACACACAGGACGCGCTCACGCGACCCATTTGAGAAAAAATCTTACATAAGCACCGATATAGCTCTACCTCTGTTCTATCCCGCTCTTACCAAACAAAGGCTCCGTTATCTCGCCTTTCAGACCTTCGTACCACTCTTTTGCTCATTCCAGCCTTTCCTCTGTCATCGTCGTTGAACGGACCTTTTACTTCCCCTCGCCATCCATTCCGTACTTCCTCCCTAAACACTTTGACAAAATCCAACTCTTCGCAGAGGCCGTCGTTTCTCCTTTGCTCCTCCCACTGCCGTTTGCATATCCATAGGAACCAACGATGTCCAGATGTGACATGAGTGACCTCATCAGCGTGGATGACTTCCATGGCCTGCACACTCTCAGTGTCCCCTGCCTTACGGAAACGTTCTATGGTTCCGGGGTTGACATCGAGTCCCCGAGCTTCATGGACAAGATGTATTATTGCCAGACGAGCTCGCAGTGAGTGAGTGTGATGTGCCAGTAGCAGAGTCCCATAGGGCTGCATGAACAGGAAGAGTTCCATATGGCGTTGACGGGGAGATGGCGTTGAGACGTGAAGTCAGGAGAGTACTATACATGAAGGCCAGAGTCAGTGATGCATGAAGCGACAGAATGAAGTACATTATCTACAAGTGTTTTGCCTCGTCAACTGCCATTTTCGTGAAATCTGCGAAGAAGGCGTGAGGCAGGTCAGGGTGCAAAGGCCCAAAACGGGCCATAATATCCCAGCTATAAATTAGCGAACAGCATCAGTTTCGCTCCGAATCCGCATGTGCCCACACATACGCTAAATCAATTCTATATGCTCAGATTAGTTGAAAGGCTTAGGACGTGTGATTATTTCGACTCACGCCCATTGCTCAATGCATGCAAGGGCATGTAACATGACAGCGCGGTTCTTCTTCCGATTGCTTTTAACTTTCGTCGGATCTACGAACCGCATAGTGTCTTCCCGTGGTGGTACCGGCGGCAGCTTTGGAACCATGGAGTCTACTGTCCTGGATGAGGGGTATTATGGCCAACGGAAGCCAATTGGCCGGTAAAAAATAGATGTGCAGCATGACGCGTTCGAGAAACTTTCAATGTAGGATTTGGCGTATTCAAGATGAGGACAGCCCACTCGAGCAAAGTCTCTGGCGGATTATCTTCCGGAACTATTGAATTATTTCTGGCCTCCAAGTCTCCGCGAGGTATGTCAGTATCTTGAGAAATCGTTGAGCAAGCGGGCGGGGGATCCGCGAATTCTGGAAACCCAAAATGAGACTTCACACGAGATGTCCATACTGCAGAAGAAGATTAGAGCACCTTCTGACACGCCTCTACATTCAACTACTTCCCATTCGGTACCATCTTCCGGCGATGCCATGTATACAGTTTCGATATTGTCCGTAGGATCCGGTCTGACTTGAACCGTGTATGTACATGCTTTGAGTGCTGTTGAAGAACTCACGCCGGTAGTCAGATCAAAGTCATATCTATGAACGAAATTGACAGCGCATTCTTCGATCTTTTACTGCACACGGGGAGCTTACCGGTGCCATGGACAGACAGCGATCAAGCCGGTCTCAGCGTCTTCGATATCGGCATGGGACATGTCTGCTCCAAGATGGGGACAAGTGGATTCCATAACATAGAGCTGGTGCTTGTTCCCAGAGGGCTCAACTTCGTAATGATCATCGGCATTCTCATTCGCCAAACGAAAGAGAATGACACTATGATAAATGCCTTCTTTCGATCGCAAGTTGACGAAGAATCTGAAGTGCGTAGAAAGGGAGGCGAGGGATCCAATCTTTATATTCGTATGCCTTATCTTCAAATCGTAAGTTGGAGATATTCCACAGGCAGCAACAGCAGTCGTGTACGCACTCCGATGTCATAGTCGAGAAGGAAGATTGATATGACTCATGATAAAGCTCCCGTGTTACATAATAGTATATTTGAACTCCACGCCACATTGATTTGCTTCTATGTTTTCGATTTGATCAATCCTGCCATGAGATCGAAACTATTACCGTCTGGCTGTAGATCGATGAATTCATCATCTTCAGACGCCCATCCAGTTCTCTCAGGTATTGTGCGAAGAAGGCCATGGTCAGGCGTGATCCCAGAAATACGGACCAATTTATGTGGCGTTGTTGTTTGTAAGTGTTACAAGTTGATCCTGCATCGAGCGGTAGATCAGCCCAATAAGGGATGTGAGGGACTATACTCACGAGTGAAGCCATCTTTCCAAATACAAGCTCATGAACGGTGCGAATGATCCTCTTGACGCGATGAAAGCGGTCCACATCTTCTCGAATTTTTGCTAGAATGCAAGAGAGTGTTTCTTCTAGCGTCAATACATTGTTTCCCCGGCTCAGCTGGGTGAGGGAAGCTATCGGAGGGGGATTGAGAATATTCAATCCACAACCTGGAAGATTTTCTTCAGCCACAACCATTAGGAGTACCAATCCACGGACCAATGACAATGGCGACGTTTCCACTTTCGAAAGAAGTATTCACTAGGATACCACCAAGTTTCTTTCTTCCGCCCTCTTCTTCATCTACATCAGCATACAAATCATTGGGCCATTTGACGCGGACGCGTTTTTCCTTGTGTCCCCAGAACACGATTATCTCGACAAGCTTGCACAACTGCAAGGGCAAACAAATATTGTACGAACACCAGCTTACTCGCGGGAATATCCTTTAGGGAAACTCGAAGGAGGACAGAGAACTGAAGGCATCCGACAGGCGAAACCCAGACATTGGCGCCTCTCCCACGACCACTGATGCGAGGCGAGAGACACAAGGGGCGTAGGTAGAGAAGACAACAGCTTTGGGTTTCTAGAGACTTGTTATGCACATCGAATAGACTATTGATATTGCGGCTCACTTGTCAAGCATCGTCTGAGTACTGGTGACGACTTCGCCATAGAGAAGAGTTTCACCTATGCCTGGCGCGGAGCTAGGCAACCCCTCCAACACTCTAGCCTCGTTCAGAACAGAAAAGTAGCGTTCCACACTGAATAAGGGCGTGTAATCAGGGCTGGGGATCTGGCCTTCGAGGCAAACGATAATATGCTTAGGAGATGTCGACGCAGAAGCGCGACAGTCTTCCAGAACAGATTGTGCTTCCTCTAGCTGATGCAAATGGAAAGTGTCGTTACTGTCCTTGAGAACTTTCAGGCCCGATAGGGAACCTATGAGAGCATTGACACCAGATCTGGATGTTTGGGATGAGCAATCAAGAATTGCGGCGATGGATAGGATATGATAGACCGAGATATCGCGGGTGTAGGAGAGAGACCAAGATCAAGAAGGATATCTCTCAAGGCATCCATTCGCTCGTTCTCCTCTTTCCGATTTTCGACGTCAGAGAGCACCGGGGCAGCCGAGGGTGAAGGAAAGGGCGGCTCTGAGACTGGATATTCAATGTTGAGAGACCAACAGATAACTCTTCCACGACCCACTTCCACTCTTATCCCACATACTGAACTGTCTTCTCCGACAGAACTGGCGAGGACTGTTATGTCTTCTCTGTGTCCCCAGGACATGCCTTCATCTGCGCCCCAAATACCTGTAATCACAGTGTTTTTGAGCAATAGTTGGACAGAGTGCTGCCGAATAAGATCCTTGTGGAATTGGAGCAAAGGAAGCCGATCCTGTCGCTGGTTTTCACATTCGAGAAAGTAAGGGTCGTGGAATCCTCCGTCTTCAGGGGGGCCGCTCTGAGGCCGAGCCCCAAGAAAGCTCCTCCGTCGTTAACGTATGAATTGACGGAGGAGAATGCACTGGAAGGTGGACTTTTTGTGCAATGAGGGATCACAAGAAGGGCGCAGTTCGTCCACCAAGGCTGCGACTTTAGGGCTTGGGCGGTGATTGTCTGCACGGAGTAGTTGGGGATTAGAAGCGTTCTCAACGATATTAGCACATGATTCAAGGATGTTGGAAGGACATCGGCACCGGAATACACTAGAACGTTCATAGGTAACGACAAGATTGAGTTAGGTCTGTAAGCGGACCTAAAGAGGATAGGTCGTTATCATATGCACGCTACAGAGCTCATTTCGAGGTTCTCATGCATCATGGTAGATTTCTAGATATACATACATACAGAGCGCCCCAGCAAAAAGATCGTTAGTACATAGATTCCCTTTCCATGCATTATATATAATACATTGAGTTCTTCAACTGCTCGCCCTGGACCCCGTTGTGCCACAGGTCCCTTGCCTCTCGCATGACAGCGGCATCCGCGTCTTGAGCATTCAGATTGACATTCGTTATCCCTTGCAAGAGCTTGTGGATATAGCATCTTCCTCGCTCGCAACAAAGATCAGCATAGTAAGCTGGAGAAACCAGGCTGACCGCCTTCGTGGCACGAGAGAACATATAGCTGACTGCGTTGGTCAATCCCTGCAGTTCGTCGGCCTTGAAGTTGATCTCGTCGTGAACAACGTAGTAATGCGTTGGACGTGTTGTACCTTGGAGTCCCCCGTGCGCTAATGGACACGTCATCAACGCGAAACGGTACACCAAGTGCATGATAACACACCTTGCAAGAAAAAATCGAAGTCATATATCGCAGTGACACCGCGGTCAACCACTGTTCCGGGTCTCGGATTTCCATTAGCATCGGCACCAGATGCATCGACAGGATAGAATCGGGTGTGGTGGCGTTTCCCGCATATAACAATGGACAGTTTCGGTCTATATTTCTTCTGTACAGTATCGAACTTCCGGAATGCAGCCTGAATTTCAGGCAACTCCTCATTGACGACGATAGAAAACTGGCCCTACAGGAATGAAGTCTGTCAATCATCGCGACAAAAAAATAAATGAATAGACTGACCTCGGAGACACCATCGCGATACACTAGCACCCGCTGGGGAAGGACTCCCCGTTGGAGATCTTGAACAACTGCAGCCGCTGCACCATCATGGCAGCAAGGTTAGTGACAATCTGGAAGGATAAATTAGTTCCTTGTGGTCAGACGGAATATATTGGTTGACTTTCCTCTTTCTTGCTTTCCTGGAGTTCCATACTTGCAGGATACTGGGCAAAAAAGCTGTCGACATTGGCAACCACGGCCGCGATGGATGGAGTGCCTTTGACGGACCCTGGGCCAGGGTGGGTTACATCAATTCCGACTAGCATTGTAGGAGACTGCTTGAACCATGCCATGCTCCCCACTATCCAACGCATGACTAGAAGGAACGTAAAGGCGAGCATCTCACTAGACCCAGGGAGAACATACTTTACTCCGCCCATCTTGACATTGACCTTCAAAGAAACATTACCAAAATACTGCAGCTGCCCTGGATTATCTCGGTCAGCATGCTGCTAAATACCGAGGAGGATGCTGCAAACCTTTCTCCTTTCGAATCTTGCTAGAGTGGACACAGACAGTGGCAACATCCATATACGAGTCGCACAGATGCTTAACGCCGTTGTAGATGGTGTTTGTCACCGTTCGAGAGGATCACCAGCATGAATGTAGGCTTGGCGGGGAATGTTCGGATTGCATCACGTAGTATGCCAATGGCTTTCCCTCTTGTGGGGTCCTGGTAGTCTTTGGGAGGAAGAGGAACATCAAGAAATAAGGGGTCGCCAGGGGCGACAGTCATTCCAGCTGCTCGACAGCTTTTCATGAAGCCTGCGATAGTTGATCTCAGTTCTGGATCCTTTGAGTCACGGAACTCGTCTCGGGGATTGTTGTCGTGTAAGATCAAGACAGCCCATTTCGATAGAGTCCCTCCTCTGGCGAATCTGACATCACGGAGATTCCAACCCGCCCTATCATCGACTCTGGGAGTGCCTTTCCCGTACATGATTCCCGGGGGAGTAAGTATACGTCCGGGAACGACGGTCATTTCAGTGCCAATGCTGACGCCGAAGGCACCCAAAGGTCCTGCCCCACCACGATACCCAAGCTCATTAAGACCACGGCCCACAATCGCCTCTGCATTGATATTGGGTGGTTTAGCAGCAGCTGTAATCATAGCAGCTGTGGCATCGTCTCCCAACTTTCCTTTGAAAGGCTGGTTCGGAAGAATCTCGCAGACCTCGGGAGGCAGTAGGTTCTGTTTCTGACCACCAACATCAACTAGTGGAAGATCAGGATATTGCAACTTGTACTTGTATTCTGTAGACGAAGATGCTGCATCAGAATGTGTTCCGTCGTTTGCAAAGGAAACCTACTTCGTCTGAAGTAGTCCTCAACAGTCACGATACCACCGAGATCATCGCACTGGAACTTATGCTGTCGGGGTGTGAGGTTTGTTACTGTCTTCACCGTCTTCTTGTACCCAAGATGGGTCGTCTTGACCCGAACCTTACTTGCGAAGGCGCTGAACCGGGCCCCAAAGCTCGCGCCTTGAAATTCCAGCATTGCCCTGGCGAGGTTTCCGGGTTTATAGAAGGCGGTTGTACAGACTGAATAGGCTGGTTAGTTATGTCAGTCTCGTTCATGGAGTCAAGAACCAACCATTGACGTTGACCATGAGCTGTTTGTGACTTGGTCGGACAGATGAGTAAAATCCTCTCCATGCCTCGAGTCCGCCACCCAGGGGGACTACGGGAGCAGCACTCTTGAAGAAGAACCGATTTCTTCCTACTAAGACGCCGGCGTCGGGGGCTACCCGATTGGGGTGGGCGGCCAAGATGACATTGAGGGCAGAAATAATAGGAAGGATGTCGTATCCTCTGTACTGAGCGTCACCTGCTAGGTACCTGGAACGAATTGGTGTCAGCACGGTATGCAGTGAACGCAGATACGCACTTGAGAAGATGGGAAGTTTCGATGTTCTGGGTAAAAGTGATGGACAACGTGTACTCCTTTGCACCAGCCTGAGGGGCAGTTTCATCGTCGTCATAATAAAGAATCCGGACACGAAGAGGCTGGGGAAGCTTCTTGGCGGCGATAAGTTTGGATGCATGGTCATGAGCGACATTACCCAAGAGGCCATGCTGCTGCCATTCCTGGTCTTCTCTGCCAATTGAAATATTCTTCTCTTGACTCTGCGATTTGCCGTGCCGGCGACTGGAGATATGGCTACATCATATTCATAAAGAGGACCCTTGGGAACTTTAACGGGGAAGAAGTTGGCACGAAGTTTGACCTCCCTGCCAACAGAACCAAAGCCTGGGCGGGAGGGCAGATCTGTAGGCTTTAGGGTAAGAGTTCGGAAAGATTTGAGGAGAGCAGCCTCAGAGCCATCGGTGAGGCGGGCATCGATGTTTGAAGAGGCACCTTGAGGAGTAAAGACGCTGTGTGACAAGGTTAGTCAATCCGTTAATGAATTATTTGAAGTCTCTTGCCCTCCTGGTTCCCTCGGGGAAAATCCTCCTCGCCCACCTCCCCGG
>RZIO01000001.1:2301833-2330985 GCA_004338095.1 Gloeostereum incarnatum | reverse complement strand
GCGTCCTCCTGCTCCACGATAGCTCATGATCTCAGAACAAAAAATTCGAATTGCCCGAGGAAAACACAGATTCAAGCGGGTTACCAGAGGTCACCCAAGTGAGAACGTGGTGGTCTGCTGGCAAACAACACTACAGTCACCATTGCGGTGCTGCTGGATCATAGAAGCGGAAAGTCATAAGGACTGATTCAGTTGCCTTCAGTTGAATCAGCTCTTTCAATAAACCAGTGATCTAGGCTAACCCCAGTCGCCAACAGAAAACTATGACCAGACTTTTCTTTTTGTGGATTCATGTCTGAACCAGGACATCTTTATTCATTCAAACCTGAGATCACCAAGTCCATCCAGGTCCATCCTAATAAAGCAGCCAAGGATCTAATCTACAGCTACCAGCGCTCAGCTGAAAGTGACTACATAAACAGATGGATCATTTTTACTGTAACCTAGCAATCTGCAAGCATCTCCTACGACCCCCGCGATTCCATCTTTCGAAGAATCTGATTCTGAATGACAAGTAGCAGTCCGTACAGCGTCTCAACTCGCTGTGTGAAACCCCCCTCTGTCAGTACGACTGTCAAGCTTGCCGCAGGAAACGACTGACTGGAACAGCTACGCCCCGCTCCCTTGCCATGCGGACGACCTACAGGGGGTTCGATATAAGTGAACACGTCGATACAGAAAAGGCGACAGCCAACCTCTCCAAGAATGACTTCCACCTCTATTGGCTGGTCCTTCTCCGCATCCAGGAGCATGCTCGCTTTATGTGAGCTATCGGGAGTAACATGTAAAGCCCTCGTGAGTTCGATGGTCTTGTCTGGTAGTCCTGATGGTATCCCCTCCTCAGAATCAGGGAAACCCAACACGCGGGCTAAGGCGAAACTGATCAGTGCGTATCAAACATCGAGACTCTATTCTGACCTTACCTAACTCCACCAGTTCTTGCAGGGTAGCCTTAATCGCCGGAATCGTATAATCGTCAATGAGTTCTGCGGTCATTGGGGCAACGTATGGTTCATACTTTCCCGTCGTTTCGGTTGGCGGTGCTCTAAAAAGTGATGGAACGGTATAGCTAGAGCAGACAGAATTATCACTCTCTTGTGAAGGTTGAGAGGCATTGCAAGATAAAACCTGGTGATGGTAGACCACGAAGAGAATGCAAAGGTTCCAGAAGTTCTTTTTAAATTTCACCCTTTGGATCTCGGGAACAATCTCAATCGTGCTCCCCCCCTTCTCCAATATATTCCCGATGTCTTTTAGGACAGTTAACTCTTCTGTCGAGTTCGTCGTTGTCGTAAAGTCATTGGGCCGGTACCATCCAATTGATATTCTATCCTAAGTATCCAAGCTAAACATGAGCAGGGTGATTGGAAGCGAGGATAGTGTAGCACCCACGAAATGATTATGTTCAACGACATTGGGAGCCACAAGATTGGTGCCAATGTAGAGAGCGGTGCTGACGATCCTTGGACGTTCTCTGTTCAGAGTTTCCAACGCTTGATAAAGGTCTTTCTCGACGTTTAGTCCATTTTGCAGAAGAACGTAGGTCGGCTGTCTGAACCTCTCTGCATACGGACTGCTAAGGAGTGGAAAAAGGATGGTGGAGGTTTTGATCACGTCGGGAACCGCCTTGGTAGTAAGCACGACATAATCGTAGGCTTGATCCGCTGCAGAGGAAACAGATTGGCAGACTGACAGAAAATATCGCTTGGAATGAGCTGAAGACTATGGATCGCGTTACGCCATGCTGACCTCGATCTGGTTTCCATCGGGGTATATCTCCGTATTTCTTGCTTTTCAAGTGTATTCCTTCGCCTGATCAGACCGTTCGTAAAACTAAACATCGAGAGTCATCGAAGACCCACGCAGAACGAGTTCGTAATTGCTTCTTGCCACGACGGTAACGCGAGCTAGGCCACTCCTCTTCAATATGTGAGAGTCTTGATATGAGATATGAGCATAATTTTGCAACATTCTAGCCATTGTTACTGCTTACAGATGGCGCCAACCGCTCCAAAGCCAACAAGAAGAACTTCTTTCAGAGGGTCGAAGCCATTTACTATTCAGAGTGGTTTCCGTTAAGGAGTCCTTATCTCGTTTGATTGATGTGATCAACCAACATCATCACGCCACAATGGACGCCGCATTAACGAGGATTGGAACAATAAAAAAACGCTTGTCGTCGTTTTCATCTGGACATGGAATGGTCAGACAGACATGTAGGGACATTGATATTTTACAACAGCAGACCACGTAGATGAAAAAGAACTATGCTACATCAAGCCAACAAACTCCGAGCGCGTTTGTCCTCTTCAAAAGTCTGCTTGACCTGCGAGCACAATAGTTGAGCCCTTCATGTCAATATAAAGTAGTAAGAAGGAAAGTCTCACCTCGGAAAAGAATCCTTCATCCAGAATGACGCGCATTCCAGTTGCTGCCAGTGCCTTGGAGACATCAAGACAAGCTTTATGAGCATCGTCTGTGGCCGCGGACTTGGCGAAGGCCAGTGTATGGTTTCCTCCGTCCTGAACCGTCGGAATAGCTACGAGAAAAGCTAGAGTAAGAAGCCAGCGTGTATCCTTTAGGACAAGACGTACCGAAGCCGGGATGCAAACAAGGAATCTCTACAATCGAGTTCAAGAATAGTCTCACAGATCGAGCACAAACATACCGTATGTGATGTTTCCCTGACAGCGTGTTTAGTACTAACACGGTCTACAGCGTGACAAGAAGACTTACAAAATCGGTGGACGCATTTTTAATACCCCATTCATAGTCGATTCCTCCATACCTACTACGCACGATCCTTGCTACCTCGTCGCCTGAAGGATAAAAAAAAAGTATTGTCAGTTAGCTGACGACTTCATAACCGATGACACCCGACCGAGGGCCTTGTTCTGCCGAATATCACTGTGTGGGAGCTCTACGACAGTTTTGTGCTCGCATCCCGTCGCAAGAGAGGCAGCTCTGCATGCAGAATTTGTGAGCGCAAGCTACACAATCAGAGCAAAAATGCTCAAATGCTCACTCGAAGCACGGAACTACCCTCTTCACACCCTCTTCCACTTCAACACGGGTCGGAGCACGTACAAGGCAACTGAGAACCGAAAGTTCAGAAACCGAGACATGGCGACACGTTTGACGAAACACACATGTATTTGGCATAATCCGGAATAACTGATGAGAGTGCGATACGCTCAGTCGCCGAAGTAACAGAACGAATCTTTGGGGAGATCTTACTATTTACAGCCCAATCTTTCCCCTCGAACGTACCGTGGACTCGATAGGTCGGCTTCAGTTGCTGTCGTAGAGTGGAGATGCTGGTATACGCCAGCACTGCCGCGTCCAGGGCGTTTTTGCCTTCCCATGGGGAGAGAGCGGCGTGTGCCCTATCAGTATGTGATAGTCTAAGAATTGCTCAAAGGAAGAAAGTGAGCCCGTACGTATGACCAAAGTATTCTGTGGTGATGACCTGAAGAGCAAGAGAGCCGCTTAAGCTCACGGAAGCCTGTGGACCTGGAGCCGGGTGGCACCTGCATACAAAGAAAAACTCAGTGGTGCGATTCCATACAAGCAGTTACAAGTAGCATAATCCAAATACAGAGGAAAGACACGTACATCAGACAAATGTCCATCTCGTTATATGCACCTTTTTCCGAAAGGATCAGCTTGCCTCCTCCACCTTCTTCCGCTGAGAAGTATGCCCCGTTTATGAACCGGCGAAACACAAAGAGGACAAAGATGTACCGGGTGTCCCGAGGAGCTGTACGGTGCCAGAGATATCAAACTTTTCGAGGGCTGCTTTGATGGCACAAGCCACAGCGACACCGGCAATAGCGATGAGATTGTGGCCACATGCGTGTCCGATGCCTTTCAGCGCGTCCATCTGGACGTATCGAATCATTCGATGCCAGGCACATACATACTACTGTGGCGTACCTCAGAGTTTACTCCGATGACACGGCCGCCCTGTCCATGACTAAACTGGCCAGCCATGCAGTGGCAAGATGGTAATGTCTACTGACTTGGAACCCTTGGTTGTCCATTGAAATCGGTGAGGGTATCGTGAGCATAACTGTAGAGGTTTTCTTACCCCAGAGTACGGGAGAACGAGGGTGGTACTTACTTTTCTTTGAAAGCAAGCTCGGGATGGTCTACATGGGTGTGAGAGAAGATCAGGCTCAAGGAAGTTGATGATCGTTTGAGTTCTATTTACCGTGAATGTCCAAACTCAACGCTCTGAGCTCGCCGTCGAGTCCTTCGATCGTCTTCTCGATCGTATCGAGAACGTCCGGGCGATAGATATCACTTCCAGGCGTCTCGGGAATTGGCTTGTAGGCATCCTCCGGGCGCCAGACTAATTGAGCTTGAGCAACTGCATTCTTACCCGGGTAGGACATGTTGCAAAATCTTGTTTCCCAGCAAGTTCCTCCAAAGTTCTGTTCGGAACGAATGCGCCAATAGTATAATTGCGGTTGAGCCGATACCCGAGCCGTTGTTTTT
Source organism: Gloeostereum incarnatum (assembly GCA_004338095.1). NCBI lineage: Eukaryota > Fungi > Basidiomycota > Agaricomycetes > Agaricales > Cyphellaceae > Gloeostereum > Gloeostereum incarnatum. Next base: position 2,326,485 of record RZIO01000001.1, on the reverse strand, counting down.
GTCTGACTGTTGGGCTCGATCATGATGATGGGCCATGGCCTGCCATGGCGTAGGATCGCGTTCTCTTCTTGAGTGCGGCAGAAGCTGTCACAAGCGTAGGTAGATTGAAGCTAGAAGTGCAACCCTGTGTCTGGGTCAACAAATATCAGGCACGATGTTCGAATATGAGAGTATAATACGGTAGAGTAGGTACAGAAAAACAACAGCTAGATGTGTCTACAAATCTGGAAACGACATATGATACAGATGAAAAAGATACAAAACAAAAAATTGGGAGAACATCATTATGAGATCCTGTTCCGAACCTCTTTCTTCTCAACAAAGTCCACATATGCGAACCAGGCGCCGCCCAACAATGCCAATAGAATCCCAAGCCCGTTCGTCGTTGTGATCGTCAGATTGAACATCGTCACTGCACATAAAACGGTCAGGACCTGCTTTACATTCCCTGGACGTGGAGACAGTGAGAACAATGGAAATGAAAAGAAAGAGAGAATCTTACCGGCGACAGTCATAGCCAACGCACCAACCCGCTTGTTTGCGCTGAAGCTCACTACATTGAGTCCAAACGCGAGAACATCCATTCATACAGAGAGCAAGTGCCTTCGTCGAGGTCATCTGAAGGAGTGCGTATTGACGCACGCGAGCTAACTCTCCGGTCATAAGAGCGAGAAGAATGCATTGTATAAAGCAAGCGGAGAGAGTAGATGCAAGAGGTCAAGGGGATGAAGCTTCGGGAAGGAAATAGACCGTGGGTGTCTCTTTGATTTAGAGTCAGAGGACGACGGCGGCGGAGAAGCGCATTGGAGAACGTTCGTGAGGATAGTTTTTAACGCGGCCAAGAGGGTCCCAAACAAAGTGAGAAGGAAGCCCCACGGGGTGAAATAGTAGTCGCCATACGTTCTTCATGAAAATAAATCGTGTCAGGAACAGGCGGCCGAAACGAAAAATATCGGAGAATCACGTACGCTAGACCAACGCCGACCATGACAGGCGTCAGCGCCATGATCTTTGCACGGCTGCTCCGGCGCCCAAGGAAAGAAGAGTAGATGACAACGGTGAATATTGGGGTGGCAGCACGGACGACTTGATGGAACTGTAAAGGGGTTATTAAGAGAGCGGGTTTGGGGCATGTGAAGAGAGGGATAAACTGACGGCGACAGTAACTAGCTGGAGCGAGACGTTGCTAACAGCGATGTTGATTGCGTACAATCTGCTGAAAGCGACGAGGACGAGGGTCTCTTTTGCATTTAGCTTTGAGGGGACGTATACTCCCTGTCGGACGAGGATGGCACCTCCGATGGTTCCGAAAAGAGCATGGAGTGCTGTGAGGGTGTATGGGAAAGGAAAGCGGACTAGGACGACTTTGTTGTATAGGGTGAGCGAGAGATTGAAGCAGAAGTAAAGGGCAAGCCAGAAGAGAGTCGAGTCCTGTAGTTTGAGGAGGTAAGGATTGGGATCACTATAAGGGTCAAGATTTTGAGATGAAAAGGAGGGTAGGATAGAGAAGTCTGTGGAAGCCGAGGTAGGCGTTGACGGCGGAGAAGGGATGAAGCCGGAGATGGAAAGAGAACGGGGTGGATATTTTCTAGGATGAAGGGAAGAAACGCGAAGATGTCTCTTCGAAGTGAGCTTTCTCGTGCGCGGGGACTGGACTGTCATGGGAGAAAGAGCAGAGAAAGAGGAGACTAGATGAGAATCAGATTTTAAAATCGAAGACTGAATATCGGCGACCACGGTATTATTATCGCTCCTCGGAAGATAAGACCTAGAAATTTCAAGACAGCTAGATGGCAATCCTGACATAATTCTCTCTCTGCGCGATACCCCTAATACCGACGGCAGCACTGGCGAGCCGGACATAGTGAGACTGTCGAGACTTGGCTGAGACTCTCCAACCAGTGGCGCAGCTTTGGTCTTGTTTACGCCCCTATGTACGCGACAGTCACAATCCGTCACGCGCACTCTCTTCCCACCCATGTCCTCCCCAGGTCCAAGCATATCTAGAAAACGCCATCCTTCAGAGCTCCCACCAGACTTGCAGCAGAAGGACGCAAAAAATTCAAGCCTGATGTTCTTTCATCCCACGCTAAAGACAAGAAGCGCAGAAAGAAGAAGAAGAAGAAAAAGTTGTCTATCGTCGCTACTCTAAAATCAACCGTGCGACAGAAGCAGCTAGCTACAACACATGTGCCATCCAACAACCTGGAACCTGAAGTAGCCCTCGATACCGAAGTCATCGAAGACACCGAGGAACTGCCAGTAGGTCTTCTCCCACATCACCTTCTATATTGTTTCTCAATAAAGACCTCCCAGGGTTCTCCGAAGATGAAAGACAACGGCCCATCCGATCTTTCATCTACCCAAGATGCCACAGTCACCCGTCTGACAAATGACCTGCAGACTCAAACTCTTGTGTGTTTTTTCAGTTAAAGTGCTCTCATCACAGTGCTGACCGCCTCTTGTAGCTTGTTCAGCAACACAGAAAGCTATTTACCCAGATCCAGCAGTCGTTAACCTGTCAGATCTGTCTCGACCTGTTATACAACCTTTTGCCCTCTCCCCCTGCGGACACGTCGCCTGCTACAACTGCCTCGTAGGTTGGTTCACAGCCACCGCCCAAGAGCACCATGGCCCACAGCCTGCTACCCACATCCATAAGCGAAAAACATGCCCTCATTGTCGTGTCGTCGTCAGGGATAGACCCGTTTGAAGTGTGGGGGATCAAAAGCATGGTCGCAGGTGTAATCGACAGTGGCTTATGGGAAGGTGGCCTTGCCAATTCACCCGCAGAGCAAGAGACAACTACCGCGGACCCTTGGAGAAACATATTCCGCGAACCCTTCAAGGATGGACCTAACGTTGCCGTCGACAGGAACATTCCTGTCGAAGATATCGGCATGTACGACGAGGAAGACGGCGGTGTGTACCGTTGTCTCGACTGTATGCACGAGATCTGGGATGGTGTATGTTCTAGCTGTCATCGCATCTATCCTGCACACGAAGACATGCAGGACGATGACGATGACTTCTTCCCTCACTTCCTTGAGGTTCACGGATTTGGCTATGATTCAGAGGATGAAGACGAAGGCGAAGGCGCTGCCCCGTTATTGCCGGTCGTTGGCGGAATCCATCTGCATGATTTCGAGCCTGACGAACCATTTGGTTTCGGCTGGCACCTAGGAGAGGACGATTCGGACGAGGACTTTGAAGGGAGTTTTATTGATGATGAAGAGGACGTTGGGATCCCTCATCATAATGATCATCCTGAGGTCATTGACGTAGATGACTCTGAGGATGAACATAGCCATCATCGAAATGGGCGGCTCTATTCTCCTGTAGACCTCGCCGGCGACCTAGTCTTGATCAGCAGTGATGACGAGGATATTCAAGTTGTTGCGCGACGACTAGGGAGGAGAAATCGAGTGAATCCAGTCCATGATGAGGACGACGAGCTTGAAATTCAAGAAGTAACCCCCGCTCATGGTCACAGGAGGCAGGTCATAGACAGCGAAGACGAGAATGAGGTCCAGGACGATATGGATGATGACAGTGGTTCAGAAGAGAACGATGACTTTATCGCCGGCCCCGCCCAACACCTCCTACACCTTTTCGAAGATGGGGATCCTGTGGGAGACCATGGATCTGAGGAAGAGGAAGATGACTATTATTGAGAGAATATTCTATTTCTGTATTTTACTTCGTAGCTTCTTGCAACCTACATCAGACTATTCCAATTTTTATACGGAATCATACATAATCGAACTCGGGTTCACGTCATACAACAAATAGAGGTTTCTGAAAACCACCGCGAGACTACTTGATCAATGTCTTCGCGTCAAACGCGCTACAATGTTGCGGAGCTACTGCTTGTCGGATTTGTTTTCCATGTCTTCTTCATTGGCTCGGTGTTCGACTGCTATTTCACGAGTCCTGTAGTGCATGGCATGAAGAGCTTCAGCGTTGCTAAACCTGAAGCCAAACGACTCGTCTTGATTATTGGTACGCCCTAACATTTCTGAATGCTGTCAGTCATGAACCAACGGACATTTTCAGGCGACGGTCTGCGAGCAGACCTCTTGTTTGAAAAGAACGGATTCCTTGACGTACCAGCCGGACCGGACGTCGTTGCACCCTACCTGCGTTCTATCGTGGAGACGAAGGGCGCGTTTGGAGTTTCCCACACACGCGTTCCGACGGAGAGTAGACCTGGACATGTGGCTATCATCGGTGTTGTGCCCTCTCGCTTGCCATACTATCCCGACACCTGATCATCCATGACTGCTCTCAGGGGGGATGTATGAGGACGTTTCCGCTGTTACAAAGGCATGCTGAATGCGACAACGGACCTGAAGTAATGCTGACAATGCTACGATAGGGATGGAAAACCAATCCTGTATGGTGAACAATACATTCTTTACCTTGAAAGCTTATTACACGGCCATAGGTTGACTTTGATTCCGTCTTCAATCAATCCGAAACTACGTTCGCGTTCGGGTCGCCCGATATCCTTCCTATGTTCGCCCGCGGTGCCATCCCTGGAAAAGTACAGACATGGACATACAACGAAGAAGACGAGGACTTCACGAAAGGTTTTGTACTTTCCCTGCGATCGACGTCCGACTCACCTTCCGGCAGATGCGACAGCCCTGGATGTCTGGGTCCTTGACCATCTCCGCTCCTTACTACAGAATGCCACGAAAGATGCGATACTCGACGCGCAACTGCGATCCGACAAGGTCATATTCTTTCTTCATTTGCTAGGACTTGACACGACTGGACATTCTTACCGGCCGCATTCTCCGGTAGGTCTCCTTCTTCCCTCGTGGTAGCTCTCGTGGTCTGATTCACGTAATTTCAGGAATACATGAACAATATCCGAGTCGTGGACGACATTGTACGCCAGACAGAGCTTCTCTTGGCGGAATTCTACCGAGACCAGGAGACTAGCTTTATCTTTACTGCAGATCATGGCATGTCTGTCATAGGCAATCATGGTGACGGCGGTAAGGTCCCTTCTCTTGTCTCCGGTCCTAGCACAGACCTCCTTGTTTCTAGATCCTGACAATACGCGCACGCCCTTGATTGCGTGGGGTAAAGGGATCCGCGGTCCACTCCCCGACTCCTCTGAATCATCTCACGATTCTTATTCCTCCCCATGGGAACTCAATAACTTGTTACGACGAGATGTTGAACAGGCAGATCTGGCTCCATTGATGGCATCCCTTGTCGGTATTCCGTGGCCGGTCAACTCAGTTGGCGTCCTTCCCGACGTGGATCCTTCACGGCCTGGTTATCTTTCTTCTCCAGATGAGAATCTCGCAGCTGCAGCTCTCGTGAATGCAAAAGTACACCTCATTTATTGATCCTCGTTCGATTGTGCTGAACATGGTCTAGGTCATCCTGGAACACTATCGGGTGAAACACAGTATGACCTCTTCGGTTTGATTTGTAGTCATTTTAATGCAGCGGTTTGCAGACATGAAAAGAGCTCACGCCGTCTTCTATCAACCGTTCCAAAGGCTCTCTGACGACCCAGATGATGAAACCCCTGGTTCTCAAAAGATATCACAGATCGAAACCCACATTCTTAGCAAAAACTGGGACCCTCGCCCGTCTTGAGGCCATGACCTTATACAGGACACCCTGGCTGGACTGCACTACTTGCAGACGTATCAACGGACGCTGATTCGTGGGATCGTAATATCTGCCTATATCGGCTGGATGGCTTACGCTTCTCTCTTCGTCTTCAGACCCCAAGATAACACCGGAGGTTCCTATCTCTCGAGCGTCACTATCATTGCAGCCGCTGGGATCGTGGCGTCCTTCTGGGGGCTGTTTACAGTCGAGAGGATGCCGTGGACGTACTACGTTTATGTCACATTCCCAGCCTACTTTTGGCCGCAGTTCTTTGCTCAGGCCGCTCGACCCATTATTGCTGTCCTCAAGTATGGCGTCTCCGTGCGTGAGGCGGGCCGTTGCATCTGGCGGGGCACTCTGACTTTGTTCGCTTTGTTCGCTATGGTGGTATGTACTAGTCACCTCTTGCATGTGTTCACGTTTGAGCATGATACCGATACCACCCACACAGCTGGGTTATACTCACAGAACAATTTGGAGCTTGGGATTCTTGATCATTGGATTCGCATGGCCCCTTATGAGCTGGCCGGAGGACACATTTAAAATTGCTCCCGGGACCGCTCTGGCGTGGATTGTTTCATGCCTCTCCATGGCAGTCTTCCCTCTTCTAAGTGTCCATAAGACGGAGAGTCTGCCCATGATGCGCGTTTTACCCCTTTGCCTTTGGCATTAGCTGACGTTTTACTCACAGACTAAGTGGTGGAGCATTGATGTTCTCTCTGGGAATGGTTTACGCTATTAGTTTGTACCGAGAAGCTGGTGGCAGAAGGAGCTCTGAGCTCCGTCTGATCTTGTTTCAGGTATGTCAATTCAAATGAAGATAATGTGGCTCGCCTCGTGTAACCCGTAACGCTGTAGCTGAGCCTGATCGTGGCAACGGTGGTGATCACGGCGAATTCCATCACGAGCCTCCAGAGCAAGCTTGGTCTCCCGAAGCTGAACCAACTTTCAGGTTGGATTGTTTTTGGTTTGCAGATGTTCTTTCACCGTGATATTCTGCCGATCCAACTTTCTTTTGCAGCCATCGCATCACTTCTGCCTTTCGTTTCGCCAGTCAGACACAAAACTATCCTATCCAGAGCGGTTACATTCTTTCTTGGTCTTGCTCCCTGCTTCATCATACTCTCTATCAGCGTAGAAGGGCTGTTTTATGTGGCGTACTCTTTGACGTTGTACGCGTGGCTGGAAGTGGAGACTTTGCTCCGCCGCGGGCTCAAGGACTCCCCCGAATCCCTGGACTTGAAACAGTATCGTTTTCAGCCAGATGATATTAGGATTGTGCTACTCTTTCTGTTCTTCGTTCAGGTCGGATTCTTCGGGACTGGGAAGTGAGTGCTATTGTTACATGTTTGCTTCTTTTTATCTCAATGGCCTGAACTAGTGTCGCCTCGATATCGTACGTTACCTACCTGGCCTCTTTTTCCAGTCTCATTGACCTGCTTATATAGATCGTTCTATCTGTCTCCTGTGTACCGCCTCATACCAGTCTTTAATCCTTTCTTTATGGCCGCTCTCTTGGTAGGTTTCTATCTGGACTGCTCGAGGTTTACTGCAACTAACCTGTGTTTTAGATATTCAAGATTATTGCGCCCTACATAATTCTCTCAGTGACGTTTGTGGCGTTAAACCATTCACTACGCCTTCCACCGCTGTCCCTCTTTCTTGTCGCCCTAATGCTGACCGACGGTAGGTCCTCTTCGTATCCAACTTCAGGGTTCTTAATCATTGAACAGTGATGACCCTCACTTTCTTCTTCCGAGTTCTGGATACGGGTAACTCATTCATTTCCGATTTCCGCTGCCTAATTAACATCTTCTTAGGTTCGTGGCTGGAGATAGGACAGACTATTAGTTTCTTCTGTATCACATCTCTCCTCCAAGTGTGGTCTGGGGGTATCTGCACGGCGGGGGGTTATCTCATGGGCGATGTACTCGATTTAAGACAAGCCAAGAAGAGTCACATCGATTAGCGGGGGGGAGCAGATGGGCGCTCGACATCACCTTCGAATTTCATTGATGCGTGGACCCACCCGTCGTTTGATGAACTCTTTAGTGTGACTAGGGGAATTCTGATGGCTCATCACTCCAAGTAGACTGAGGGGCCAGGGCAATTGAAGTTTACAGCAGGTATATTACTCCCTAATCCTGGAGGCGGCGATACGTATAAATATGATAATGATAATGTAACAGCGGAACGGATTGGAACTATCGAGAGCAAAAAGACAAAATACAATAAATACTGTAGGGACTTCGTGAGGGTCATATCATTTGACATTAAGAATGAAACAACTGGTTCACGAATCACGACTGTAAGGACATATTCTGAGAGGTCATACTCTGAGACTGGAGTACTGGGTTGCTCAGGACATCATATCCTGGCATCATATGATGCATACGCTTTCTCGGTGGAAGAGACGACATGTCCTGCAGCCGGAACGTGAGAATGGGGGTACTGGGCAAGACTAATGGAGCATACTTCGCATGCGTATTGTCCATCTAGGTGAATAGATCTAAGTGGCGGAAACCGTCGGTGGAATTAAGCGGACACACCTGGTAGTTGTTGTGGAGGAGCTTCCCATGTCCGTGAATGTTTTCGTTGTTGGTTCATTGAGCGGTCCTGAGCCTGTGCCATCGACTGTCAAGAGGCTAGTTTAAATCATGCGCTTCGGAGAATGATTATGGCGTGCCTTACCTCTAGATGGGCAACGGTCTCAGCGGAGTAGACGGCTTGAGGGTCAGTCGTAGCTTCCGTCCAGGAATCCATGGGTTTGATTGGATGTCGCGGTTTTATGTCCGCGGAATTCTAGGACAGACAGTGAGCGCCCGCCCCTTCATTCAAGACAGTGTTCTACCTCAACATGGTATCTTGTGGCAGACTGATGGTCGTCTACAGAGACTGAAGACTGTCGTGAAGGTTGTTGTTCTGCATATTAGTTAGCATATATGACGTTGAAAGTCAGGGTAGTCACGACGCACCGACAGGAGCTTGGTTCATGGCTATGAGTGCATTCACTAGAGACTGGGTCGAACGGTTGGCTAGCATGGGGAGAAGATAGCAACTTACTCACGTCGTCGCGCCTTCGTTCTAAAGCTGCGACGGATTGACGAGCTTGACGTTCGGCATCCAAACAAGCAGTATATCGAAGAAAGGCATCTTGTGTGTCTTTTTGGGCTCTGGAGAGAGCCGCACGAGAGATTTGCAGGGTTTGATCTAGCGGACCTGTGCGTGAATTCAGTGCCACGTTAACTTGGGAAAGGACGCGTACTCGATGTGCTGGCTTCCTGTGTGAGGGCTTCGCGCGAGCGTAACGTTGGGGAGCCGGAAGTTCGGGAAGACGATATGAGAGTGTTGTTAGAGCCTTCGTGTGGTTCTGCAAGATAATGAAACGTTTCCGCGGCAGCAATCATGTATCACTCACCGCCAGCTACTGCATGGCCTTGGTCTATATACCCATCAGAAGCTTCAGGCGAAGCAGATCCCGCGGAGGGATCATGGTAAGAGTATGCTGCTTCGTTGCCATTCCGAAGGCGAGGGTTGTGAGGAATTCCGCTGGCCTGACGCTCGATGAATTTACGGAGGAAAGTGAGCTCGACGTCGTCAGGCATCACGTAGGGTGGCCCTACGATGTCGCCTTTCTGCATGAGTAACTCGAGATGGGACATTGTCTTGTCCTTCAGCTGCTGCAGCCATTCGTGCAACTCCATATGATCTTGATCAGCACGCGCGTCGTAGTCCTGCCGTCTACGAGCCTTTCTCCAATATGTTTTGGTCAATTTTAGAGCACGGTTGACTTCATTGTCAAGGGTGCGATACCAGTCGCTGGCCTGCCGGTTCAATCGGACAGCAAGAACGCCAGGCTGGACGCGAAGCTGGAGCACACAGCGGCCGTCTCTGTCGGGGGGACCGAGAACGCCCTTCTGACCCTGGTTTCCTCGAGTAGCGCCGCGGGATACGTTGCCCAATTCTGGCCAGGGAAGATCATCGGGGGACGCCATGTTATAATTTCGAAAAGTGAGAAGGGAAAGATGATGGGGAGGAGAGAAGGAAGGTGTCGGGTAGAAAAATATCAGAGGTGACGAGTAAAAAGTATTACGGGTTTTAAACTCCAGGCATCAGTTGACCTAGTGATGGGTCCGACTAAAGACTTCGACAAATGCACTGCCCAGTAGTACCTGATGGAGCTTTCAATCAGCCCGACAGTTATGGATTCGTCGCTAGTAACGTCGCCGTCGTCCAGTCAAAATGTTGCTTCCATCAACCCCAGTTAGCCAGTACCTGCTCTCACGCAGGACAAGATATTGATGAACATGATACAAACCTGATTCCATCCATCTGCGATCCTTTGACCTATTTTACCGTTCCAGCACTCTTCCAAGTAACATGCTGCTGCAGGTTAGTCCTCAGAATTGATGATATATCAATGTTTCCGGATCATAGACTACATGGAGTAAGAGAAGCAAAGCGCTGAGCGGTCCGCGTACGCTTACGGGCCTGACGCCACATTTCAAACGATTCGAATTTCTTTTTAGCACTACCAAAGTATTACAGACAGCTATATGTCGTGTACTTCGGATCTCAAAATTGATTTATGTGGTGAAGTTCACTCCCTGCGCTAATGGCGCTTCATCTGAAAAGTTGACTGGTTTTTCGTCAGTTAGTCGTCGCATATACAAGTAGGAAGAGACACTCACTCGTGCAAGCACCCCAGCGGACATACTGTTTCCAGGCATCTCCTCCAGACTCGCGTCCCCTAAACGAGCATAGTGGTCAAGTTCGAACAACGAATTGATGTGACGTGCTGCTCACCATCCAGTACTCTGTACAAAAAATTATCAGCCTGTGAAAACCAAGAGAAAAGAAGCGCACTTTATTTCCACCAAAAGCTAGAAATAAGGTAGTTCATGAGATTGGAAGATATGCCATGTATAATTAAGAAGAGCTGACCTGCCCCAATCTCGGCGCCGCTAGTGCCTACATTCACCTATATTCGATCATTATGAATAACGAGTTTGTGCACGGGGCATAGGCATAGAGAGGATGTATTTACGTTGACAATACCTGCATCAGAGCCATTGGGTCCAATCCACTTCCCTACGTTTCGGAGATCGCGGGTCCATAGACTGCTAGATAAACCCTTTCGATTGTGGACAAAACTCGGAAGAGATCCCTGGAAGAAGGGAGAAGGGACATACCTGAGGAACAGCGTTGTTCCACTCAATGGCTTGTTCGATCTCGTCAAAGACTGCAACATTTAAAATCGGCGCGAAGACTTCCGTGCTCCAAACGCGGTCCGTCATATCGACAGATCCAGGGATCGCAATAGTAGGCTGTACAAAGTTCCCAGCAGCGAGAGTCGTATCTTCATACTTCGCCCCACCCGACAATATCTCGGCGTTGACGGATCGCAAATACTGGATTGCATCGGAGTAAATTTCAACAGCCGAGGGGGAATGCAATGGCCCCAAGAGAGTGTTCTGGTTTAACGGGTCTCCTGGGCGAATAGTAGCGTAGAGTCCTTTCAGATGCTCGAGAAATTGAGCGGCAATGCTACAGTGAACGAACAACCGTCGCGTTGATGTGCAACGCTGCCCCGCGGTTCCGACGGCACCAAAGAAGACAGCAGGTACGGCGAGCGACAAGTCTGCATCAGGCATGATAATAGAGGCTTGATGATATAAAGTTAGTGTTGCCGGATCACGATCACTAGTGATGCGTACTCGCCATTGTTCCCCCCCAGTTCGAGGATTGTCTTTCCAAATCTGGACATGACAGTTTTCCCGACAATGCGTCCTACTCGTTCGCTCCCCGTAAAAGAGACTGCTTTTTCGTCAAGCTCTTAGGCGTCATCTGCTTAGACGGGGGTACTTACCGAGTTCGACGCCAGGGTTTTGAACAATGGCTTCCCCGACGTCTGTGCCTCCAGTTACAAGTCCGGCCACTGCGCCCGGAATACCATTTCGCTCCAAGACCTGCGCAATGAGAAGTTACTGCTATTGAGCATAGCGGAGTGGTTGGAGAAGGTTTCCATATCGTTGCATTTCCAGCAGCGAACGAGAGAGCCAGATTCCTTCAAAAAAACGGCATCTTTAGGCACGATATTGAGTCTTACGCGTTGCATCACTCACCAGCCATATACCGCGACAGGAAAATTGAATGCAGAAAGAACAGCGACAACGCCAAGAGGGTTGGGTACTGAGCTCACTCGTGAGAAAATGAGCACCCTGGAGATGATACAATACTAGACCTTCTAAGATTGAGTGCCCTGGTCTCTCTGATGCAACCACACGCCCATTCATCATTCTCGAGAGTCCGACCGCATAGTCGCACTATCGCCGAGATGAAAGTTATAATCCATAAGCGCAAGTAAACGCCTTACGATGTCAATGAATTCTTGCACCTCGCCCTTTCCTTCCGAGAGGATCTTTCCCATCTCGAGGGATACAAGGGCACCAAGGGCATCCCTCTAACGCGAGGTACAAAATTCAGATCCAAATATACACATTGAAATCAAACCTTTGATGCGATGGCTTCCCTGATTTGTCGCAGGATCTCGCCACGCTGAGGAGCAGGGACATCTGGTGATGTCGGACGACTTTCAGAATCAGTCACTATGACAGAAAGGAGGACGACGAACTGCGAAACGTCTTGTAGGCTTCTCTCGTTCTTTCTAAGGCATCGCGTAGTTCGTTGGGCGATGCCTGTGAGTAAGGTTCAGTGACGGGGCCCTATCATGAATTCTTTGGCTGGCTTACTGTTCTGATATGGGCAAGAGCTTCCCCGGTAGTTGGACACACTGAAGAAACCACGTCTCCAGAGCCTTTCCACTGTCCGTCAAAGACTCCAGGAAGGTCTGAGGTAGATCCGGGCAGGTCAAGCGCAGAGAGGATGCTAGCGGCTCTAGTCGAGAGGGCACGTCCTAAACGCGACTTTGAGAGGAACGGGGCGCGTCTGACGACAATCATGACACGATAAGAACTCTAACTGGAGGCGTGCTTGATGATCAGAGACGACAGCGACCGCCAACAACTGGGCTGGAGAACGCAGAATCCTTGCCACGTGTATTTACCCCAATCTGCGGATCATAGGCGTCGGCCTGATTCGGTCCGCGAGCACAATCGTGGCCACTGTCACTGTACTAGCCAGTGCGAAATGCATCCCAGGTCATGATGTTGTGAAGGTGTCGACGTCCAGTCGACATCGCTTAGGTCTGACATAAAGTTATTTCATTCTGGATTGTTGGCCACAGTCTCGTTTGACACATGAAGGACAGCTCGTCACAACCTACTTCTCGAACTGAAATTATTAGTCTACCCAACAACTATAGGCCATCAAAGAACTGAGGCTCAACCTCCACTTCTCGCCTCCCCTTTTTTACTCCAAACGATACATCCCCCTTGGACTTCCTCTTCCTCTTTTGTTTGACATTCCGGTCACTGTCTGGAACGGAATCATCGCCGCTATCTTCCTCATCCTGCTCTTTCCCAGAATGCATATAGTCCTTATCAAGAGACGCATAAGTGTCACCTGCTACCTCTTCTGGATCGGCGACTTCGCCTTCGCCTTCATCAGCTTCCTCGTCGTGACCGTTGAAGAAGTCGTTCAAGCTTGTCATCTTGAGAAACTCGTCGTGGCCTACAGACCCAACCCACCACCTGCCTAGATTCTTTTTTTTCTCTACCGCCGTCAGAAGCTTCGTCGAAAGAAAGCTGCTGGACCGCGTCCCCGACGGCAATTCTCTCCACCGGGAAATCGCCATGGTCTGTGACAACACCAACCAGCTTCGTGGGGAACACTTGGACGGCACGGACCAGACCATCCGACGAGCCCGTTAGGATAGTGCTCGTGGTATCCGTTTCAGGCAGAGACTCTGGAAGACAACATAACGCATCTACAGATTGTGGATGTCTGGGCAGAGAGTATGATTGGCTTGGTTCTGAGTACTCCAGTGAGAGAGTTCAACATACCCTGGAAGACGATCGACGCAGTCGCCCCATCCGCTCTTCCGATTGAATACAGATAAAATACCAAGCTGAGTTCCGATTATAACTTTGGTACTCCTGCCATGAATTAAGATAAAAATCTCGTGAAGGGCGCTGAACGCACGCACCCCTTTATAGCCACTAGTGATAGAAGTTCATCTTCTTGGTCCTCAGAGTGGGCAATCGGTTTCGGTTTCTTAGAGCGTACATCTAAAACCGATAAAATTCCATCTGCACTAGACAAGGTCAGTGCAAGGTCAGGAGATAGCTGGGTGGCGGAAATACCTCGTCGTGACAAGATGCTTAGAGTCCTCTAACCAAAGGAAATCGGTAATGTAGTCAAAATGATGGTCGTAGGCTCGGACACATTCACGAGAACGGGGATCCCACAGCTTGAGGATAAGGACAGATAAAATGACACTCTTGTATGGAAAGAATAATACTAACCTTGATAACACCGTCGTCGTCTCCAGTAGACATAAGCCAGGGGAGTAAATATTTAACACGATTTATGGGTGCTCTTGACTGTGTTCGTCAGACTTTGCTACATGAAAAAAGAAGGATGTTGCTCACTCGTGTGCCTTCGCCTTCCGATCGACTAGTTTTCCTGTGGTAGTGTCAATCGCACTAGAGCAAGGTTGAGCACAGAATTAAAGAGACAGAAGCGCTATAAACACACTAGAGGGCCTTTCCCTTGCCGGCAGCGTAAAGATGAGAACCATCGAGGTTGATGCTCAAACCGCGTATTGAACGCTCAGATAATTTAAGAGAAAATGCTAGCTGGTGATGAGCATCATGGGAGTATGATATTGCTTTGAGTTTTCCTGACAGTAGGCCAGCATAGACTATAGACTGATGAGGATGGAATGCAAGGTCAAAAACTTGAGATCCTAGTGGAATGTCCATAAGTGGCAAGGTAAAGCATGACTAAGACGGATGGCAATGCACCCTCACAGTGGCGTCACGTGTTGTGACGACAGGCTTGAGCCATTAGTATAGCACTCATGCACATACAGAGCAAGTGGCCGGACTGTGCTCTTGTTTTATAACCGTCATCTGCCTCCTTCTGCCGTCCTCATATTCCTATCAATATTCTTACACTGGTCCCGACCTGATACCGAAAGCCCTGACTCAGTCGAAAGACTCGATAGTCCGCTACTGGACGGTATGCATCCCTCTAAGGCTGCCTCCAGCTCAAAGTCGGGCGCAACCTCTTCAACTCGTCGGGAAGATGACGATGAAGCAAAACCATATGTTATCGTGACCGAAATTGGAAAGGGAAGCTTCGCGACGGTATACAAGGGCTATCATGAAGTACATGTTCTTCTCCCTCCCTTATGTTCTGATCCTTACATTGTCTCAGGAAACTCACAAACAAGTAGCTGTTAAGACTGTCAAGCGCGATAAACTGACTGCCAAACTATTCGACAACCTTCAGAGTGAGATTGAGATTCTGAAGATGTTGTCCCATCGGCATATCACCAAACTTATCGACATCGTTGTAAGTGTTCATTCCGCTGTCTTCCTCAATACTCTTTGCAACTGAGATTATCTGTCTAAAAGCGCTCACAACATCATATCTACTTAATCATGGAGTTCTGTTCCGGCGGTGATCTTACCAACTATATTAAGAAACGTGGGCGCGTAGAGACTCTCGAATATGTTCCATCTCCTGGGGCTGCGCCTCAATATTATCCTCATCCTCGCACTGGTGGCCTCGACGTGATCGTTGTTCGCAGTTTCCTCCTCCGCCAACTCGGTAAGTCCTATACTACAGGCAGTCGGACATTATGATCAACTTGTCTCAGCACGCGCACTCAAGTTTCTTAGGACCCGCAATTTCATTCACCGGGATATCAAACCTCAGGTACGCCTCACAAAGCCTCTGATATTCGTACACGGCTGATCCACTCTATCGTAGAATTTGCTTTTGAATCCAGCGCCTCCAGAAGAGCTTGCCAGAGGACATCCACTGGGGGTTCCCATCTTGAAAGTTGCCGATTTCGGATTCGCTCGCTCTCTTCCCAACGCCATGATGGCAGAGACTCTCTGTGGTTCTCCGTGAGCAAGAGCCTCTTTTTATCTCTCAATAGTTGATGACCTTCGTCCATTCAAGTTTATACATGGCTCCAGAAATTCTACGATATCAGAAGTATGACGCGAAGGCTGATCTTTGGTCTGTCGGGGCAGTCCTGTACGAGATGTCTGTTGGCAAACCCCCATTTCGAGCACAGAACCACATAGAGCTGCTGAAGAAGATCGAGCATTCTAAAGGCATAAAGTTTCCAGACGACGATCCAAACTCGACCGCGGCCAAGAGTGGAGGAGGTGGTAGCGAGGCTTTGCCTGTTCCGGATGATATTAAGCAACTTATCCGCTCGCTGCTGAAACAGAAGCCAATCGAGCGCGCTTCTTTCGAGGATTTCTTCGGGAGCACAGCCCTAGCAAAATCGAAATTCTCCAGACCGAAGGAGCCATCCCCACCCCCTACCGAGGACGACGATCGAAGACCATGGACGGGGCGGCCACCTACTCCTGAACACCATCGAATCATCCCCCCGGAAGTACTAGATCCCACTGCTATGATACCTCCCAGCAAGTTTAACTTCAGGAGAACATCAACCTTAGGCAGTGAGAACAATGCTGCTGTGGAAGACACGAAGCCCCGGGAGAAGTATGGTTCTATTGTCCCGTTTATGTGTCTCGTTCATTATTCTTGTAGATCCACTCCGCCTCTGGATAAGGCCACAAATCATCATCATTCCCCTGCACTTTCCAATGCTCAAACAAAGACAGACCCTCCATTAGAGGGACCTCTTTCGACGGAAGGTTCTGCTATCCCGGGTGAAACTGAAGAGGATGGTCTTCTCCGGCGAGAGTATGTCATGGTAGGGAACACTCAGGCAGTGGAGTTTACCCGGGCTGTCGATGGTACGCAAACATCCTTTTTTGATTATTCCCTCATGACTTAGTTGATGCTGCAGAACTCACTACAGCTCCTCGGCGGCCTTTACACTCCCGAAAGATACCTCCATCCCCCTCAATAGAATCCCCTGTGATCGAATACCCCGTTTTCTTCAAATCCTAATACTACGTTCCCTCCCCCACCGAACCCTTATGCCCCGCCTCCGCTGTCATCCTCGCCCTCCAGCGTGGCATCGCGCGCAGCAACAAACGCTTTGAATCGTGCAATAAGTCTTGCTTCGAAGAAACTATTCGGAACAACGAATTCCGCGCGTTCATCTCCCCCTTTGAGGGATCTAAGCGCTCCTTCATCGCCCCGACGTCCTCAAATCATCACCCTTGACACAGAAAGGGAAAAAGATCCTATGGAGGACGAGCTTCTTGGAACCTTAGAAGACCTTGCTCAGAAGACGGACGTTCTGACCCATTGGGCTGATGAGATGTACGAATACGTCAAAGCCGTACCTCAGAGTAAGTTCAGCAAGGGGTGTCTCTTACCGGTCTTCTGACGCTCTTGTTCTTCTTTAGAACCCCTGGCTGATCCTACAAAGTTTGTGAAGCGTGAAGGCGAGCCTGATAGGCAGGCTCGGAAACGCAAACACGCAGACGTGGAGGCAGAATACAATGCAGTGACTTGTGTCGCGGTCTACATGCTGCTCATGTCTTTTTCTCAAAAAGGCATCAACAATCTTCGGAACTATCAGGAACATATGAACATGCGTCACCCAGACGGAGACTTTGTGGTCAGCGAAGGGTTCGATTCCGGTATGTGTTGTATTTTGAACGGCTGCCGAAAGTTGATCGCCGGATTAGCCCTATCCTGGTTCAAGGATCACTTTATTAAGTGCAACGATCGTGTTGGCCTAGTGAAAACGTGGCTGCCTGCGCAATATACGGGTCCCCGGACGTTTTTGGATCAGCTTGTCTACGATCGAGCGCTAGTTCTGGTTTGCATCGACATGGCGCTTTTGTCGTTGGTTTTGCTCATCCCTTCCCCTTTATAGAGTCGGACAGCGGCTCGGAAAGAACTTCTTGACCAAGCCTCGAGCCCGGACGAATGCGAGAAGCTTTACGAAGAATCGCTGTGGTGTCTTTATGCCTTGCAAGACGATTTGCTCCAAACGGGAAACCCTTTCAAAGCAGAGGACCGGGAAACTATTTCCACTTGTACGTTTTTGACCCTTGTTCTTTATTCGTTTGTCGGGTGGGCATATCTCTTTCTCATAGGGATCAAACGGACTAAACTTCGACTATTGCGGTGCCGAGCACGAATGGCAATGAATCCGCGAGATCGACTCCATGATGCTAGGGCGGACGTGAATCTGGCGGATGTCGCGCGAATACCTGCCCCTTGGGACGCAAGCCTGCACAGACGATTTCGGCTTGACGGCTACTACGACCATGGCCCGGGCTTGCTCTGAGATAACGACAATTTAATATATGACTCTGGATTATGTAAGTTTTTGTGCTTTGGGTATTTCTTTCCGTTTTGGACTGTCTGTGTTGTATTATTGTATCATTACATGTATCTAGTCCTGTAGAAGCAATGTAGAAGAATCTCATTTTATGATTTGTGGGCACATGTTGGATCTTGCCGACTTAGGAGATTCTTGTAGTTTAACGCCATTGGGAATTACAACGCGTCTTAAAATCTGCCTCGTGATGTTTCCCGATTTGTGATTTCGTTTGTGCTCTCGTCGATCATTGTTCTGAAAAAGTGCAGGCTGAAAACATGGATATAAAGCTGATGACTTTCTGCCAGGGTCTTCATCCCCTTAGCCTCCCTTTCTATCTCTCTCTCTTCTATTAGACTTTTAAGTACTCTAGAAATGTTCCAAGTCGCGTCTCATCCCACTTCCTTCGACGCCGTCAGGGCTCACAGTCGTCGTGAAACCACACACGCTTCTTCTGTGCAGTCCTCTGCTGCTGTTCAGCTACCAAGGGCCCTCGCAAGGCCCCATCCTATCAATGTATCCCCCAATGCTATCCTTGCGGTTGCTCCAGAGCTGGCAAACGTTCCTTCGGAGTACATTCGGAGACGCCTGCGTCCACAAGCTCATGCGTACGTCGTATCTTCTCTTTCCTTACTGCAATCTTTGACCTCGGTTTTCTCTCTAGCATGTTGTCAGGTCTATCTGCAGTCAATTTGCCCGGACAATTGCACAGGTCGCAGGTTACCGGCGTCATTTCCGTCCCCCTGCGCCCTTCGGCTTCCTCAATGGCTCCCACGTACCCCACCCATGTTTTGGCAATTTCAACTTCGAAAGCATCTCCTGACACTCCGTGCTCCATGTTTCCCATCCATGGCGTTGTCATCGCGTCTCAGTGTGCAAAACTTCCGTGTCTGCCCCCTTCTCAGTCTAGAGCACCTGCAGGTTCTGTGAATCTGCCGGTACTTCCTCTATCACTGCCCTCGGTAGCAGCCTTTTCCATCATACACTCCTACATGTACACACACCGCCTTGATGGCGTTCTTAAATCCCTCTTCCCAATGCCCACCGGTTTCCTGGACAGTGTCTCTCAGGAGACTGTGCGCGCTACCCTCCACTCAGGGACCACATTGCATCAGCTCGCTTCATTCCTGTGCGCTTCTGCGTCTGGGAACCCGCAGACTCTCATGTCCCATGCAGCTCATGTCAAAGAGCTGTGGCAGGATGCGGTCGCCCTTGGTCTTCATGACCCCGAGCTCTGGGATACCATCGACCTTGCCTGGGAAGTGGTCTTGCGTTCTCTTAATTTGGCTGCTGCTTAAGTGGCCTTGCCCCAAAAATGGGCCACGTTTTTATCGTAGGCGTCCTTCTATAGGCGCCCCTAATCTTGCCTCAATGTATCCCAATCCTGATCCCTCGATTTCCTCAGATCATATACCCTTGATATCCCACTGTCTTCATTAGCACTCCTACGCTAGAGTCCATAATCCTTCTATCACCTGTAGCATCTTCTCACCATGTTCATGTTTGCTTTACCATCTCAGTCAGCCACATCTAATGCATGGGCCTATCTGCATTATTTATTGTGATATGTGTGATGGTAAATAATATCCGACCGTGCCCCAGAGAACGTACAAGAAGGTTTCCGAGTGATGGACTGGTCCTAAGATTACCAATTTATCCACTCGCCATACATGCTAGGGCGTTCACCGCGTATGTAGGATTCAAAAGTCCTCTTCAAGACAGAAGACCAGTCTAGATCCCGTTTGTCGTCCTCCATTCTGTCCGCTGAGAGTTCAGAAGGCTCCGATGAATTTGTAGTGGCTGGCGCCATCTCCGACGCTGTAATGGGGTGGGCGGAGGGAGCAACGGTCTCGCGCGCACGGCGTTCTCCTGCGATGAAACGCGGACCCAGGTCCGGCCAGTTGCGCGTCAAATCGAAGGGTTTCCACCTGAAAGCACCGTCAAGGTTAGAGAATGCGGTCTGATAAACAAAAGACGTACCAAAAGTTGTGGAAGTGGTACGAATAGGCTCCCTTGAAGAAGCCGTCAAATCCAAGGGCTTGGGGAGCCGCACTATTTTGGCTCGGTGTGTCAAAGAAGTCGGCGAATCTGATAAGAGAATGATCAATAAATTCCCCCCGATTGAAAGAACGTAACGTACTCAGTGAAATAAGGTTGCGGTGGACGATCCCGTTGGTACCATTCCGTGTTCAACCACGCAGAATCGAATAAGGCATCCGGGAGGCGAAGTAATAAACCATTCAGATGGGCATCTGCAATATACCTTGTGACAGTCATAGGGTGGAAATCGAGCCCATTCTTCAAAGCGGTCCTGAACAGGAAGGTGCCGAGAGCTGAATTCTTGTTCATGCGAAGCACAGCAGTGTTATAATTGGGCAACCGAGACCATCGATATGCGAAGGCACCTTTCCAACCCCAAAGTTCTTCCCAGTCGCGAAGGAAGATGGTATCAGCGTCAAGATAGATGCCACCAAAGCGATGACAGAGTACAAAACGCGCCATATCCGAAAGAATGACAGAGAGACGATCGTAGGAAGACGACGACTTCGATCCCAGTCGGTTCGTCACGTCGTCAGTCGCAGTGGCCGTACCATTACTGCTCGCACTGGAAGCAGCTTCTTTCTTTGGCACGCTGATGATATGCCCGCCAGAATTGAACAGAGACTCTTGTAATGCTCTCCATTCATCTTTGATCTCGGGAATGCCGTCCAGCTGCTCTGTTGTGTTCCACATCTTGAACTTGATGACATCCTTGAATCTGGGGTGCAAGAAAGGTGACGCCCACGGACTCAGCTTGAGCTGTTCGAACATCTCACGCAGTGCATTTGGATTTGGCACGGCTGCAGCAGGTCCTGGATTAATCCACATCCAGAACTGCGGTCGACAAACTGAAGTTGAATCGGGATTCTCGAGATGAATACCTGTGTTCTGTGTGAACAGGAAGGACAGGAGAGCGAGATATGGCTTGTCCGTGAAGGGACCTGTCCAGAACATATGGAATAGTCGCGGGTTTTCAGGGTCGCACGCAGAGGATGCGGATATGTGAGGTACAGGGTCGATGGCAGGAGGGAGGAGGACCTGAGGCTCCCAACTTACGTCAGGTTTCTTGACGAGGCCTGCGTCGGGATCGAGTTCTTTCTTTAACGGTCGATAAATTGGCCTTTGTTGGAGGAGCTCTTGGGGGTATTCGGTGGAAGGGGGATTCGAGTCGTCGCGTTGCTCCAGATAGCTGTACTTCCAGTCGTCCATGGAACCCCTCCTCAGCCTCTGACCATTATCCAGACCACCGCCGAGACGGAGAACTTCCAGGCAGTCGCGAACGTACTAAGAGTACATGAGCTTATGTTACAAAGCAGGGAACTCGTCTTGAGACGCACCTTGCCTTGGGAAAAATCACAGTGCTTCTTTATAACATCCATGTCTGCAATACTCCCCGGAACAGGGCGGGGTGGATATGCGATATTCTGAGGAGGGCTTTGAATGTCAAGATATATTCGTTTAGGGCCTGATCCAATGGTGTCGGTATCTTCGCCGGTAGTAGCGACTTCGGGTGGTGGTCTGTATCGAGAGGGTGATGGTCTCCGCTTCGAAGGAATGGCAGGATTGAGGGGAGACAGCTTGAAACCGATTTCTTTCGGTACTGGGGCAGCCATGTTCAGAATCCTAGACAGACAGGTTAAAGAGTGACCTACTGGATGCACGGCTTGGATAATGACCACTATCTATCTCCCACTTCCATATCTTCTGCAAATCTGCCCGTCTAAAAATGAGGGTAGATGGATCGCCCATAACGGACGGAGGCCATGGTTTCTCGCCAATCTCTGTCGCCCATATTTCGAGAAATAAAGAGTACTGTAAGGATCAATGCCATGCAAGTTAAACATAGCAGGACCGGCCCTCGTTTCCGTCCAAATCTAGATGCACCAAAGCGCTGGAATTGGGATGTTACTGGCAAGAGAATACGGAGACGTCTGGTCTTCACACCCGGTATTGGCAACAGGACAGGCTTCGACCAGGAGCCCTGAGAGCGATGCGCTTTCTCTTGGACGGGAGAATGTTGGGGGAGTCCGTTGGCAGACATGATAGATAATGGGTCCTCCCACAGTGGTCGCCAGCGAGCAAAGAGGCTGGATGGCGACGAAGACGATGATCAGACGTGGAACGGAAGGTAGCTGTAAAGCAAAACAAAAATGTCTGCCGTAAGGAGAAGATCATTACATATTCACGTGACAGTTCCGATCAATTCATAGGCCCCCTTTCAAAATCACCTTGAAGTCTAGAACCGCACAAATACAGAGAGCACACGAATACATGGACCTCACGTACAATAATCAAGCCTGCTTCTTCTGCTGCAGTCCTTTGGGTAGCTCTTTTACAAAGGGAAGATGTTCCCGGCCTTGCATATACGGACGTAATACGGGAGGAATGACGAGGCCCTACATATAGAACGTCAGTCAATTTCGCGTCACAAAAGAATGAGATCTTCCTACGTCTGCGGTTTGCCAGTTCTCGACGAGACAGCAGAGTGCTCGCTCGGTAGCACACATGGTCCCATTCAACATGTGAACGTAGATCTTACGGGACTGATCCTTCGCCTTCAGACCACACCGAACTTCGAGTCTTCGCGACTCTAGAATATATGTGGGTAAAGAACAGCTGTAGGCATGAAAAAAAGGACCTACGATAATCTGTGCAATTTGAGCAGGAGACCAGCTCCTTGTAATCCTTCTGGAACGGGAAGTACGCCTCCAGATCATATTTCTGAGCTGCAGCCAAATTGAGCGCCCCAGAGACAATCTTCACCACACGATACCGCAGTCCCAGGCTCTGGTAGAACTCTTCGCTGTTGTTGATCATCTCGTCAAACATCTCCCAGCTCTTGGCTGGGTCAGTGAGCACAAACTGTTCTACCTTTTCAAACTGGTGGACCCGGAAGATACCCCACATATCACGACCTGCAGAGCCTGCTTCTTTACGGAAACACGTCGAATAGCCGGCGTAACGAATCGGCAGCTGGGTCTCCGGGCTCTCAAACCACTCATCGCTATGGAAGGCAGAGATAGGTTGTTCCGAAGTTGCAATCAAGTACTTCTCGTCCTCTGATGCGATTACCTGCTCGACGGGTGAATGAGCAAACTCAGCCCACCCAAACGAAGGAGATGCGATTCGGAACCTTGTAGAGCTCCTCGTCAAACTGATCAAGTTGAGCCGTTTTTTGCCATTTGGTCCTTATTCATCATGAAGGGTGGCTGGATTTTTTTGAATTTACGTGCTCGTAAAAAGTCCAAAGCATACGAAATGAGCGCTTGATTGAGGTCGATGCCGTCATTGGTGAGGAAGTACCCTCTGTGTCCGGCAATCTTGGCGCCTGTAGGCTGTAAGCAAAATACAAGCAGTACGCTGAGCTTCAGCGCACCTCTATCAAGGTCAACAGCATCCAACCGGAGAAGAACTTCGTGATGAGGCAAGATACCGGTGCGTGGCGTAGGCTCTTCTGACTGTCCTTCGGGGTACCACGTTCGGACAGTCTCGTTATCATCCTGTTCGAGCGTTAAACCGAGGTCAGAGCTATAGATATAGATCGCACGCACTTCGGTTTGGCTGACAGGAACGTTCTTCCCCACAATGTTCCCGACTGTGCTAGCAAGTTTTCCGCATTTGAGCCTCGAACTCTTTGCTCTCCTTTCGCTTCGCCTCTACTTGCGCATCGATATCTTTTTTCTCAGCAACGAGATCGTCGGCTGGTTGCTTCGCCTGCTAGCATATCAGACACAAACCAGGAGATGTACTCTGCTAGCACGCGTACTTTCTTCTTCGCTGAGATTTCCTTCTGTACTGCATTTACTTTCCGGTTGAGCCCATTAAGTTCAAAGTCCACTGTCACGATAATGGCGTGTAAGAGATAAAAAAATTTGCGAACGCCAGAATACGCACTTTTGACCCAGTCATTGTACATTTGAATAATCTCGTCGACAAGTTCAACTGAGTCCCCCCTCTTTCTCTGAGATTCCCGAATCTCTTCAGCATTTCCACCCTTGTTGTCGATGAATTGAAGGAGATCTAAAGTCATTTTTGTAGCAACTCGTCCGTGGAAGATTATAGACAAGGAGATATCGATACTGGTCAGATCAACTCATCGATTATGTACAAAGATTAGATTAGATCTAAGACTGGCCCGACATCACTTCATACAGTCCTTCGACTTGCCTTCTTCCCAGATTTTGACTCCAGAACGTCATGATCGGCTCCCACTCATCCTTGGAAGAAGGCATACCGGCCTTTCCGCTCCCCAGCTTGACCTGCAGAACCTTTCCAAAGCCTTTCTTGAAGGCAGTCAACGAGCCTGCTGGGAGTACTGCGTCTGGAGGAGATGTACGATGTACGACAAGAACAGGTGTTGGACTTGGGGTACTGAGAGTGGGGTACGAGATGAGGGGGCCGGACACTGTCACGATTGATCCCAGTGTTCCATCAGCATCTGAATCTTTCCACCGTTTCCAAAAGTGCACTCCGAATTCTGAGGCTACAGTACCTCCCTGAGCGAACCCGAAGAGATGAATTCTGTTGGAAGGCCAAGCGCAGTCTTCCAAGAGATGATCGACGACTGCAGTCAAG
>RZIO01000001.1:2265953-2301775 GCA_004338095.1 Gloeostereum incarnatum | reverse complement strand
AATTGTACCATTGATAAGACTCCTCATACAAGAAAGGTACTCTAGGTTTGTTTGGAAGAAGTCAGGTGGCGAGTCGAGCAAGGATAAAGGGCCATCTCACTGGTCTGGAGCACGAAGCGCAAGGACAGCAGTTTGAGGAAGGTTGAGACTAGTTCCAAGTTTAGAAAATGGGACATGAGTATCACCTTTGGGACAATTCAGACTTCATTCTAGCTCAGAAAAAACAGACTCTTACCGAGACCGTGGAGGAGAATTAATAGATTTTCATCAGTCCCATCATCGCTGGGTGCGTAGAAGAATGGGACAAATATTTTATTGGATTGAGGCTGGCGTTTGCGTCGAGAGGAGGCTTGTGGCTCTCGAAGATGGAGGTTAGATTCAGACATATCAAGATGTATTAGTACGAGGGTTATGTAAATTGCCGTGTTCTTTATATCCATGTGAATGTGAATCCCCCAGTAGCCCGTTTAGAACGAGAGCAGCGAGAGACAGTTAGACGTAGAGAGTATGACTTAAACATGTCACTCTCGGAACCACCATCGTGACTTTCGCCACTGGCCTTGCGGTCCACGATGTTATTACAGGCTTCCAGTCTTCTCGAATACGAGTCAGAGGTCGCCAAATTTCAACCCTATCTCCATCACCAACTTGCCGGTACATATATCTGACGAGTCGCTGGAAATGCGTACGTACGACGACTACAAAGCACCCTCGCATACGACCTTTCCCAAGCCATCGTTGCTTTGCGACACCACATGCGGCATAATGCGAATGGAGAATCCACCATCCTCGAAATCCTCTCCAGAGATAACTCCGATGGCAGGATGTCCGCACGGGTTTGCTTTACCACTTGGGAGAATGCTAAATGCGTCCATAACTCACTCGCCAATCAACGCTTCACATGGATCGGCAATTCTACGTTTTTCTTGCGCCTCCCGGAACCTCACTAAGCATTCCCTCAGAGCAATACACGGCACAGAAGAACCAGTGGGATTACTTGGTGGAGAGTGCTGGCGGAAAGGAAGATAAAGCATGCAGCGTCCGAGTGATATGGAACCCTGGCTATGAACGTGTCCAAATTCGGGTCCTTGGCGAGGACAAGAAAGCGGTGGGGTCTCTTAAAGTCCGTGTAGAGAGTCCTGCCGCAGGGGAAAGACTTGAGGGATGGCATAGGTCGCTGTCTTCGCCAGTTGGAAAACAGTTCCTGAGCACTGTTTTCGGTGCCACTGGAGCTTTTGCCCGAGGTGATTGGAGGCTTCAGGCCGTTCAAGTCTACGGAGAAACGCGTGCAACGAGGCGTGCTCTCACCATGATCCACGCGGAGATTGAACGGCTGTCGTCGCAGGAACAGACAGTCAAATTGAAAAGACAGTCTGTGGGTTTCTTCGTTAAGAGCGGGCTAGACGCATTGAAAGAAGAATTTGGCGAGGATAGCGTAACCTTCAACATATCGTCTTTTCCTGTGAGATTACCGTCCGTGGAGGCGAAGAAGTCCGGCACACGCTCGCCCGTTTAATAGATGATTCTCTCGATGAATTGAACAACACAGCGCACGAACCCGGGGCAACCTGTGTGTCCCGTCTGCTACGACGACGCAATGTCTCCGCAACGGCTTGGATGGGGGCACTCGTACTGCAGCTCGTGTTTGCGGCACTATCTCACGACCGCGGCAGATGGTAAAGTCTTCCCTTTACTTTGCATGGGAGACGAAGCCCGCTGCAGGAACCCAATATCTATTCCAACAATCCGCAGATTCTTGACGCCACAGAAGATGAACCAGCTCCTTCATGTGGCTTTCATCACTTACGTTGAACAACATCCGCGCCGATTTCGATACTGCAAAACTCCAGATTGTGGTCAGATCTACCGCACATTGGCCACGATAAGGGGGGCCTCCGCATTTCTTCACTGCCCTTCATGTTTTTTCTCTGTTTGTTCAAGATGCTGCGAAGAAGCGCGCGAGGGTATGGGTTGTGAGGAGCGCAGGATTTTGAATGACCCGGCAGAGCAAGATCGTCTGAACGACGATTGGGCAAGACGCCATAACATCAGGAGGTGCCCTTCTTGTCGGGTCTGGTTAGAGAAGATTGACGGTTGCAACCATATGTCTTGTCTATGTGGGGCACATATATGCTGGATGTGTATGGGGACATTCTCCGCTGAAACCATATACCTTCACATGGAGACGGCTCATTAGATACGTTATTGTTCTACTAGGACTTACAGAAGATCTACTATAAATTTCTACCCAACACAAATCCGCGGGGAAAGTGCCACGGCCGTGCAAGGTGTATCTGGGATGTATGAGGCATGTCAATCGAGCCCTGAGATCGGAGCGCTCTAAACCCTCCAGCGCTTAACGCCTCATGGAGGTTCGGATCGTTCTTCAACCATGTCCAACATGCAAGGGAATCATCAAAAGCCCAATATCAAGAGCACGCCATGCCGCTTTTTTGAGCAAGGCCTGCACTGCAGGTTTGGAGATGAATGCAAGTTCCGTCATGAGCCCTCGGTGAACGTAAGAATCTCAATTTACCTCAAGGCCCTGGACCGACACGTTTTTTTGTCAGGGAGCTCATTTCAATCCTTCCAGTAGCAGTAGTGATTCAAAAGTGTGTATCTACTATCTAAGATATCCTTCTCGCTCTGATGACTGCACGTCGCAGCCTTCCATTAAGACGCAACGGCAGCCATGTAGGCGGTGGATAAGAGGACAATGCCCAAGAGGAGACAGCTGTAGATTTCTTCACGAAACTGAGGTGCCGTGTGATTATCATCTTATCCACCTTCCTAGTACTCAATACTATAAAAACGTAGGGTCGAGCCAACCGACGCCCACAGGGTCGTAATGATACTCGAAATAATCGGCCTCCAGCACAGCGTGGAGCGGAAGAGCAAGCCGGGCAAGCGGCAAGAGATGCACAAAGGGCGCAAGAAGAAATCGAGGAGCTCCGTAGGAGGGAACTTGAGCACCAAGAGCAAGAGGCTCAGGCAGAGAGACTCAGAATACAGAATGAAGTGCGGAAAGCTCGACAAGAAGCCGCACGCGCAGAACGAGAGGCGCAGGAGGCAGCAAGACACAGAGAACAGGAAGTACGCAGAGCGGAGATCACAGCACGAGAGGCTGCTGAGATTCTAAAGCATGTTACTCTCGGAACCACCGTTGTGACTTTCTCTGCTGGTCTTGCGATTGGCGAGGTCGTGACAGGCTTCGAGTCATGTCGTGTGCGGGTGAAGGGTCTTCCACTCGACGCAAAGCCACACGAGGTGTCTAACCTCTTCACTTCGCAAGGCCTGCAGATAGGTCAATTTCATCTCGTCGTGCCGTTGAAGCGACCTGGCAACGGCGTGAAGCAAGAGGCAGAAGTTATTGTCGAGTCAGATTTCGGAAGTGCTCTTGCTCTAGGTTTAGATGGGATCGACTTTCGAGGAGAAACCCTCTCATTTGAAGTCAGCCGAACGTCTACGGAGGGAATGGGCGCCTCTTCGGGGCAGGAGTCGCGTATTCTCTCCATCTCATGGCGTGCTCCCTCTGTCCGTTATGTCGCTACGTTCAGTGACATGGCTGAGACAGAGGCGAAGATACGAGAGCTGCTTGCACTGCGCTGCGGCGGGAGACATGTCAGAGTGGAGAAAAATATCTGTCCTCCCGGGCGGGCTGCTGTCTATTTCAATCCTCATTCCATCACCATCAGCAACTTGCCATTGAATATCACTGATCTTGATGTTGCGACTTTCACTGGTACGCCTATGGTACGCAGACTACCAAAGTCTATAGCGTATGACGTTGACCAGTCTATCCTTCACCTCCGAGAGCACATACACCGCCACGCAAATGGAGAGTTTCCCAGGTTAGAAATAACCTCCAGAGAAGGTTCCGATGGTAAGATCTCAGCGCGAGTTCACTTCAACACTTGGGAGAATGCCAAAAGGGTACGTGACTCGCTTGCCAATCCGACGCGTCATGGATGGATCGGAGACTCATCCTTCTTCTTACGACTCCCCGATCCCCACTTCTACACAATTGGCATTCCCCGAGACCAGTACACGGCGCAAAAGAGACAGTGGGACTATCTCGTGGGGACCAGTGGTGGGAAGGAGCAGAAATCATGCAACGTGCGTGTGGTGGCGAACCCTGGGCATGAGCGTGTGCAAATCCGAGTTCTTGGAGATGACAAGAAAGCAGTAGGCTCTCTCAAAGTACGCGTCGAGACCCTCGTCGCGGGTAAGAAGCTCGAAGGCTGGCACAGGTCCTTGACTTCACCCCGCGGAAGGCAGTTCCTCGACAGTGTTTCGAGATCCACAGGAGCGTTTGCCAGAACTGATTGGCGACTCCAAGCTATCAAAGTATACGGCGAGGCACATGCAGTCGACAGAGCCCGCGCTATGATCGATGAAGAGATCGAGCGTCTCTCGTCCCAGGAATTGACGATTAAATTGAAACGACAATCGATAAGATTTTTTGTGCAGAAGGGTGTAGCAGTGTTGAAGGAGGCGTTTGGTGATGATAGCGTGACACTTAATATCGCATCTTCTCCTTGTGAGATCACCGTGCGAGGAGGGGAAGATGTTCGCCACACTCTGAACCGATTGATCGAAGACTCCCTTGACGAATTAAAGAGTGGGGCGGTTCACGAGGGCGGAGAAGTCATTTGTCCTATCTGCTACGATGAAGTGTCTTCCCCAGAGCATCTTGCATGCGGCCACCTGTACTGCAGTTCATGTCTCCGGCATTACCTGACTGCAGCAGATGGTGCGGCGATTCCGTTGGTCTGCATTGGGGACGAAGCCCAGTGCAAGGTTCCCATCCCCATCGCGGTCATCCGAAGGTTCTTGACACAGCAGCAGATGAGCCAGCTGCTTCAGATGGCGTTCGTGACTTATGTCGAGCAACGTCCTCGAGAATTCAAGTATTGTAAGACTCCGGACTGCGGCCAGATTTATCGTTCTTCGACCACAACGGCAAGAGTAGCTTCATCCCTCCATTGCCCGTCATGCTTTTCTTCGGTCTGCCTTGGGTGCGACGGAGAGGCACACGAGGGCATGACCTGTGAGGAATGGAGGCTGCACAACAATCCAGCGGAACAAGAGGAGATGAATGCAGAATGGGCGAGGCGCAACAACGTCAAGAAATGTCCATCGTGCGACGTGTGGATGGAAAAAACTGAGGGGTGCAACCATATGACATGCAAATGCGGCGCGCATGTGTGTTGGCAATGCATGGGCACATTCACACCGGGTACGATCTATGAACATTTGCAAGAGGCACATGGCGGGTATTATGGCGAGGATCCTAATATGAACAATGCCGCCGTGGAGGAGGAAATGTTGGCAGATTTGTATCGGGCGCAGAGGGAGTTGCAGAGAGAACGTGATGAAGACGCGGCACGGGAGAGGCGACAGGCTCTTTTTCATCGGCCAATTATTGCTCGTCAGGAACAGCTGAACCGGGAAGCAGAGGCAGAGGCGTGGCGGGCTGAGGTGCGTCGTCGAGAAGAGGCACGAAGAGCGGATGTATTGCATCGTCGAGAAGAGGAACAAAGGGAGGTGTTGCGCTATCGGCAATATCAACAGCAGCAGCAGCAGCGGCAGGAGGAAGCCCGCGGATGGCAGTGTATTGTGATGTAGTTTGTCAAGAGCATTTACGGTTTATAAGACCCTTTTTGTGCGTCCTCTCAACACGAGTCTGGGTCCAATTGCACGGAAACGTGGAACGATAGCTGGTATGTATGCAAGCCGATATACGAGATACTTGCGTCTGTAGGATTATTACTTCGTGTAGACTACAGGCAGTACGTGGTATACAACCCAAGATAAACCGATGGTTGCGGCTCAGTCAGCCAGAACGTTTCTTCCTTGTCTTGGGTTTTGGAGGGGGAGGTTTCGGTGCCAGCGCGAGCAACATGCTGTCAGAAGCTCCATAGCGCGACAATTTATCGGAGAGTTGTTTCTTGGCGGTATGCGCCGCTGTGGTCCGATGCGAAGTTTGGTTTTCTGGAACGGAAGACGAAATAAGCTTTGGATATAGACGAAGCAAGGAGAACTTACCCGACGGAGTCTGGGGGGCATACAAGGCTTCCAGACGGCGTTGGACGTTTTCGATCGATCTAGAGGTTTATAAGAGACGCCCGGCGGGATGAGGTGGGGAAACTCGCACTTTGAGTCTATGCCATTGCAAGAGACGACTTGTAGAACAGTCTGCCAGTCAATCGGATGTAAACGGTTCTGAAGACTGCCAGAGCGACAAGGGGTATGGGCAGCGAGGGACGCAAGGATGCCATGCAGATGGTTCAAAGTAGATGCTGCGATGTGAGGAACGAAAGAAGCAGGATCTACGTCGTCTGCATCGGGGAAGAAGCCGTGATGGCGAAGATGATTAAAGAAGAGAAGGATCTCATCCTCAAGAGTCCATTCTGGAACGATTACGTCGCCTGCCAGGAGAGGCCAACGCGTCCAGAGGTCGCGACTGTTCTTCTTCTTGCTCTGCTCAGAATCTGTTGACGGCCTTTTCTTGCGTTTCCGAGGATTAGCCTGGGATTCAGGTGCAGTCTGTTGGCTGCTGGACGATGGCTGACTACTAAGTGTTGGCTGACTGCTTGGGCCAGCGAGGGGAAGATCATCGTCGTCGAGATCGTCGCTCTGAACGTTGTTGTCGTCGTTATCACGATTGTGAATCTGGTTGTGATGATATTTTGTAAGTTGTGCGGAAACATCGAGAGTATTGCTGGTACGGAGAGCGCGGAGGAGAGAGGAATACTCTGTCAGCTCAGAGTGCAGCGCAGAAGGCACTCGATTTCGTTTGCCCATATGGCGACCAATGAGAATCGGTGCCCGGATAATCCTGAACAATGCCGTTAATGCCGATAGAGATGCCGACGTGCCGAAAGACCAAGCAAAGACAAACTATACAGTTTCCCACGGATGCACGCTGAGATAACCAGTCTCACGCGTGACGTCGGTGCTTCGTATTCTCCACCATCGACACAACATGTAGGCAGCTGTTCTCGCTTTGGATTCGAGTACTGACTGACTGTTGGAACAGCATGAGAGAGAAGTGGAAAAAGAAGAGGTCGCGCAGGCTCCGTCGCAAACGCAGAAAAATGAGAGCTCGTTCCAGTCAGTATCATCTTTCGTCCTCATCCACCCACTTGTCTTATATTCTTGCAGAGTAAACATTCCACGACTTGTCGTCTGCAAAGCTATAGTCAGCTCGTCCGTCGCCAACAATCATCAGGCGGTCGTTAGCTCTCTGTGATCAACGGGAGCATTCCTGCCTTTCAGACGTCCCGTCTATGTCTTTGCATCGCCATTGAGTGGGCTCCCAGGTGTACATTAGCTAACTTCAGCTTGGTCAAGCATTAGTTGGAGGAGTGTTCGTTGGGTCGCAAAACTGTTGCTGTCATCTTTATGATTTTGTCGCATGTAATCATCAAATGCTTTCGTTCACAAACATTCCTCCTTGAGTTATTCATAAGAACACGCTAAGTATCTATTGCGTTCGCGAAGTCGGTTCTCGTGAAGCTGCTTTGACCGTACTGCGCCGTAGCCTCATAAGTCGCGGTGCATAGAGGGCCGAGTTTGAAGTCGTTTCGACGCCAATTCGGACCGGTTCAACCGTCTCCCACCGCGTCGTGCAGGTTCACACCATTCAACATGCCAGAGGGTGTTGATATCCTATTCTGAATGTTGCTTGTCTTAATTCCTCCTAGACTTTCTGCCCAGCCGATGGCCACCCAAGTGAGTCGGGACATCTTCATCGATTGAACAGAGCACCGGAGGGGACCTGAACATTGAATGGCATGCTGAAGATGGTATTTGAATCTTCCTATAATTCAACATGTTACAGGGGACATATGTATGGGAGCGAGAGGAATGTAAATTGTGTGTTCGTGTCTAAAGTAGCCCCAGGAATTCAAACTCAGTCGTTTCTCGTGCTGCTTTGACCGAGTGCGATCACGATCACGATTTGAACTTTTACCTTCTTCGTTCACGGTCCCCACGCGTTCTACGACCATCATAATGCCCAAAATCATCATTAAACCATTCCAAGCTGCTGAGAAAGCCGCGCCAGAAGATGAAGAACTTGAACCTGACACCGATGTCGATGCCTCGGCCGACGCAGAAGACGAAGACCGGTCCACCCACGAACTAGAGCAACAACCAGACCCAAACCCGCCACCGGTACCTGTGAAAAGAGGTCGGGGCAGACCAAGAGGACGTGGAAGAAGCATCGTTGCTGGTACGAGTACTCCGACATTATCAGACCCTGGCACTCCTGGTCGAGGAAGGGGTAGAGGGAGGGGAAGAGGCCGTGGTCGCGGTCGTGGGCGAGGACGAGGGAGCGGTGGCCTCACCATCCGTTTGCCGAAACGAGCCGACGGTGAGGAAGGCGCAGGGGAGGATGAAGACGACGAAGAAGAAGGTGCCGCCGAATCCGTGGATGCTCCCATGGAGGTCGAGCTGCCTGCCGAAGAACCTGTCGGTGGTGGCAAACCTTTCCGCAAGATTCAGGGTGAAGTCTATATCATCGACGGCGACGAGTTTGTTACTCCCAACGATCCCAAGGGAGAAGAAAAGATCGACGAGTGGGGCAACTTGCGCGGCGGACGTCGTTTCAAAGCCAACACCTTCATTCTGCCAGGTAGACATGGCAAACGAATGTACATGCTCGCCATTGACGCAGCTCGCACCTCTGGATTCCGGGACTCCTTGTACTACTTCAGACGCAACCCACTTGCCTTCAAACTTAACGCGACTCAGCCGGAGAAGGACTATCTCATCGGACAAGGGAAGCTCGGCTCTCATTTCCGCACCAGGAGTGTTACTCTCATCACAGCTCGAAGCGCATACAAGCTTCATGGAAGCAAGATGATCCTCGGTACGTATGCTTAACCCCTTCGCCCGTAGTTCTAAAGCCTCCAACTATATAGATGGCAAATGGGTAACTGACGACTACTACGAAGACAAAGTCCTCGCTGAGATCACCGAACGAGGTCTTAAGGCCGGTGATCTGGTTGGAGAGCTTGTCGATCCCAACGCCCAAACCCAGAGCCATGATGCTGCTTCCAACGCCCGGGAGGCCCGGAACGAGCGCAACACCATCCTCGGAGGAGGTATGGGTATCTATCGTGCCGGAGGTCCAACGACCTTGTTTGGTGGCAGCGGTCTGGGCCCTTTCAGTGACGGCCCACTGAACGCTGTGAGGAAGAGCTTGCTCGGTCGGGACGGCGTCACAGAAGAGAACTGGATGTGGATGATGGCCAGCAAGGTCCTCGAGTCTGGAGACGAGTGGGCACGATGGAGGAAGCAAGCGGTGAGACCCAGAGCTGGGTCTTCTATCCAGCTTGATCTCAACGGACGTGGACGCGAAGAGGAGGACGACGGCAGGGCCAGTCAGGCTCCGGATAAGAAGAAGAGGAAGGTGTCGTTCGAAGACGATGGCTCAGCTCTTGGTGTTTACGAACCTCACACTGGCCATGTTTACTGTTGAGCCTTTCTGCTTTACTTGCCTGCTTCAGACATTGACACCCATGCCTTTGTAGATCGCTCGGATACTCAACCGACAAATGCCCGTTACGAAATGATCCCAGACCCTGAGAAACGCGTCCTCGGGGGCACAAAGACTGGGAATGGAGCGTGGGGAATCGCTTGGGTAAACACAGTCATGGAATTGACGGGCCCAGACCCTGCAGATGCTCAGGAGAGGGCACGGCTATTGGAGGACGCTGAAAAGGATACTACCAGTATGGTGGTCGATCCCTGAGACCTGAGGTTTTGTCTGCATCATCTTTACCGTTGCACCTAGTGACTGACATGTATTAGAGTATTTTGTAATAATAGTCATATCCAACATAAACATCGCAATGAGAGTGGTGCATAGACAGGGGGCTTGCAAGTGTATGGATACAACAACAGAAATACGGTACATACTACATAGGAACATTGTCAGGCGAACATGCAGGAATGGCTCGAGATTAACGGGACTAATACTCGTCAATATCTGAAAGGGACGCGTATTCCGACACAGACGCGTCATCACGATACTCCTCCAGCACCTCCTGCATGGCAAGCCGCATGATAGGCGTAGCCGGTACCAAAAGCGGACCCATGAAGCCTGTACCATCCGCAGAATTCTTCGTGCTGTTCAGTTCCCTCTCAGACACAGCTTCCATCTCCTCATCCTCGGAATAGTGAACAGGATCAACCATCGTTCCACTACTCGTTGCTCCAAAATGGCCTGTCCCATTAGGATCAAGACCCACCGACGGTGCCAGCCTTGGACTATCACCGCCGTCTGCCAAAATCTCCCTCGACACTGGCTCCGTCCAGCGCAGGTCCAGAATCTTTCCCTTGACCATGCCGTCCACAGCTCGCACTCCGAACTCTCGACATAAGAGGAAATACGAGATTTGGCGAGCTTCATCCTGGACGAATCTATCCATGACCTTCAGAAGCTGGTCTGCCGTGAAATCAGCAGACGAATGCTCTGATTGCTGCTCCGCATCGTCGGCCATAGGGGACGGCCGAGATATTGCAGAATATACCCTAAATCCAGTATTGGGGTAGTTTGCCTGGTTGGATTCCGGCAAGGGCTCTTCCTGTGAGGAATGAATGATGTGAAGGTTCAGAAGTGCGTGTGCCTGCATGAAATGAGAACTGTGTTTGACTACCTAGGATCAGCTAGACTGGATAGAGAACACGGGTAACTTCACTTACCATCCACGTTCCCATTTGAATGGACTATGAAAGGCACGATTTGAATAGTGAGGACTAAGGAAGACAAAAGTCGTACCGTAGTCAGCGACATAGTCTTGCCAATGTGCCAATTTGCCTCCAAAGGCGTCGTACAGGGTCTGGAAATCAAGGCCTGAGTGGAGACGTTGAGGAACGCGAGGCAATAGCCGTTCTCTGAAGAAGCTACGAGCTTCCGATCTAGAGCAGTCACCAATAGTGATCACCTACAGGATGAGTTAGTTAGTTGGTTGGGTATGAGAGAGCTCGAAAGCTTGGCAAACTTTGCAATGCTGCATCACGTTGAGTTGCCTCAGCCACGTCTGGTAGAAAGGATCACTTGTGGCGTGAATGACGTGACACAGTCGATCTTGCTTTGTCAAAACCAACATAGAGTCTAGTAGACATTTCATAGTTGCCGTGGACTGAATGAGAGCAGGCCTAAACAGCGCGGGAGAAACTTTGAGACATCATGCTTCGGAATGTGTGAAACCCTCACAGTTTGTGCGCCTCATCAAAGAAAATAACCTAGAAATGGGATCTGTTATGTGGGTTAAAGCCTGCGGAAAATAACAGCGTACAGGCATCTTCTTGGCCGGCGTTTCGCTCGGGGTGTCTCGAGGCTTTTCCTTGCTAGGAGCATGCTGCTCTTGCTCTTCCGGCTTCTTGGAGAACAGCCACCACTTCTTCGGGGAACGAGCTGCCTTCGTCTCTGATGAGTCCTCTGACTTTGAGGTCGTGGCGGAATCTGAATCTGAAGGAGGTTGAAACTCCCAGTATTTTAGGAGAGAGCTCTGCTCTGACCTGTCAGCCACGCGTACATTATTGATTAAAGAACATACTCGGACCTGAAACAGTTCCATTAACCGAGCAATATCGCTAGGCTTCACTTTCCGCATGCCAGACGCGTCGGATGTCTCGGACATGCGACGTTCTACATTTAACCGGTCGTGCTGTGTAAGTGGAAAGGCAGTGAGAACATAACAGGAAGGAGAGAATTGTAGAAAACAGACCTTGAAACTCCATGCTTCTTTCTTGAATTCATCATAGCCTCCGATGTTACTGGCAATCTCGAAGTATTGTTCCATCTGTTGGCTAAGGCTCATGTAAAGACTTGAGATATCGGCGAATCCAGCGATACGAAGGTCGAAATGAAGAACATGGTACTTGTCCGAGCATAGAACCTCGCGCAACAGAGCAGTCTATCATGAAGTTTAAGGGCTGCTAGTATATAAAAAGAGAGCCCTCTGTCTTACTTTGCCTGTAGAACTGCCACCAAATAACACGGTAAACGAAGGGTCGCCTTCTAGCGCTCGTTCGACCGCTGCTATCTCGGCTCTGCGAGCGAAGAAGCCTGGTAGGCGAGAGAAAGTGTGCTTCGTACGGATTTGTGCGCGTTCTCTGTTTTCATTGATCTCACGACGTGCCTCTTCCAAGAGTCGCTTGGACTCGGAGAGTGATCGAACTGTTTTCTGCGGGCTATTAAAGAGATGACACTTCAGAAAGTATAAATATATGAAGGAAGAAAGCTCACGTTGGCGAGAACACCAATGACATCTCCCATGCCGAAGAAGTTTCTCTTCTGAATGTCCGCTGGGAGGAATGATGCTTTTCTTCGAGGAATATTGGTTCTGAAAAGCCAATGAACAGAATCTAGTCTGTGACGTTTAGAAGCAGAGGTTTGAGAGTGCCTTCGAATATCAGTAACAGGCATGATAGGAGTATAATGTGAGCGGTGAAAAGTAAGAGAGGGACGATGAGAGAGCGTGAGGTATGTAAACGGGGCATGTGTATGCACGTCTGTATTCGCCAGGCTAATCCTTG
Source organism: Gloeostereum incarnatum (assembly GCA_004338095.1). Taxonomy (NCBI): domain Eukaryota; kingdom Fungi; phylum Basidiomycota; class Agaricomycetes; order Agaricales; family Cyphellaceae; genus Gloeostereum; species Gloeostereum incarnatum. The sequence continues at coordinate 2,289,220 of RZIO01000001.1, read as the reverse complement.
ACATGTTTCCGGTTATGATATTCTTCATTGCGCGTGGATGGTGCATGCACAACTTAGATTAACGGATGCCAGAAATCGCGAGGCGCGTGGTTCGTGTCATGACGTACCGGCAAGAACACGATCACATGATGTCTAGACACAATCTTAAAGAATCCGTAGAATAGAAAAGTCGTGGTATAAAAACACAATTGAAGCAATTAGTCAATACATAGTCAAACCTGCGAATGGAGAGTGAAAAAAAAAACAGTATACAATGCGAATAAGTAATTGTGCTGGCCAAGACGGTATACATACATGTACCAAGAAGCCTGCATAGTTTGTGTCAGTTAGATAATACAGTGCATATTCGACCAAATGCATACGAACCTAGTTGAGGAAACCTCGGCATTTGGCTGAACCGCAGAGACAAGGAATTTTGTCCTGCTCGAATGGAAAATGATAATCTAGAGAGCGTTTTCAGTAACAACGAAATGTTAGCCTGAGAAGGGGAAGGAAGGTACCATAAGTGATCTCATCTCCAAGCTCGATATCCTGCTTGGCATAAATGACAATCTTCTTCTCGCCACTAATTGTGATGATTTTAGCGGTGCAGTTAGGATCACAAGAGTGATTGATCAAGCGTCTGCAGGGGAACGGTCAGATTAGAGATGCAATCAAAACAGCAGCCAGGAGACATACCCAAGGTTCCCTTTCTTCGTCGCATCCACCACCAGATCCTCATCGATACGAAACAGATAACTGCTCCCGATACCCTGTCTCTCGTACGTCTTCTCGCGCTTGTCTGCCACCTGGGCGCGAATGACCTCACCGACGTATTCAATCACCATCTCTCCTCGAGCAATCCTTTCCATGGCGTAAAGACCCCAATCATGAATAGGCGAACGGGCGAAGCGAAGATGCTTTTTCCTCGTCTGCAGCTGGTTAAACTTGAACATGACTTCGTTTGCGCCCGTCTCTCCCTTGGATAGTGCGACAGCGCGCTGGACCTGATTGATCTCCTCCAGACCCTGGGCACGACGCCGAGCGTTGGCTCGATTCGAACGAGACGATGTGACATGCTGCGGTTGGGAATCCTCCATATTGTCCCGGACGGGTACCGTAGAGTTACGAGCCTGATACTGAGTAACGTATGCTGCTTTTTCTGCATGCGTGATCTTGTAAAAGCCTTCGGAACGAGCAGAACCAGTGAGATGCTTGCGCAGGGGAAGAATCTCTTCACCGGAGGGAGTGGTTTCCGTGGCAGGTGGAGGCGGTGGAGGGTCATCATCAGAAGGACAAGAATCAGCTCCAGAAAGGACAAGTCTAGCGAAATAGATGTCTTCGTCATCATCACAGACGCCGGAGAAATCTGGGGGTGGTGTGGGACTCGGAGGACGGGGCGTTGGAATAGCTACGGGCGAAGGAGAGCGGGAGGGTGAAAGAGAGGACTCGAAGCCAGAAACGTGAACAACGGCGACTTCAGGAGTCTCATACGGCACTTCAGGCAGCACGACTTCAACTGAGTCGTCAATGGAGGGCTTCTTCCCGGACTTCTTGGACTTGGTCAACTTCGTTTCCAAAGGCTTCAGCTTCTTCTTGGTCGGCTGAACTTCCTCCTCCTCCTCCTTCTCCTCCTCTAGGGGTCTTTTCTTCGACACCACTTCCTCTGGTTCCGGCTCATCCTCTGATTCCACATCTTCGACTGCCACCTTCTTCGTCTTTTTCTCCTTCTTTGGTCTCTTCCTCGGTCTCTCCTCCTGCTCCTCCTTCGGTTCGTCATCTTCCTCCTGGTGCTCCACCACCACCTCTTGTACCACATGGACGGTTTTCGGAGTCCTCTTCTTGAACGAAAGACCCTTTAATCCTTTCCGTTCCGTCGATTTCTGCTCGACCGCCTCGTTCTCTCGTTCCTCCACCATACGAGACTTCTCACGATTGACCATCTTCCGCACATCGGCCGCAACTAGCCTCTCCATGATATCTTTCTGCAACAAGGCCGCCAGTTCTTTCACAATGATATCCTTCGCCTGATCCACCAGCTCGTCATCGTCCCATCGAGTCCTCCGACTCTTTGCGTTAGATTGAGGAGGAGGCGCTCTGAGCGTCACACTCACAGTCGAATGAGCAAGTTTTCGGCCAGAGTGGTTGATGAATGACTCCGCTCGACGTGCGGTCTCACCTGAGTGAAATGTGACATATAGACCTTCACGAGACTTGAGAACCTAAGAAAGCTTCCACGTCAGAATCTATCTAAGAGAACCCTCACGGAGACAATACCTTGTCAACATCAAATCCCTCAAACAAGGCCCGAATATCCGCTTCTTTTACCATCCCGATGACCTGGAACTCATCACTGTCAAACTTGACGTGAGGTTTCCCGTTCTTAGCCAATTCTTCCATGATCCCTTCATGATCCCGGTGAACATCTGTCTTCGGTTCCCTCTGTCCCATTCTTGACGCCATGAGATCTGGGGAAGGAGACCTGGACAGCTCGGGCGACCCACGGCGGTAACGCCCATACGACCGAGGTTTTCGATCATAGACACGGTCATGGTCCCGCCGATGATGAATTGGCGTGGAGGAGGAAGAGGACGGCCGAGTCTCTAGAGGCGGTCGAGGAAGGGGATGTGTCAAACGGGAGGCTTTCCATGTGTCGGCCCTACTAGCCTCGTTCCGAGCTTTGACAAGAGCAGGGGGAGGACGACGGACAATGGGATGTGGGGCAGGTGCCGGTGTTGCCATTGGCACTGCTGATAGCATGGTATCAGCTGAGTTGGGAAGAGGGACGTTAGGTTCGTGAGGGCGTTGGGCTGCTGCTTTGATGGGATTCTGGGGAAGCGAATGATGGAGCGGAGGGAGAGTGCTTTGTGGACGAGGAGGGAGACCAGCTGGGAGGCGGTTATTGTTTGGCAATGGTGTATGGGCTGAAGGAGTCAACACTTTGAGCGGCGTGGGGGCTTTCGTGTCCTTCTCTAGATCTCGTCTGAGGTCTTCTCGCCCTCTTCGTTTGCGCTCCTGGATCTCCTTCAGTACGGCCTTCAACTTGGTTCCTTCTCCGTCAAGCACGACGCGAAGCTCTTCACCCTCACCTGGCCTCGTAGAAAGGTTCAACCCGAGTCCAATTGCCGACAGCTTCCTACCATTCTCCTTCTCTGCACACCTCTTGGCGTCATCATGGGTTGCAAACTTTATCCATACAATTCCCAACGCGCTTCCCTTCTCCTTGTCGATTTGCGGTTCGAACGAGAGGATATGTCCATAGGCCCCGAAATGACGTCGAATGTGTGGATTGGGGGCTAGGACGGGGAGATTGGTGATTAGTACGGCCGTAGATGGGGGCGGGCCGGCAGAGTTTACGTCATACTAGAAGCAGCGTCAGAAATGGGAATCACCATCAAAAAACATGCACACCTCGTATTTAACCTCGTAGAATTCTGTTCTAGGTGGTCGTCTCCTGAAAGCGTCCGACTTTCTAGGATCAGAGACGAGAACTGATTTCTCCCTGACCCACTGGACACCATCTTTGAAGATCATCAACTCTATCGCCATGGCGCTTCTTGGTGAATCTTTTGCATCCTTGGATGTGCTGGTCCACGCGCCCTCAAACAGCACCTCCCCGTCGTACCGATGTAAGATCTCCTTCCCTTTCCCCTTCCCTTTGATCCTGTCTTGTACGACAGACGCTGGACACGTCGCCCGAATAGCATCCATCAATGCGCCATAATACTCTTCCTTTCGCTTCCCATGAGACGGAGACTTGTCCAGCTTCTCGAAGGTGGCATCATATATGACTTTGTACGGCCTTGAAGAGGGCAGAGCGGAGCGAGGAGGGGGCCACTCTAGGGGAGGAGGGAGAGAAAAGAGTCGCGGCTCCGGCTTCGGTTCTTCTGGTGTTTGAATCATTGGTGGGTTAGGAGATGAGGGTCCAGGTAAAGGTGATACCGACGCGAGACCAGTTTTCGCGGGTTCAAGCGGTGCAGGGGAAGAGTGTGTCACAGGACGGAAACGTGTCGGAGAGGATGGTGAAGGAGAGGGCGGTCTAATGTCCTCCATGGGCTGAGGCGCTGGCGGTGGAGTTGGTGGACGAGAGCCGTTGGGGATAGAAATTGGTACAGTCGGAGGGGGAGGCGGTTTGAGGAAGAGCTGGCGGTTGTGGTGGAGGAGAAGATACCGGAGGTGGTGGCGGCGGGGGTTCAACAGACGGCGGCGGCGGAGGTGGCGGAGGAATGAGAGGTTCTGGTGGAGGTGGTGAGGGAGTATCAGGGGGAGGGGCGGGCGGGGGTGGGTTTGAAGGGGGCGGAGGTGGTGGTGGTTCATAAGTAGGTTCTGGCGGCGGCGGTTTTCGATGCAGATGACAGAGATGGTCTACGCAAAGATGAAGTGCCATTGGTATTGTCGCGCGCTTTATTTGGGGCCATAGATATAGAAATCGCCGCACGTGCGGCTCCTGGTACGAGCATATTGCTAGCCAAAGGTTGAGCAGGTTTCGGTTCATGATTTCCATTGATCTGTGGCAGAGGTGATACCCGGCCCTTGTAGAACAGTAAGGACGACAATGATCTACGGAAGAAAGAAAAGCGACCTTACATTTGGAACTTGTTCAATAGCATTCCCCAGCTTGTTCTGCATAGTATTTGGACCTGGCCCACCAGTATTTGGCGGTGGGCCCAAAGAATGGCCATTTAATTGAAATTTCGTATTTCCACCTCTATAAGATTGGTGAGCGCCATGAGTGCTGTTCATGCCAAGACTTCTGGGGCCAGTGGGAGGAGCACCACCATATCTCTTGCCAGAGTTCGCTGGTCCTGAGGGTATTGCGGTTGATCGTGGGCCATGTTGCTGGTAGGATGCTGGCTGTGGACTCTGAGGCTGAGATTGGCCTGGCCCTGATCCTAGCAACAACGCGCGGGGGTCCTTTCGGAGGCGCCTTGCCCGACATTGGCGAGCCTGCGGTCGCTGGCGGTGACGATGAGCAAAAGGGAAAACAATATGGTGGAAGTCGAAGACAGACGCGCGTGGCGGACAGCGAACGGGCCAAACAACCAAACAACGGGTTTCACTCGAAAACCACCACCGACTTTCTCACAAGCGTTTCCTACTTCTCTACAAGATCCACAAATAAGTTTATGCATTATTTTAATGTGCAATAACGGGCGGCGTACCACCAAAAATGTTACGGATATGCGAAGGATGTGACAGTGTACAGGATGAAAGGTTTGTATGTAAAAATCTTAGAAAATCAGAGTGACCGCAAGGCTTGAAGAATATCATCGTAATTTCCTTCTTCCCATCTTTTGTTCCCCTTCTCCCTCAGCCATCGCTTGCTGTATCTCCTCGAAGCACCAGACGCGCGGAATGGGGTAGGATCGTCCATGCAATACGTGTAATCCTCTTCAAAATCCTCTGTCGCCTCGCTCGCGGTCTCATACTCCTCGTCGCTCTCGTCCTCAAAATCCCAGACCTTCTGCTTGGCAGCTGCAGCAGCCTTGTGCGCAAAAATTGAATCGTCTCGCATATCATAAAGCTTAGCGACCATGCGCGTCTTCAGGAGAGCAGCGGTGACGGTGCTGTCGTCGGCTGTCACCAGCTCGGAAGGAACTGGTTCCCCCAAATGGCGACATAGTTTTGACATTCTCCGCCGTCGTGCAGTCGTTGGCGTCGGTGCTTCAGGGGTGAGAGGACTGGAAGAGAAAGACGCGATGCTGGAACGATTAGAAGGCGGGTTTAGCATAGTCTCAGCAGATGTGTTCACTCTCAAAGACATGACTGGCTGTTCATCGTGTCGTCGAGGTAAGGGTGTAGATGGGGTGATAGAGATGGACACGGGGGAATGAGAGGGGGAGGGATTGGTAGAGGACGGACAGAGCGAGGAGAGCTGTTCGTGGATGTCGGTGAGGATGCGGGGGATGGGATGGGGGGTAAGGGTCGTATCTTTCTCTCTGGTCGTTCGGGGAGTCCATGATAGGGTGGAGGAGCTTCTGGACTGCTGCGCAAGACGCGCTTAGGGGTTACACAAAGCGGAACGATTGGCTCGAGAACGATATTCATGATGGAAACAACAATTTGAAGGTCTTCGACGGCTCTTCAGCGACGTCGCGATGAAGGAAACTTTCCAAGGAACGTCAGGAGCCTCATTTTTTTGAACCGTGGGTGGACCAGGTCTTCGCCACAAACAAGATCTTGAGATCTCTGTGGAAAAACAAACATGCCATCATTCCGCCACCCGATTAACCCATAAATGGCCAACGCGCCTACGACCCTGGAGGATGAAACCATGGAAATACCCCTCTGGAAACATAGCTGTTCGTCGTGACTCCTGTACTCCGTACTCCGGCTCTCTTTCAAGCCTCGTGTCGCAATTTACCGCTAAGAGATACGCCTGCAGGTGGTCTCGACGTTCAAACATATTCATATTCGTTCTGGACGTTCTGTCAAGGTCGGGCACGCCTTGATGGTCTACCATTTCGACAATCATACATACATCTCACTCTGTGCAGGGCCATACCCAGGGCTAGCTTTCCTAAACAAATCGAGGAGCGGAGAAACCGGGACAAGTCCACATACACACGACACCCACAGCCTCATCCGTCTTGTTACCACCAGATCTGTCAATATCAAGGAACGAAGCAAAACGTCAATCGGACACTCTCGTCCGTACGGCGTAGGACGGCGTGAGCGCTCAGTTCAACGAATTCGGAATAGCACTTGGCAAGGCGCGCGCTTGGTCCCAATCGGAAGGGCGTGGAGCAATCGCGCTCAACAGCTTGCCAGTTTGCGATGATTTCTGCCTTGGGGCACGGTGAGACTTCACCGCGGTAATTCACTGATGGAAACGCCGGATAGCAGGCGGAAAGCTGCGGTAAGCCGAGTTCGCCTACGTCGCCTACAGTATATTCTACATAGCGCTTCTGAACCATCCAAGCATCCTAGCATCCCATAACGAGTCATCGCTGCTCTGTGGCGAGCTACACAGACTTTAGAGATGCCAACCAGGATCAAACCGACATTTCTTCTCCTCAATAGCAGGCATGTGCTTTGCTAACCTCTTGCTCCACGCTAGCTGAACTTGATTTTCTTGAATGTTCACAAACTCCAAAGATCACAATCCGAAGGATCACTAGGAAGAATCTGATACATCGTCATGGATTTATTTAATTAACCGAGGGTCAAGACAGCATCTCACTAGCCCTAAATTTCAAAAACGAAAGTTGAATCATTAGGTTACATGGATCAGAAAGCCATCGAAGAAAGAAAGACCCACGCAAACGTCCACAGATTTTGAGGATTGTTATAAGTCTCGTTGGTATACGGGAAGCGGACTTCTTGGAATTAGGCAAGGCGACAAGAAGGAGGGGTAATGCGAGCCTGCTTACATTGCGGAAGAGCAGAGAGATATGCTGTGTATAACCTCAGATTTAGAATCGGATAGTAGACATACGGCAGAGACATCAGGGACCCACCAATTGGCGTATTCTCATCGAGCCCACTCCAAGCTATTCATTCAGGTTAGTCGCAACAAGCGTGGAAGGTGGAAAGGACGCCTGAGGGAACTATGTACTGACCGGTTCTCCAGTTGACACTATGCGTATATTAGTCAGGTACAAACTCGAAGGAATTTGTATGATCCCCACCGGAAATTGCCAGACACAAGTCTGTGCAAAGGTTTTAAGTTCACGGAACAACGGGACAATATCAGTACGAGCGCTTATGTAGACTCACAGGTCAGGAGGCGCGAGAGGGTCCTACAGATTGCGAGAACGATGAAATGAGTCCTGACAAATCCGGCGAAAGCACTCACGCCCTTCATTTCTGCGGTCTTTATCTCGCTATCAAGATCAAACCATTCCAGGACCTGATTACCAGCCATGCCTGCAACATGATATCTCAACGCAACTTTTTCCTGACGAGCTGAAATAGCCCGCGAACCTTTAAACTCTACCTGCTCCCCTGGCTTTGCACCAAACACGGCAATCTTGGTATCGTGGTGTTCTTGCATCAAAGTGGTGAACATTGCACAAGTGGAAGCGCAGTTGCCGTTGGTAACTGGGATTTTTAAGCGAGACAAGAGATATCATTGTGACAGTCACCGACCGATGGCAATGTTCCTTCACCGATGATTCAATATTTGGAAAGAAAATATCTATATAATAGCCGGAAGATACTCACTCGAGATCGAAAGGCGGGTCCTCGGGTACTGGTTGAGAGAATGCAAGTTCACATGTGTCCTAGGAAGGCATTTCAGATCAGCGTAAGGTCTTGAAACAACGAAGTACTCGCATGGAAGCGCTGCGACGTCGGATCCTCACGCCCGTTGACGACAAACGGGAGGACAGGATCCATGTAGTTATATGACTGAGGCATCAGAGTTCCATTCAGGAAGGCCCCTGTTTGAAGATCAGTAACTCAGTTTAACTCAGTTACTTCATGCCTATCCACCTACAGTTGTCTGGAGAGTAGAACGACATCGACACGTCCACGCCAAGTTCAATATCGGAGGCAACAATTTTCTGAGCGAGGGTGTTTCCACGGGCAGTAGAAACAAATCCTCTGCATTTGATCAGAACCGATAGAAATCTTAGGCTACCCGACAACTTACGGATATCCGATCTTGGACCCGGAAAGGAACTGGAAAAGAAATTGGCCAAGGCATACAAACCCGCCTGGCACAAGCAGCGTGAGGACGTGCTTAGGCAGGATTCATAAAAAGGCATATATCACTTACCTCCATTGTTAGTCACGTCGAGCAGCAGCCTTGTGACACCAGCAGCATGAAAGGAGGATACGGCGGAGACGACGTCTAACATGAAGCCGTCAAAGTCACCGCCAAAGGATCCAACAAACATCTGGATAGTAGCGCCGACATGAGAGACGGGAGACCCTCCTTACAATAGATACGTACTACACCTGTCTCATTCCCAGGTAAGATGTAGGACTTGATCACGCCGGAACTACCGTCCACTGTGGGGAGAGTGGGATGGAATTCAGGGGGCAGGTCGATGCCACTGATGTTGGACTTGTCCAAGATATCGCCCTTCATGACGCGGCGAGAATCCCGCTCCTGGAACGAGACGTTGTCCTTGAAGTCAACCCCATTGGTATTTTCATTTGCGGCACAATTGTTGGCCCAGCTAAGGTACTTCGCTTATGTAAACAAGAAGTGAGCATCTAACGGAAAGAACTCACAACGAAGCTTGATCGGTGAATTCAATACCCAGGAAGTTTGCCAGATACGGAACTGTGACAGTTTCTGGGATATTTGAATCCACAGGGATGAGTGTGAAGGTAAGAGAGGTCTGAGATACGCCAAGAGGCCCCGCCAGATCTCCCAGCCGCTGCGAATAAACTCCGCCTGAGATTCTGTAACTCGTGAAGACGGAATTTACGCGGATGCCATGATCAAGGTAGTTCCCTGAAACAGTTCTGGCGATGAAGTCAATATAGTCATACGGCGCTTGCCCTTCAATTTCAAGAACTTCGGCACCGGCAAGACGCTTCCAGTCAAAGCCGATGGAATCGTAATACCCAGTGTACTCCTCGCCGAGCAAGGAGATGAACTCGACGGTATCAGGCGCAATGTAAACACCTTGTAATCCATCGACTTCGATTGTGATCACAGGAGCGGGCAGGATGTTTTGAAAAGAAGTGTAGCAGTCAGGGAACCAGCCTAGGGAAGGCGGGGCGTTAGATATGAGATTATCCAGAAAGAAAGAAACGGACATACGAGTGTGACCGTCATTCAGTTGCGTCGTGAAGTCATAGACATCTTTGTTGAAGTCGTAGTCCGTCTAAGCAAAAAAACGATTAAGATCTCGTGAGGCTTATAGGTATATTAAAGCGTACCTCATAGTCTGTAGCGTTAATCTTGCTTAAAGTCTCCCGTATGTCAATGGTGGATTCTTCAAACGGAGGAGGAGAGTTCAAATAATATTCTTCAAATGTGAAGAAGTCCATGACGCGAGCTATGTTGGTAAGGACATTCTGACGCAAGGTCTCGTTGAAAGGGAAAGACTTCTGACAGGCGAGCGCATCTGCCGGGGGGACAAATGTCTTTCTCGCGATGGCGGCGCATGGATCCTCGACAGCTGGTGCTCCGTTGGTGACCCTTGCTAAGAAAGACAGAAGAGTCAAAGATGCTAGGTACATCATTGAGGGGGAGTTGAAGGCCAGGTCAAAGGGTGGGTAAGAGGATCCAGTTTACGCCATCGCTCTCATGCTTTATATGAGTTATACATGAGAAGCTGATGATAATGGTTAGAACCCATGTGCGAGGATCCAAGTGGCTTGAAATGATGAATGCTCATGAGATAAGAGTTGACATGGACATGTGAGAATAGTATTCTAGAGTAAAAGCGAGTATAAAATTAATCCTTTACCGAGGCGAAAACTTGGCGTCGCGGTCGCGAGGATAGAAGCAGAATTGACGGACCGACAGGCGGCGGCGACAACAAGCTGAGTCATCATCCACACGCTCTCACAGACGATGACGGACTCCAGTAAAGATATACACCCAGAGCTCCAGGAGATAAGAAAAAAGCTACAGGATATTCATAACTCCATATCCAATTTCCAGTTGCCTGTGACACGATTCCCCATTCTCGATTCATCCCTAGATCTTACCAAAGAGTCTTCAGACGACTCAGACAGTCAATGGCTTCATCGTGAACATATTCCAGTGAATATACGTTCGTTATTTATATCACATACACGACTGACATTCGTCAATAGGGACTCAAGAAACTCAAGGAAGCCATAGCTGTCGATCTAAACGTTCTGCACAAGGTGGGAATGATTGTACTCTTGCGCCACATATTTGTGCTGACCGTGTTTTTTACCCTTCAGTAGTTTCTTGATGACCCAAGATCATCCCAATTGCCAGCCCTTTCTACCAACGCGCCCTACTTGATCGCTGTTTGGAATGAATTCTTATGTGCACCTCAACCTGTTGTTTGCATCTTCAAGTCCTTTACTCTAACACCTCCTGATCCATCCATCGAATCGAGGAAAAGAGATATTACCAAGCCCTCTGCACCAGCCGCAAAGGTAGACGTCGTAGGTGAAGGAGGTTCACGGTGGTTTAGAATAAATACGTGAGCTAAGGTCTTCAACTCCCCAAACGACATAATTAAATGGATAGCAAAGGACGAAAAATAACCGCTTGTTAGCTGAATTCCGAGAAATCGACTCGTACATGACAGACTCCTCCGATGAGGACTTGGATTCGGACATCGGAGGTTCACTACGACAAACTCAGTTTGACAATTCGATTCTGCGTATGGGTCGTGCTTTGTTGGCAGCAGCCAAAGCCAATCCAGCAGAATTTACAGACGAAACTGGCGTAGCCACTAGAGTAACTCCAAAAATCACACTCCGTCTTACGCGACTCAAACCCTCCTCGCCTACCGACAATGATCCCCGCATAGAGCAAACCATACAATGCCTATCTGATATGGGAATTGATGTTACTCTAGGAGAGAGGTTGGCCTTTGATATGCCAGCCCTTCCAGAGCGTTCACCTTTTCCGGCCATGACCTTGGCGCCGACGGTTCGCATCAATCTTGATCTATCCCTACTTATCGCTTTGGTCTCCGATATCACACACTCAGCCCTTCCTACCTCGATGGAAGAGGCTAACAGACGATTCGCACCCCCCAAACGCGAAACCCCACGGAAAAAGAAAACTCCGCAAAGCAATTCACTAAACTCTCCCGCGCCCAACGGAGGGTCTAATTCAGCGGTCAACCCTGCTGATGTCGAGGGTGCTGACCTGGAGAAGCATTCAAGGGCGTTAACAAACCAGCTCCTTCAGGAGATGGGAAAAAGCATGCTCCAGGAGATCCGCAATCGTCTAGCTTCTATCTCTGGTCAAACCTCGTCGACAATGCCTTCGAACATTGAATTTTGGACTACGCCTGAAGCCAAAGAACGCTGCCTTAGAATCGTTTCGAAGATTGGAGGTCTTGGCGAAGTGCGGCGTGCTCATGCATTGTTTGATCAACCAGCACAAGGCAGGATTGATTACTGGGCAGACTCTCGTTTTTGCCAAAAATTTGTTCCTCTCTTGCCCATAAAACAATTTCCTTCCAATGTGCCGCCATCCTCTCTCGAGGAGGTAGATGCACTGACCGTAGAGAGACGCGAAAATCCCTTTTTCCAGACCCTTGAGCGGACGTGCAAGGATATGTTGAAGTTAGAGACTCGCGTCGAAGATAGCGAAAACTATGATACTCCCAAGCCTGACAAACAAGACGAGATCCGAAGGGCAACCCCCATGAAAGGAAACGCTCGCTTAACCGCTCATACCGTGCGCAGCCTGCTGTGGGGAGCCAAGTTAGGGTGGACTACATTGACTGCAAATCGGACAAGTGTTAGGGCAATTTTGCGTGAGATGACGAGCAAAGCTCGGCCGCTACAATCCCAGACAGGGAACGGCGATGATGGCACCACTGACATCGCCGCAATATGGCTGGTCGACCCAAGAAGTCTGGCTGAAGGGATGAGGGATGATTATTCTATGTTGCAATAGCTGATCAATGAGTCCGTCGTATGTTCTGAATTCCCGTATAAAAAATCTAGCAACTCCGTAAGTATAAGTACATATTGGTCGTAAGGTTAGAAGAAAAAAAATGCAATGTGTAGATTTGGTAGGTTGAAACGGGAGCAAGCAGTTACCAAAGTCTGTGAAAATAGGTAGATACACTTTACCGCGATGTCGATGTTGATGAAGGGCCAATCGACATGTGAGTAGCTATAGGAGTACTGGGCTCAGACTCTTGCTCGGAATAATACTCAGATGCAGATCCTGGGTCGCGCCCACTTAGTGTGTCCGCTGCCGTAGCAAAAGTGGCGACAGAGGTGATGGAGCTGGCCCTAGAAGCTGACCTTGGGGCCGGAGTAGATGGGGGCCTGAAAGCTGTAGGTGGCGCCTTCGTTTGTGTAGAGATCTGATTCAGTTCTGTTACAACAACGGGAGGAGGGGTAGCTGTGTCTACATGGTTTTCGGAGCGAGATGAATCCGTCATATTTGTTGCGGTTTGAGCTTCTTTCGATGCGCCAGCACCACCCAACGACTGAGATGTACCTGCGCCGTCTGAGGACTGCGACGACACAGGAGCTAACGGGCTATCATTCGTCTCCTCAGTGGACGTCTGAGCTATTTCAGTACTTCTCCTAGGCGCGGACGACAGAAGCGTTCCACCTGCGCTTACGGAGTGAGCAGGTGTGACTACTGGCGTCGCGGAAGGATGAGATGCCTGTGGTTCTGCGCCAGAAACGGTTGCAGAATGGCCCTCATTAAGATTTGAACGATGTTCGTCAGATGTAGTGCTATCATTGGCAGACTGACTTGTTGTAGGTCGTGGCAACTCGGAGAGGGATGATCCTGGCCGTGGTGACTCTTCAAACTCGGGAGGAGGAATAATATCCTGTCGAGAAGTGCTGGCAGCGAAGGCAATGGCATCTGCCCCGTACGGCATACCAAACCTCGCGAACGACTCTCTGGAAGATATGAGCTTGAGTTGCTCAGGAGTAGGTCCTGATTTTGGATATGTGAATTCTGTTCGCATGAGTGTATGCGACAGGGGTGCAGAGATTGAGTCTACAGAGAGCGTAGAAGGGGAGTTGAGGTTATGAAGGGAGTGCATAGTATTCGAGGACTTCTTCCGGCCAAGCAGGTTATTCCGGAAAAAGAACGAGGAGCCCGAATGAGAGGTCCGGTGGTTCGTCGTAGAGACACGATGGTGGGATGAAGCAACTTCCTGAGAGCCTGAGCTCATAGAATTCTGGGAGAGCTGTCGGCTATGTGATCCCTGGGGTCCGAGCACGGACGTTCTGTTATTGGAAGTACCTAGGGACCCAAAGAGGTTACGGAAGGTTGAGCGACGATTGATGTTATTGGATGATTCGGACGAGTTGGTCACTTCAGAAGGGGAAGAAGCGATTCCAGGAGGCGCAGGAATTGCAGTGCTCCCAGAAACATCCTGGTCACGACTCAGGTCAACAACCTCGAAGTAGGATGGTGTGGCTCCTCGGGGATCAGGAAGTTCGGCAGGAGACTCGAAACTGGTCTCACTCTGAGCTAAAGGGTTAAGTTCTGGATTGATTCCAGGATTCCGGCGAGGCATTCCTTCCCGGCCAAGGCGAACAGGTCCATCAGTCGTCGTGTTATCTGTCTGCAGCAAAGGCATGGTGTTTGGGGACGTAGGCACGACAGAATATTGTGATGCATCCGATAAGTTCCGAGAATGGAAAGATTCCTCTTCCGGTATATCAGTTGTGGCGGGTATGGGGACATCTTCCATGTCATCGTGGCCACTACAACTCCTGTAAGCGGTGTCAAGATAAAATGAGGCTAGAGCTTACCGAAAGATAACGAGCTCTTGTTCACCCGGCTCTTTCATGTAAGCAGGCAAGGATGTCGTGGAAATTTGAGATGGAGTGCGCTGAGGACGACGAGTTCTGCGTGGGCGGGTAGTGGCAGGCGCAGGGGTCTGGACTGCCCCCGGAACCCTGAGAGATCCAGCGAGCTGTTCGGCTGTTATTTCTCTGGAAGAGCTTCCAGCCGAGTTGGGATTCCCGGAAGATAGTGCGACGCCGCTGAGAGCACCTCTACCGACCCTGAACATCCACTTTCTCACCGACTTCTTGAGCATGATAGCAGCTATGCCAAGGATGATAACGCCGACGACGACCACGGGAATCTGAAGAGTTTATGATAGTTAAGTCGCACATGGCTTGGAAGAAAAGATGGACAAGTACGGACCCATATTGACGAACTTTCTTGGATATCATCCGAGGCGGCGCGGGGTAAGAATATGACGATTGGTGAAGCATGAACATGGATAGAAAAGGAGAGAAGAAGAAGGATAAGGGACATTGGAGAGGTCATTTTCATACTATTGTACATTTCGTTTCGTTCATAGCGGAGCATAGGCATCTGGTGATGACGGCCTGGAGACAAGTCACTCAAGGCCCGACGGGGGTATTTTCTTGTCAGCGGAGAAGTATAATCATCTTCAATACCGGATAAGATAACTAAGTTTTCCCTCCAAGACTGAGACCCCCATCTATAAGAAAGAAACCTATTTTGAGGTTCCGGTGTGCAGCTAGCGTCTAGCTTCTCTAGATATCAACCATGACAGGGGATATAGCGTGGCGCACGCCGCACACCTTGCGTTATGTGCTACGATCTGCCATAACAGAAGGGCAATATCTATTCAATCCATACTTCCCCAACGGCCAGCCATGAATGCATCCAGACTCTGAAGCTTAAAGCTTCATGAGGACTGGACTCGAATATTGGTATGACTCAGCATGACTCAGGCTTGATCGCTTGATCGCTGACACAGGCGGCTGCGGCGCGTCCATGGCACAGCGCGACTTTACAGGACCTCTCATTCCGTTGCAAGTGCACTACCATGGCAGCTTCTCAAGACGATTCCCTCTTCAGATACTTTGAGAAAAGCGCTGCCGAGGTTGAGAAATTTACTCTCCGGTAAGCAGAGCAAATTAAGACCTGAATGCAGCAAATATCGATAACCTGAGTGCTCTTCTTCCCTGAAGCCTGGAAGATACCGCTCATCCGGTTGTACACCAACTCACTGCTCTTGCAGGACAGCACCCAGTGTGGACAGTACGCACGCAACACTTCCTTTGTATCCTTTCGCCTGTAAGATTCATCTCTGACAGATTTATCTCATTGTACTCTCTGGCCTATGTCTTATCCCAATCGCTTTGTTTATGTATGTTCTGCTTCATTCCATGGACTTTCAGCATCTACAAGCTAGGTGTTCACAGAATGAGCATCTTGTTCGTACTCTGCCTCGCTAGTTTCGTTGCTCTCTCCCTCTTTGTGACTGCTACGGTCCCTCTGGGCCTCACTTTCGGTGAGTCCTGTTCTCTCTGTCATCCACAATGACCCGGAATTAACTTATCCATAGCATGTCTTCTGGGTGTCGCCTTCATATTCAATGCATTCCTCGCTGTCGCCATCACCTTTTTCATAATTGCTACATATGTCACCTTTCGACTCGTTTATCAGCTCAAGACCAAAGGAATTGCAATGGGCTTTCAAGCATGGGTTGCTGACATCAAAAATCTTTCCAGCTATTTCATAGCATCTCTGTCGGAACTTCGACAGCTTATACGATCTCGGTTTGCTCCCCGTGGCGGTTCGTCTCGTACTCCATCTCAGCGCTGCTGCTACTCCACCTAACGGTCAGTTTCAGAAGTGGCAGCTCAACAGCCAGCAGCCCCGCCGGCCGATACCAAGCACCCTTCAGATGAGCGCGCGGACGAGAGAGTCGCTGTCAAAACCGAGGACTCGAAAGTGGAGAGAGGTCGCGTTTAGTTTCCCCTGTACTTCTGTTCCCTTGTACGAGGTCGTCTGTTCTAATTCATTCTAAAATTATTAATAGACCAATTGCCTGCAGAGGAATTCCCGAAGCCATGATGGTCCGAGGTATATCAGCCCCTTCTTCATTGCGATTTCATCTGTTGACCCTGTCAGTGGAAATATCATGTGAGATTCCTGCAAATGTACTCGTACGTACGCATTGCCAGCCATTAGGTCGCTGCCTACGGTTTTACTTCCGAGATAACTGCGAATATGGATTTTGCTCGGAAAGAAAAAATAATCCGTCTATAAAAGAACAATCCTTGAAGCAATTTAGAACGACTGTCATTGCGATGTACAGGTCACTCTGTTTCCTCGTTTGTGTCTTTGTTGCCACACGCGTCTACGCACAATCTCCAGCGTACGGCCAGGTGGGTTAATGCCATGCCTGTTCTGTGTCCATGTTCAACCTCAAATCTACCGCAGTGCGGAGGTATTGGCTGGAATGGTGCTACCACTTGTGTTTCAGGGTACGCCTGTTCGGTCCTGAATGACTGTAAGGGGTTTTTCGTGCGTTTCGTGCGTTTCAACTGATACTCATAGAATGCTTCAGATTATTCCCAGTGTCTTCCTGGCGCTGCGACAACTACAGCAGCGACATCGGTCACTAGTGGCGGTCCGACAGCGTCAGCTCCTGGTGCCACACCGACACTCGTTCCTGGATATTCATTTATCCGTGCTGTAGTATGTTGTATCAGTCCGTCTCGTCTTTCCTTCCCATGTAAGACGGCTCTACACAGGCAGATCCCAACTTCCACAAATACCTTCAGAGCGAAGTGCCTGGTACAGCTTCTGATGCAGTGCTAGGAGCGCCGGCAAATGCTGCTCTTTTCAAGATCAGCGGTGGACAGCTCATCCAGGGTGTCAGTGGAACGCTCCTGTATGCTGTTGTCGAGTCACCTGTGGATTCGAGCGTAAAGAGGTTGAAAGTATCCTGGTCGACGTCCCCCGCATCATCTGGCTCGTTTGTCTTCAGTGGTGATACCGTTGAATGGAGTTCTCCAAGCATCAGCCGACCACAGAACAATGTGCCCTCCGTATCTTTCTCCCGTGCAATTGTTCGACACTCATCCTTTCTTCTCAACGGCAGGCTTGGCTAGTATGCACAGACGAGAAAGGAAACAAAGACGTTCGCCTCCATTTTTTTCTCTTCTGAGAAGTACTAGTACGATTACTCACGCTTTGCTCGTCTTCCAGGTTTACATAAATTTGGGCCCCTACGGATACCAGACCCCAGCAGGATGCGCAGATCAGGTATGGCACTCTGTCCAATTCACCTGGTCATCGTTGATTTCTAACGATATTTGCCAAAAGACAATCCACGGCTACACAGGGCCATATCCCAATGACTGAATCCAAGCTCTGCCGGGAAGAAACGTGATCATATGTGAATAATACAGTGGACAGTCGGTAGTACTACTAGTACGTCCTAAAAATACAGCTCTAATCCCAATAGCCGGAGCGGGTCAGCGTCCCTTCATCCTCGACTTGAGATATTGTCGTGAGGACGTGCTTCTCTGTTGCTGGAAGATCTGTAACGTCCCGGATGTTGATCATCATCCGTGCAACCTGGTTGAAGTGAGCGATCGAGCATTTACTAAGAGCACGGGAGGCATACCGATAAACAGGCGACAGAACTAGACACTCTGTTGGTACCAGAGCTGTAAGTGTAGCATGAAACAGTGTCGCATAGGCGGGAAACATACCCAATGAGGAGACTCGCATTTTGCGTGAAAGAAGACATATAAAGTATGGCATTCGCCAGCGAGAACGTGAAGACGAAGACGAAGTATACCAGAGAGTCCCGGGCGAGAATGTATACACTGCAGTTGGGACGAGGATGAGCCAAGCCTAACAATTACAACAGGGACAGCTCACACATCACACCTGGCCCGACGCCAACGTATTAAGGCGAGCTTATAAACAGTTAGCCCCAATACGATCACTAACGGTGTCGTCAGATGAAAGAACCAACAGCAGTGGTGCTACGTACACTCGAAAACTGCTGGAGCGATCCTATGTCGGGATGAGAATTAAGACAGAGGGTAGAAGTTGTGACGTACCATGTCCCTGAGGCATACATCCTGAGTTCAGAAGAACGACCCTTTGCGAGACAACCAGGAAGGAAGGCTGTCTGTTCATTCGGGATGACCACTGGATTGCTGCTTAGCATGATAACGGGAGCGTTACACAACGTCACCCACCTTCCGTCTCGAGTGTGCCCAGCGTTACAAGGATAATTATGGCAGCTACCTCGCCTATCCGGGAGTTAACCTTACTACCGTACAACCAGTATACTGCATCTGAGATCTCTCACCAAAATAAAGGAACAACAAAAGACAAACGATAGGCTACCGCAAGATGCATCAGTGGAAGACGGGTCCAATGTAGACAGGACACACTTTAGAATTTCCATCTAAGAAATACGAAAGAGTGAAAAGGCTAAATTGGACCATTCTTCAAAGCGGGACTTACATATGGCAGATACTCGAATAAGCACAAGCGCCTGTGCAGTAATAATAGCCAGTCTCGGTGGCCTGCAGGAAACGTAAATTCAGGCTCGAAATTCAACGACCGGTCCGGGAGAAACTTACAATGCTTGCCAGATGATATAGATTTCACAGCTGCACGGAGATTCAGTCCAAATGCTTGTGTTGTGCACAAAAAGTATTTACAACTACGAGTAGAGAATCAGCGCGAACGTCGATAGGGGAAAGTGAAATGGTGCTCACACGAACGGACAGACCCTTGATGGAGGTCACTTTGAACTGTGTCAACAGAACTTGGAGACTACTTTGGAGGCGAGAGAGACGTACCGATCACTTGGAAGCTAGTGGCGGGGCTCCGGACGTTAAACGACTGAAAGCGTAGAAGAAGGAAACAGACAAAGGACATACGTCAAGACCAAGGGTGTGAGATATCGGTTAATGAGGAACAGTATCTTTGGAATCCCCCATGGAAGACTGGAAAGAGGGGTCGTGAGGAAAGAGTTGCTGAAAGCGGATGAGTTTATGATCTTACGGCCAAATTCTTTCCACCTGCTTTGATATGAGCCAAACGTTAGGGATGCATCAAGGGGCACATACCTCCTTGCTGAATGCTGCCAACGAACTATTTAAACAGAAAAGATGAGGGTAGAAGGCGAGCAGACGTACTGATAGCATGATCATACCAAAGCAGAGACTTTTCCAGACATCTTTGAGGATGACAGGGGAAGAGAGAGTAAGGAGTGCTCACGATAGATCCAACTGTCAAAAGAAAGTCAAAAAAACGGCGGGAATGATAGGAATGAAGATCTATGTACAAAAGGTAAACTTGACAGCTTGGTCTTGCCATAAGACCTGAGGACTAAGATCTGTCATCGGCCCTTCATGGGGGGGAAGCAGAAGAATAACATGATTCATAAATTCTCTGATATTATAATCCGCAAGCGCGCGTCCCTGAGGCTCGGAGAAGCGACCGGGGATAAATCAGTCAGGCATTTTATATACCTGGGACTCATATACACCTTTTGATACTTGACGACGACCATTTGGGATGCACACGGGTTGGAACGGTATGCGATGTGGCCAGGCTGCCAGCAGCGATGAGTATCGCCTGGGACGACTCCGACCGCGAGCTAGACGCGTCGGCGCGGTCGGCCTTGAATAATGATGATGTTAATACATCCACCTCCTTGTCCGCTAACCACCACCATGTCCCTCGCTGATCTCATTGTCCCTCCACGCACCAAGCTCGACCTACCCGACGTCGAGCAATATCGGAAGCGCAAGGTTGCTCTGATTTCTGGTATTCGTCGCTTCTTCTTCATCTCCGACTTGCCCAGTTTACGTTTTTGATCAGGTATCACTGGCCAGGACGGATCCTACCTGTAATCATTTTATAGTTTTACGCGTCCACTACTGAGTTCATAAACTCAGTACCGAATTTCTTCTCTCCAAAGGCTATGACGTTCACGGTATTATCCGTCGTTCGTCGAGTTTCAATACCGGTCGTCTGCACCACTTGTACGAGGATCAGCATGAAAGTGCGTCTCCTTCCCACCTCTTTTTCAAAATTCCAAACCACACCCGTAGGGCCAAGCAAGTTCAAGCTCCATTACGGCGACCTCAGCGACACCACCAATCTGGTCTACATCATTGCTCAAGTCCAACCGACCGAGATCTACAACCTCGGCGCCCAGTCTCACGTCAAAGTCTCATTTGAGATGGCCGAGTACACTGGCGACGTTGACGGTCTAGGCACTCTCCGTCTCCTCGACGCCATCCGCACCTGCGGATTGGAACGCCACGTCCGTTTCTACCAAGCTTCCACCTCGGAGCTCTACGGAAAGGTCGCCGAAACTCCTCAGAGCGAGACGACGCCATTTTACCCTCGTTCTCCGTACGGATGCGCCAAGCTATATGCGTATTGGATCGTGGTCAACTACAGGGAGTCTTATGGGATGTTTGCCTGCAATGGCATACTCTTCAATCACGAGAGTCCGAGGAGAGGAAGGACGTTTGTGACCAGGAAGATCACGCGTGCGGCCGCAGATATCTCGTTGGGAAAGCAGGCGTGTCTCTACCTTGGAAATATCGATGCGCAGCGCGATTGGGGCCATGGTATGCCGTCCTTACCCCCTGGTCTCGACCATCTCACTCACACCTAACAGCGCGAGACTATGTGGAGGGAATGTGGTTGATGTTGCAGCAGCCTTCCCCTGAGGACTTTGTCCTCGCGACGGGAGAGACGCACCCTGTTCGGGAGTTTGTCGAGAAATCGTTCAGTCTGCTCGGTATGGAGCTGAAGTATGTCTTTTCCTACTTCATCATTACTAGAAGGCTGATCGTTGTGCTGCGACAGGTGGTCCGGGACAGGCGTAGAGGAGCACGCTACCGACGTCAAGACCGGCAAGGTCGTCGTCAAAGTGGATCCAAAATACTTCCGTCCGGCCGAAGTCGAGTGCGGCGTTCTATCTTCGCCTTTTATCGTATTTATGAAATTGACTGCTCCTCCGCAGGCTTCTTTTGGGCAACCCCGCAAAGGCGGAGCGCGTGCTGGGATGGAAACGCAAGGTGGACTTTGAGAGCCTCGTAAAGGAGATGGTAGAGGCAGATCTCAAAGCTGCTGGAAGCCTGGTGGAAGATCAAAACTAAACGACGAACGGTGTAAGAGAAATTCGGACTGGTTTTATTTGGATTCAGCGCATACAGACGCACAATCGCAGTGATTAATACGCAATGGTTAAAATTATACAGTTCTTCGTTATTGTGTACTCTACAAATGTCTGCTCTCGACCACATTGTTTATTTATCTGGGCGCCTTGTTAGATCCAATTCTCGCATTGTCGTAATTCTCAAGGAACCATTTGACTGTAAAGTCCAGGGCTGCGAATCGCGTGGATGATTAGAAATGAGGGGAGCGCGACACTGGACGGACCTTCCTCAAAGGGAGTAAACTTGAAGTCCCCGATCAGCGAAAGGAGTTTCTTGTTGGATGCGGGCTTGCGGAATTGGCCATCGGGTCGGCTGGGGTCGAACTGTTGTTGCGCAGTCAGGACCACAGTTCTGGACGAGAGAAGAGGACGCACGGAGTATTCTCCCGTAAATCCTACAGCTTTGACGATGGCGTCTGCGATCTGCTTGATGCTTACTTCTTCGTCTTCACCGACTGGACGAGGAGTGAGGATACTGTGGTCAGGAAGGAGAGGAGGCATCTACCTGAGAGAATAACGGGCTCTACGTCGTCGTATTCTCGGAGCATCCAGATGAAGAGTTTTGCGAGGTCGTAGGAGTAGATGAACTGGCGGAGGGGTTTTCCGCTGCCTCCGACGACGAAAGGGGTGTTGTTCCCTGACGTGAGACGATAAGTATGATGGTAGGAAAGAGAGGGGTGCACTGACTCTTGGCCAAATAACATTTGTGAAGAAGAGCAGGTATAACGTGAGCTTCTTCTAGGTCACTGTGATGACGTCAGTGAAAGAGCAAGAAGAGTAAAAACGCGGTAGTTACAAGTTATCATGAGGTCCAAAGATGTTGGTTGGGATGGCAGAAGTAAAACTAGACCCAAATTCCTCCTTGTACGCGCTAGAAAGGGGAGAGGTAAGTAGACGGGAGGAGTAGGAAGGGACATACTGATTCTGGATGTCGACCATGCGTTTTGCCTGAGCATAGCCAAAGTTGCTCTCGTGGGGAGGTCCGAGATGGATGTTGAGCTCTGTGAGAGGGTAGTCTGTCTTGTCCGGGTACACACAGGTGGAGAGACAGGAGATGAGTTTGTGGACGTTGAAGACATGTGAGTTGTGAAGGACGTTGTCGTTGATGAGCATGTTATCCCGGAAGAAGCTGAGCTGTGGAAGGATTGATAGATGCGCAGTGAGAGATAGAGAAGAGATGCCTTGTGCTTCATCTGAATGAAGAGACCCCCGACTGCAGACGGGTGAGTAGAGAGCATGATTAGAAAGAGAGAGAGAGACGTACCAAAGGCTGCGAGATGAATTACATGGGTGGGTTTGTACTTTTCAAACAATTTCCGAGACTGTTCAGAGTTTCTGCCGAAAGAATGAGGAAAGGAATAAGAAACGAGGAAATCACGTACCGGAGATCTGCCTCTGAGGATCTTGCGAAAATCCAAGTTTCTCCTGGGAGCTTTCCGAATCTTGAACCTTCTGGCTCGGTATTGATGATATGCTCGATGGCCTTTCCGACGAGACCAGAGCCGCCGGTGACGAGAATGACAGTGGACATGGGAGAGAGTGCGCCACAGCACGTGACAGGGATATGGCATTCAGGCGGACGGCGATGATGGCAGACCCGGTGTACTCGCTTGCAGAGTCGGATGAGCCACTGGGGCGGGCTGTCAGGGAGGCTCTTGAGGTCATTGACGCCGCCATTGATTCCCACGGGTATATCTTTCT
>RZIO01000001.1:2202608-2258924 GCA_004338095.1 Gloeostereum incarnatum | reverse complement strand
TTAGGAGGTGGAGCATCCGAGTCGATCTCCTCGAAATCAGATCCGCCGCGACCAGCAAAGTCGATATCCATCGCCATCGAATCTTCTGAGGCAGCATCCTCCTCGACGGCCTTCGCTTTACCTTTACCCTACACGTATGGCGCACACGTCAGAAGGGGCGTTCGAGAAAAGATTCAGTAGTTGCTCGATCATACCTTGTTCTTCGAAGCTTTGCCCGTTTCAATGAATTCCTTCTCTTGCTGATCTTTTGCTTTACTCAACTGGGGGAAGAATTGTGGTGGATAATATTTTAACGACAGCGACACTCACCAGCTCTTCAAGCTCTTCTTCCTCGATTTTCCCGGTCGCTTGTATGCCCTTTATCATATTCTGCATGGTGTTCGACACGTGTCTAGAGAACGAGACGATGAGCGAACCTAATGCACACAGTCAAGGAGAGATGTTACGATTGGATTGCATGAATGTCGTCCTTCTCCACGAAAAGTTGAATCGCATCTGTCATGCCAATCTCGCCCAACAGTTGTAGCTCCTGCGCAGAGAGATACTCCTGTACCAGTGTCGACACTCGCACTTTCGCCAGCTTCTCCGATATGCTCAAGTCGGGATCGTCGATGCTAAGCTCCGGGTGGTCGATCGTGACTTTGCTGGAGCGTGCAGCGGCCTTTTTGGCGCGATGGAAAACGAGAACATCACGAGGATTAGCGATTCGGCCTTGGAAATCTTGTCCGAATCGAACAGGATTAGACATTTCAGTCACGCCCGTGGTGTCAACCTGGAAGGATACAGGCCATTAGCAGTAATTGGTAGAGAATATTAAGCTATTTACCTTGAGGCGAATCAGCGGAAGCATTCGGGGAAGTTCCTCTTCGCCTTGCTCCACCGCTGCGGCGTTCCGTTCGTCCCATTGCTCATTGGCAACTTCGATTAATTTATTGACCTAGCGAATGGACAATGTGACCAGGATGAGGCAGATTCGGAAACTTGAGATACCTTTTCCTTTAAGAATTTACTGATGATCATTGGGTTTGTGAGGTCGAGGTCTTCCTCTTCTGCAACATCTTGTAATACAACACTTTCTATGACGAAGGGCCGTACGGTTCTCAAAGGAATGGGAGTCATCTCGAACTCCTTTCCTTGGATCTTGAGAATGGCCACATGCCTGCATTTGTCGGTAAGAACTCTGGAGGGGCCTTGAAGCATACACATACTTCGGTATAGCTTCTCCATCGGCGAGAGATGTTGCGACCGATGAGCCCGGCTGTGAGATGTAGTAATTCTTCTCTGCTACGGGCTCTGGCAGTATTCGGCAGTCATGCTCGTGGCCCCAAATGACAAGGTCTACGCTATCATCAAACATCCCTTCAGGAACTGACTCCTGTGGTCCATGTTTCACACTGAGGATCTCGTTTAGAAGAAATCACCGAAGACGGTATAAACAACGACGGACCGATTCTGATGCAATAAAAGGATGTTGAACCAGTCATCCTTGTTGTTGGGCATAAACATTCGGACTCGATTGCTTCGAAGCTCGAAATGCATCCGTTGATCTTTAACGTTGCCTACCCCATAGAGACCCAGACGAGTGTTGCCTTTCCGAAGGAGGACAGGACGAATGGCTATGCCAGTGTTGTCTGGGGATTCAGCATCTGCAATGGGTAGCTCTATTTTTCCCATGTAATTCACGAGCCCAGACACTGATAGAACGTCCAAGGCACACAAAGCGCCTTCCTTATCTCGTTGTTAGACAGGGAGAAGAGTCGAAAAGGTGGTTGCTCACTGCTCCGGCACCTTGCGGATCGTCGTGGTTCCCGTGTATTGAGAAGACAGGGATTGCGACATTTAGATTTGGATCCTCATAGTTCACGGCAGGAAAGCTTTGTTTGAGTAAGAGTCAAGGGGACGCTCATAGAAAGGAGCTAAACCCACGAAAAAACCATCAGCTTTCCCTTCATCCGGATCACTCATGAGCTCGATTGATACAGGCTTTTCGCCCAGGGTATATTCACGTAAAAGTGCTATTGTTCGGTACAAACAGTCTCTTGATGGTTTGTTTTCATGGAACAAGTCACCGGCCAAAAGAATGAAGTCAACCTAGAGCAGAGGGTTAGTCGGTAGGGGATTTTGCTGGAGAATCGGTGCACACGTCATGTTTGACAGCCAATTGTAGGATTTCCTTGAAGGTATTTATCGAGTCCTGGCCGCGCACAGGGTCCCTCTCCATGTAGCCAATGTGGTTGTCTGTGGCGAGCATAATTCGGATAGTATCGTTGGAGACCTCTGGCGGATTATAAGAGGGGTTTGTAATGAGAGATAAATACTTGCCTTCATTTTGAATATGAGGTAGAGTTGGCAGCGGTGATTCGCCTCTGTCGCTGCCGGAGTCCATTGATCAGTGATCAAGGAATGAAAGAAAACGCGTCGCGTCACGGTGACCACTTGGCAATCGCCAACCGCGTTCGGCTGATGTGCCGGACTTTGCCGAAAGGTGCAGTTGGCTGCGCGACGTGTTGAATGACACTCACCGTCATCCGCTCTTTTCAAATTCAAAATAATGCCCACTCATAATGCACAGAAACCTCCTTCGAGGGTCATGGTCGTATGTATATTCTGCTAAATCTAGGCCAACTGTTCTCTTAATAATGTTCATAATGTAGATGGGCGTTGTCGGGTTTTACTTGGTTGCAGCGTTGTCGGCAAGTTTCTCCTTCTGCGCCCTGCAAAACGCTAATTCTACTTCAACTAGATGGTCATGGCGTATGTCTCTGGATTTCAACACTCATTTGTGTCCTAACGTTTGCAAAGGAATAAATGGGTTCTGAATACTACCTCCGTACCCCTCTTCTTCCTTCTTTCCCAGCTCGTTATAGCAGTCCTGCTCTTCCTGGTTTCCGACGCACTTCGTGTGCTCCCAGACAGACTGTCTTTTGATGTTGACATTTGCAAAGGGCTAATACCTATGGTCGGCTTGAATGTTGTCGGGCTCAGGTACTTGCTCCACTCAACACCCCTTGTGAACGCTTGCTGACATTCCATGCATGCTGTCAGTTTCAGTAACTATACTTTGAAGTATGTCGATGCATCGTTCTATCAGGTTGCCCGAGGACTTGTCTTGCCATTCACCGTCGCCACATCCTGTGTCGTCCTCCACGCTCGGCCATCCCTTCGGATCCTCCTTTCATGTGCTATAGTCACGCTGGGGTTTTTTATCGGTGTCTTCCTCGATGGGACACCAATCCTGCCTATTGGTATCTTCTTCGGTGTCGTGAGCTCCGCGATCACAGCGACCCACTCAGTCGTTATCAAACAAAGTTTGACTATCGTTCACGGAAGCGCGCTCTTGCTATCTTGGTACACAAATCTGCTCAGTGCTATCGTTCTGACACCTTTGGTGGTGCTTGCCGGTGAAGGGCCAGACGTCATGAAGTTGTTTATTGGCGCAGATGAACTTCTAGTTGCGGCAGGTCAGATAAGTGCTCTGAAGACGTTCGTTTGGGGTTCCATCATCACTGTGAGTCTTACCTGTACTTCATTGCCCTGCTGTATCCTCTCAAACTAGTCGTTTAGGGTGCATTGGGCTTTATGATGAGCATAGCGAGTCTTTTGTCTATTAAAGTGACCTCGCCCATTACCCATATGGTTTCTTCTGCTGTGCGCGGCGTCGCGGCATCTCTCTTGGGAATGTGGCTCTTCGCAGATATCATCACGACGTGAGTGCCGTCCTATCTTGCATAGTTCTCTACTGATCTTACTATGGGTATACCAGCGGCCGGGCTACATCCATTGCGGTCATTCTCCTCGGTTCTATATATTACACATGGGTGAAGCATGAGGAGTCGCAGCAGAGCGCAGCTTCAAACGGTGGCACGTATGAGCGCGTGAAGATGGAGGATGTCGAGGCAGGCCACACGACGAAGGAGGACAAACCTGAATAGAGCGGCGACTGTTTTCATAGCAATTTCGGACATAAAGGTATACTATAGCACCTCCCTCTAATTTCTGTATAGATGGCTTTTGTGTCTCGATGCCGCTTGGGTGCCGGTCTTGATTCTTGGGCCGATCTGGCAATCGATTGCCCGACGTGAATTTGAAATTTTTGATCGCGTATGAAGCCCAGGGGCCAGAGCGCCAGGGCGCCACTTGTTAACGTTAATCTTACAGGCGCGCGCTAAAGAGCGTTTTTAGGCGACTCCACTTTTCATACTCTATTTCTGTTGTATCCTTCAACTGTAACGTAGACTCTAACATTACCCGCTACGCTCGTTCACTACTTACTAGCCACACATTCCTTGACACCTCTTGACATTCGTGAGTGTTTTTTTCATACGGCAAACGCCTATCATTCAGTCCAACAAAATTCTAATCGCGGCGATCAATGTCCTTAGGCTTCGGTTTCACGCTGAGGAATCCCAAGTATCTTGGGGACCTGATTCCTCTTCTCTTTCGTTGCACATCACTCTAGGTCTCTCTGTCCTTTACACTCGCTGTTACCTTTAGTACGTCCACGCAGTTTTGACTGAAGTGAATCTAATCTCTTATCTCGCAGTGTTTCCAGAGCTGAGATGCTTTTGCGGCACTCTATTTCCCGTCGAGATGCTCTTCTCGTCCTCGTCGGTGCATCACTAATGCACATATTTTCCTTCTTCTTTTCGCCCTGGAATTCAGACTCCATCGTCATAAGCACGCACCTGCACGAAGTTTCAAAAGTCGAAGTCGATCGTCCGGGACCTCCTCCGCCCAATCCCCTTGCTATCCAGACAGTCACTGTCACTTCTGCCGTCGAACAAGAACTGCCTTCCTCCCTTCACTCTGCAACACATCTTCCAGAAACTTCATCGCTTCATCATGCACCCGGCTGGACACTCTTTCGAAATCTGTACATGGCCAATGGCACCTTGTTCATTATCACTTCAGATCTCAAATCCTTTCCGGACATCAGAATGATGACCAGCACCGGCCTTCCAGCAGTGAACACCCCGGGAAACGTCGAGGCTCGCGAGCCCAGCTCCTACGATATGGATTTCATTACACCTGAAGAGGCAGAAAAGTTATGGGGTCACACTAATAGCGTCCTCCCTGTGGAAGGAAATACCGTACGTCTTAGTATCCCATCAAGCAGATTTTCACTAATCCTATCTTAGCTTTTGTTCAACGATCCTGATCAATTCCTCCATCACTATTATCATGTCGTTGCGGAACTCTTTTTTGGCGTGCAAGCATTCTGGCATGGTGCATTCTCGAAACCCTCGACCTCATCTGACAATGCGAACAAACTCATTCACGCGCCGGCTCCCTCCATTGACCGCGCTATCTTTGCACACTCGAATGCTGATGGCTGGCGTGATGGCCCTGGATTCAATGCCTATTTTGTTCGTGCCGCCTTCCCCTCTCTCACCGTTGAGCATCAAGAAGATTGGGAGGACCGCATCAAAGCAACTTCGGACCCGTCTGCGTTTCGACGCGTGTGGCGTCTTTCCACCGTCCTATTGACAGACAGAAGTGCGGCCCACCGCGGTGTGATCTGCGGTAGCCAAACGCAACGGACAGCTGCAGAGGCATGGGATTACATGAAACAACGCGATTTGCTTATGGGCTTGAATGTAGGAGGGTGGTGGGAGCCTATCCGGGCTGCAGTGTTGCGCTTTGCAGGCGTCGAGGCTGCCAGTGACATGACCGTCTATCGTGCTCAAGAGAGCCTTGGTGTCGAGCCGCAGCTACCTATGCCTGAGACAATCGTGATCACATACATCAGTCGGCAAGCATCTGCCCGGAGGAAGTTGACCGACGAAGCCCACCAAGGTCTAGTCTCGGCTCTGAAGGAGATGATGGAGAAGAGGGGAGCGACATGGGAGTTGAACATTATGGAAGCTGAGAAAATGACGAAAGATGAACAACTCAAGGTCGTTGGAAGGACACACGTGAGAAAAGTCTGTTTCTGTGGTGCCTCAACTGACTATTCGTTCCGGGTGTAGATACTCCTCGGCGTTCATGGAAACGGCCTTACGCACCTCGTCTTCATGCCCCCAACGCGTATCTCAACTGTTATTGAGATATTTTACCCGACCGGATTCGCTCATGACTACCAATGGACAACCCATGCCTTGGGGATGAAGCATTTCGCTGTATGGAATGATACGTGAGTCGCTTTCAACTTTCCCCCACCTTAGCCTAAACTTATTCTTATACACCCATAGCCACCATACTTTACCCAATAAACCTAAAGTCGATTACCCGCAAGGGTTCCAGGAAAACTACATTCCTGTACACGGTCCCACTGTAGCTCAACTCATCGAAGACCGAGTGGATGGCAAACTTTGAATGATAACTGCTTCATCTTCCCTGTATTTTGTTAGGTGTGCGCGGCACAGGACAGGCTTGTCCTGATATCGCTAGTGTATATTTATATCATACTTTTTGGTTGCTGTTCTACGGGCCGTGATATAGAACGCTATCCTAGGCACCAACAGCTGGAGTCAGGCTCAGTGCTGCGGCGGTACCGAAGGGTCAGGTTCTTTAGCTTATATAAGAGCATGCTAGAATGCCATTGATCCCCCCGAATTCCTACCATGCCTGAGGGCACGAAGAAACTTACTGACTTCAAAGTCCTTGCATTCGATGTCTACGGTACCCTTGCCGTATGTTCTAATCGCGCACTTTTGTACTACTACTTATCGGATGGTAGGATTGGGAGACCGGGATATACAATGCTCTTGAGCCGATGATCTCCAGGTTCCCAGATACCGAGAAGTGGGATCGAAAGAAGGCCTTGCAGACCTTCATGTCCGTGGAGAGCGAGATACAGGCCAGGGAGCCCGACCTTCTCTATCCCGATGTCCTAGCCAAATGCCATACTGCCTTGGAAGAGAAATTACTGGCAGCTGCTGGAGGCCATGTACAACCTGGTCCCCCGGACGCTCACAAGGAGTTCGGTAACTCTATCAAGAACTGGCCACTGTTCCCTGACACTTGGAAAGCACTGCAAGACCTTTCGAAGCACTACAAGCTTGTCGTGCTTTCGAATGTCGATCGAGACTCCTTTGCATATACCCTCGCAAAGCTGTCAGAGGGAGAAACAGGGAACGCGCCCATCGACCTTTATCGTCGGCCTGATCCGAGTACCGAGCAGTATTGGCTTCCTCAGACTGTCCCGGGGTCCAAGAGCCCGTTCACGCTCATCATGACAGCGCAGGATGTGCTGAGTTACAAACCAGCGTTCAAGGGGTTTGAGACGACGTTTGATGTAATACAGAGACATCCAGCGTTGTTGAACGATCCAGAGGGAGGGGATGTAAAGGAAAAGCTGCTTTGGGTCTCGTGTAGCATTCGTCATGATATTGAGCCAGTGACGAAACTCGGGGTGACGAGCGCTTACATTGATAGAAAGGAGTCGGTGACAGGCGCTCATGGAGGGAAAGGCGGGGGGGTGAAGCAAAACCAGCATGGACGTGGAAATTTGAGTCGTTGGGAGAGATGGCAGAGGTGGTCGCCAAGGAGAAAGAGCATTGATTGGAAGAAAGGAATGAGTCATACCTGTATGTCGTAAAACATATATATCTCCTTCTGAACTCGTTCAGTAACAGTTGATCCTGTTGATTGAGATGGGACGTTCTACAGTGGGCTGTTCTGTTCCTCCTAATACCTATTCCATCCACTTTCAAGTTCTATCTTTGTGCCCAATAATTGGATCAATCATGGCACGAGCCCTGCAGGCACAATCGCCTTGGTAGCGCCCGCGGGCTTGAAAGGGTTTCACGTTCATCACACAAAATATAAGTATACATACGATGTTGGCTTTCTTCCCAAAATTCCAACCTTCTATTCCCCTTCTCTACTCGTCGCTTCTTGTACAACGATGAGGACCGCCTCTCTTTTAGCTCTTGCTGCCTCGACGCCGCTTTTGGGTGCGTACTGCTACGTTCCTTCCAAGTTCTGTTCTCATCAAGTCTTTGCTATAGCATACGCTCAAACACCTTCTTTGTTTGACCTCGCTGAGACTCTCGGAACCGACCTTGGTTTTGACGCAACCGCCACAGACGCTGATGCAGTCTTGATTCCCATTGGTACAGGAGACGGAGAGACTACTTACCTTCTCCAAGAAACTGTTGTGGACGTAGACACGACACACACTATCGAAGGTGTGTGATACTTTACTTCTGTGGTCTTTGCCTTCCTCGCATCACCTATTTAACCAAGCTAACAGGTACCATCGTTGCCTCCGCTTCTGGCTACAAGATTACCCAGTTCCCCACCGATAGCGTTGTTGACATTGGCATTGATTCTGTGGAATGTACTATTGACGGCCAGGGTGGAGCTGGGTGTGTTTACGTTGGCGAGGTTGAGTCGTCTGGAGTTACCACGACCTTCACTGCAACTGGTTGTACCAGTGCCGCTCCGCGTCGAGTTGTCCTCTTCTTCCGTAGAGGCTTCTGCTGAAGCTACCAGTGGTGGCTCTGCGGACAACGATACAGGATCAGGTGGGAATGACAATGCTGCGATGGGAATGACGAGTGCCATTCGCAGTATCAAGTCTTTGGGTGTTGCAGTTACAGTTGTGTTCGTGTATGGGATGCTGCTTTGATTCAATTGATTCTCGGTCCACTGTAACATCTGGATATCCCAGCCTGGTGATGAATGTGGCGTCCGACCAATGCGGCGTCGTTATCTGAGCCTCATCAATAAATACGCGTCAATAAACGGCACACTTTTCTTCGAGGCTACTGGTAATTCTTTCTGCCTTATCATCGATGCTGCAACCGTGCAGCACTCCACGGCTGCATAGCACGCCCTGTGCGAGTAACGGAGCGATGGCAGAAGAAATGTAGATAACGCTTCACTTTGTCGTAGCGCTCGTCCAGCTGTGTAAATATTCGTACTGCATTTCTACAGCAGTTCGTAGGCAGCCGGAATACATGTACTACTATTACAACCATCCTATAGTAATATAAGCTCATGAGCCAGCATCCGAGTCATTGAAAAGTTAAGAAACTAGTCACCCGCCTTCTGCGTCACCCACAACAATGTCAGGCGCAACAGGGAACGTCTTCAGGCGCTTTTCGTCTACCGTCACAATCAAACCAACGCCGTCCAAGGGCCATCTTCATAAACCTCTTCCATCTTCCGTATTTCCGTCTGGATATCTTCTTACAGGCGTTCACGCTGGCGTCAAGAAGACCAAAGTACCAGACTTGGCCGTGATCCTCTCCACCTCCGACCGACCAACCTCTGCAGCTGCCTGTTTTACCCGTAATGCCTTCAAAGCAGCCCCGGTCCTCGTCTCCGAAGAGATCCTCACAAATAACAACGGCAGAGCTCGCGCCGTCGTCGTCAACAGCGGTTGCGCCAACGCGGTCACCGGAAAACAGGGCATGGAAGATGCCTGGGCCATGGTAAGAGAGACAGACGCTCTCCTGTCCCCCGCCGCCTCAGGAAACGAGACCCTCGTTATGTCCACAGGCGTCATCGGCCAGACCCTCCCTATATCCAAAATTTTATCCGCCATACGCGCCCAGCGCCCAGGCTCTCTGGCGTCGGACTTTGCGGCTTGGGAGCGCGCGGCAAACGCGTTCATGACCACGGACACGTTCCTTAAGCTGCGCGCGCGCACGTTCACGATCAACGGTGTTGAGTATTCTCTTGCCGGGATGGACAAGGGTGCAGGGATGATTCACCCGGACATGGGTCCTCCTCGAGCAGCGGCTGCCCAGCAACTACACGCGACGCTGTTGGGATGTATACTTACAGACGCTGCTGTGTCTCCCAGAAGCCTTCAAAATGCGTTGACATATGCAGTCGAGAGAAGTTTCAACTCGATCAGTGTGGATG
This sequence comes from Gloeostereum incarnatum, assembly GCA_004338095.1. Classification (NCBI taxonomy): domain Eukaryota; kingdom Fungi; phylum Basidiomycota; class Agaricomycetes; order Agaricales; family Cyphellaceae; genus Gloeostereum; species Gloeostereum incarnatum. Next base: position 2,249,105 of record RZIO01000001.1, on the reverse strand, counting down.
GAGACATGTCCACAAATGACACCATTCTCGTGTTGGCCAATGGCGCCAAGGCCAAAGGTGGTGTAGAGATTGACGAGGAGAGCGATAGACCTGCCTACGAAGTCTTCAAAAAGGAGTTGACCGACTTTGCTGTGGAACTGGCCAAGCTGGTGGTCAGAGACGGGGAAGGAGCCACCAAATTTGTTACAGTGACCGTGAAGGCCAGTCAGCTGGAAAATCCCAATCTAATCGTCCTTACTATTATAACAGGGCGCACAAACATATCAGGATGCCCATCGTATCGCGTCCCGCATATCCACATCTGCCCTTGTGAAGACTGCCCTCTATGGAGAAGACGCGAAGTAAGTACCCTCTCCCCCACCTTCATCTCACGCCAAACTAAGATGCTTAGTTGGGGTCGAATCCTTGCCGCGACTGGATCCGTTCCCTTGAGCAGCCCGTTGTATCCCAAAGCAGTCAGCGTGTCCTTTATTCCCTCCGATGGCTCTTCTCCCCTCCCGGTCCTCATTGCAGGAGAACCAGAGAAGGTGGACGAAGAACGCGCCAGTGAGATTCTCCAGCAAGAGGACTTTGAAGTGAGCGTCGATCTCGGTACGGGAGGCACCGAAGAGTCCAAATACTATACCTGTGACTTCAGCTATGTAGGTGTTCCCATCGACACCCGTTGGCATTTCTGACACGGGATCCAGGAGTATGTGAGGATCAATGGCGACTATCGAAGCTAAGAGGAAAAGTGCACAACAAACATCAGAATAGACTACGTGATATGGGTATCTAACATGTCGTCTACAAAGGTACAAAACAACATATGTGGGACAGGGAATGTGTAGAGTAACCAAAAGCACCAAATGACAAAAAGGGAATAAAAGTGTCAGTCCCCAGGATCAGAGGAGTAGGCCAGATAAAGCGACGAGACCACCGGCGATGACGGACGTGAGACCAGATGTGATGAGGGAGGAAGCGCCGTTCTCAGTCTCCGACGCGTCGTCGCTAGTTCCGGTGGTAGTGGCAGAGCTGCTAGACGTCGAGGTAGCAGTGCTGGATGCAGTTGTAGATCCCGCGGAGTCGGTAGCCGGGGGAGCTAGAGGAGAATGATTGAGCGGGGAAGAAGGGAGAGGGGCAGGAGGGACTGACTGTCGGAGGACCTGACGTCGTAAGAGGGACTTGTGGCGAAGACGTCGCTGGCGTTGGTGGGGTTCACGAAGAGGACTTGATAGGAACCGCCGGTACGAACTGTATAAACAAAATGAGAGGAGGGTGGTAAGCTACGGAAGAAAGCCATTTACGTGTGACGTTTGTAACGGTGAAAGACTGTGCTTGGAGTCAAGACGCAGAAGCATTCGAGGAAAGGTTAAAGCTTGCCTGCTCAGAGATTTCAACATACTCCGCAATAGAAAAGTCGCCATTGAGAGTGGTGTTTTCCGAATTCCTGACTATGATAGAGATTGGGTTAGGATCGCCGGACTCATAGGTCCTGCAAGACGGGCGGGTTAGAAAGAAAGAAAGAAAGGCAGGTCGAGAGTAAACGTGCCAGCGAATAATGTTGCTACATGGGTGTGACGTGGTAAATTTCTAGCACAGAGGAAACAAGTCTGGAAACGGACGAAGCATTCTGAACCCTGTGGAAGAGGAGATGAGAGGAAGAGAAGAAAGAAAATGTGAAACAAACAGACCAATAATTGGAGTCGGAGGGCGCAGTGATAGAAATCTCAGCTGTGGGGTATTATTACTATTTGATATTTACGCCGGTTGGTAAGCAAGACTGACCGAGTGCGAGGGCGGGCAAAAGAGCGAACACGCCAAAGGAGGCACGCATTTTGGACGACGAGCTGGGAGGAAGAAGGGAAGGGACAAAACGAGCGACAAGAACTTCAACAAGCAATAATGAATGACTTGGCAAACATTTTCTCCTTCATGTTACATTACATAATCCATCACAGCTGGCTTCGAATGCCATCACCCAGCACGAGGATGCAAGGTCCTCCATAAATAACGCGATCCTGCAGCCCATTCTCCTCAATAAACTTCACAACTCCTTCGTCCTCCGCCCCAGGCTGCAGCCACAACGCTGCAACATCCAGCTCCTTGGCCTTCTTCAATATGTCAAGTGTAATCTAGACCGATATCCGTCAACATCTTATCCTGATGCAATATCATTCAAACTCACAGGAGCTGGCGTGATAACGCTGATGGATGTCGTCGACGGGGAGGGGAGTTCGCTGACGGATTTGATCGTCGCAAGTCCTTCCAGCTCAGTCTCCTTCTGCAATGATGATGGTGATGAGTGAGAGACACACGCAAGGTCCAGAGCATACATACCGGATGAATTGGCTTCAACGTCCAAGTTACGATCCTGATACCATTTCAATACCTGTTTGACCGAATGAGCTCAACTGATAGAACTCGAATACGAGCACTAGCCTTAGTCCCAATCTTTTCCTTGTTGGCCGAAAGCCCCAACGACGGCGAAGGACGGAGAGGATAGAAACAGTTTCTGAACGGCCGCAGACATGGTATGAGACCGTAACCAATCGTCCACAAGCCTCTTAAATATCCACATCAACGCGTATTAGTGAGATGTCGCCATCGCTGACCATGACGGTCACGAGCAGACACTTCTTGCACTTGACCTCCATGTGCACACAAGCATGAGCTCCTCGCTTTCATCTCTCACTTGGCTCCGCATTCCCTCACAGGCCACCCTACGCCATGTGCTCTATGGCATTTTCTTCGGCTTTTCCCTCTCCTTGACATCAACGTCACTCGCCATGCTTTATCGATCACGCAGGCAAGAACGCATAGCACGAAAATTTACCGGAGATGCGCGTCCAATACAGGTTAGGACCGACGAAATACTCTCTGGCGTCACTGGTTTGATTGGCGCGTCTCGTTCTCATCTTCCGTCAAACACACAGGCTTATGCGGAAAGCAGGAAAACACTCCACTTGTCCGAATTAACTCCTTGAGTGATGCTCTCGGTGTTGAAATTCTTGGGAAAGCAGAAGTCAGTCTATAGGTTGTTTTCTACTTGCCCAACTAACTGATCGCGCAGTTCCTTAATCCTGGAGGGAGTGTGAAAGATCGCGTTGCCTTGCGGAGTGTGTGTTCCACCTTGGACATCATTTCCTCCCTTACTTATCTGCACTTGAAGTGATTGACGACGCGGAGCGCGAAGGTTTACTCCATCCTCACACTGGTTCCAGGATCTTCGAAGGCACTGTAGGCTCGACTGGGATATCCATCGCAACCATTGCACGCGCTAGGTTCGTCCTAATAATGTCTTGCAACGTTTGTTTGTTCACACGTCTTCGCAGGGGCTACTATGCCAGTCAGCGTTCTGTTTTCTACAACTCTCTAGCCTGACGCTGATATCTCAAACTAGCTATCATTATGCCTGACGATGTTGCGGAAGAAAAGGTAAAGGCGCTACGAGCACTCGGAGCAGATGTTGAAACGCGTCCGGCCTGCCAGCATTGTTGATAAGAAGCAGGTAAGTAGGCACTCATGCTCGATGCTGACCTTCGCTAATTGTTTCCTCAGTTTGTCGTGAGTATACTTGTCTCTTGAATATTGTGGCGTCTTAACCCATCTCGCAGAATCTTGCCAAAGAACGGGCAAAGGCATTCGGGAAAAGCTCGCCTTCGTCGAAACCCCATATTATCGCGTCCACTTCTTCCCTCGTGGTTTCAACACTGTCGTCTCACACCCCTGAAGACGGTTTAAGAACTCGCAGGAAGCTGACGACTTCTTGTTGGAGCCGAGGGGATACTTTGCCGACCAGTTTGAGGTACCGAACGCTCGTGATTTATCAAGGCAGCCTCCTCAACCCGATATAGAATAGGAGTAACTACGCCGCACATTTTGAAAGCACTGGTCCCGAGATCTGGAGACAGACGAATGGACGTCTGGACGCGTTTGTCTCTGGTGCAGGTACTGGTGGGACGGTTGCTGGTGTTGGAAGATTCCTCAAGTCTATGGATGAGGATATCACGGTCGCACTTACGGACCCTCAAGGCAGTGGGTTGTACAACAAGGTTCACATTCTCTGTTCGGCGTATATCTCTATCATCTCACTACTGTGGAACAGGTTAAGCACGGCGTCATGTTTGATTATAAGGAGAGCGAAGGAACAAAGCGAAGACATCAGGTTGACACTGTTGTCGAGGGGATGTATGTCTTCGTCCTTTTTGGCCTTATCAGGTCTGACCGCTTCGTGTAGAGGCATCAACAGGATAACAAACAACATTGATCTAGCATTGCCCATCCTAGATGATGCCTTTCGGTCTGATCACTTCTATGAGGCTCTCTTCGTCTTCTTACAGCTGTATAACAGGATAACGGATGCTGAAGCCGTCAGCATGTCTCGGTACCTCGTCGAACACGATGGTCTATTCTTAGGCTCGAGCAGCGCATGCAACCTTGTAGCGTGCGTCAAAACTCGCCCGAAGTCGAAGGTGGAAGGATGGGCAGAGGATCGTAACGATCTTGTAAGTAAGTCCCACCTGAATGAATTCCTGACGTTTATTGTGTGTAGGTGTGATTCGGGGACTAGACATTACTCGAAGGTATGCGGCCTGTCGTCATTCCCTTCTTGATTTCTAACGCTTCCATTGAATTCTCTCTGCGCTAAGTTTTGGTGCGTCGTTTTCTCTTTTATGTGTGGGTCTTCTGATGTTTGCGGTGCAGGAACGAGGAGTACCTGAAAAAAGCTGGGATTCCCATAGACCTGACTATCGTTGAGAATCTACTGGTGGACACTTCGGACACGTAGCAATATGTTGTCTTCACGCTGGGAGTTCATTAAGTATTGATTATGGGCCTCCTCAGCCAGCAAGTCTGCTTGAAAACAATGAATTGACAATGAACGAAATCTTTCGTGGAAGACTGGAGCTTTGCAGTGATGCATGAGACTGACTAGAAGCCTCTAGAAATCCATCGTTTGCATTCTATCTACATATCTGTTACTGTGTAAGTGTTTTTTATGGCATTTAACCTTCGGCTTCAACACGTTCAACACATATGCCAATAATGACAGCCATGCGTGCGTACGTATTACGGATGGGCTTCAATCCCAAATCAGATTGCCGGCACTCCGACGGTATATTCGTTCAGGAAAGGGTGGCTGCCAGTGCGTCCCTTGGAATTTGCTTGGGCTCTTCTTGTGGCGTTTATGCGGGACTGTACTAGGGCAACGTATTATAATACATCCACCCTGATACGCTAGAAGATTCTAGTAGAATCTAACGTTGAAGACGCATGATTAGTACACATTTTGATGTTGGCCTCAAGGCTCACACATTTGCGACGCCTAACTTTATCGTACATGCGTGACTAGGTCGGAGCCAAGTAAATGTCTGTACCACTGCCAACTTTCCATACTACCTGCCACGGCAAGCTTAGCGTTGTTCGCTTCAAAGCCGTATAAGTATGCGAAGAAAAGAAGTCGAGCATTCGATTCTAGCCTGCAATGGTTTTCCTCATCAGTAAAGCCTTCTCTCTAATTCACGATCTCCTTTTCCTGAGCTGGGATGCCTCCCTCACGGTCGTCAACCTCATTACTCCGAAGCGCAAGATCGGACATGTCGTCCCTGAGGGCCATCCAGGAGCAGACGGGAAATGGCCGGAATACGTTCCTCCCCAAAACGGGGACAGCAGAAGTGCATGGTGGGTTCTGTTCACTTTGACAAGTTTCAGGTTCTGAACAATCCCATCAGCCCTGCACTGAATGCACTCGCCAACCACGGTATGGACGATATCGACCGTCGCTGAAGTGATCTGTCATTGACCTCGGGCTGCCCTTACAGGGATTCTTCCTCGAGATGGTCGGAACATCACTTTCAAAGAACTGGCTCGCACGGTCGAAGCATCGTACAACTTCTCGCCGTCATTCGCCTTCTTCGTAGCCAACTATGCGGCGCGGATGATGAAGAAAAATTTCCGCACACGTATGCCCAATTGGATGCCCACTGTAACTTGATCGCAACCATATTCTTAGACACGTTTGACTTGGAAGAGCTCAGCGTCCATAATGGTATCGAGCACGATGCCTCACTCACACGCGAGTCGTTCCTTATCTCTTCCCTCGCCAGTCCCTCAACTTGTTTGCACTATCTCCAGGCCAAGATGTCAAATTCCAGCCCGACCAAGGGAAGCCAGATCTCCGTCTTGTGCGAGGGCTCCTGGATTCAGCCACTGGCACAGACAAAAACGACGGCTCTACAATTCTCACCGTGGCCGACTTGTCCAGGTATTCAGCCAAACGTCGGGCCGAAGCAAGACACTCAAACCCTGAGTTCTCGTTGAGTCAATTCCATAAGATGTTTGGCAGTTCGAAGTAGGGGCCCACGCATTATCGAAACATCACATCATACTGATCCTTTGTCCATAGCTCATCGACCCTTTTGACCATCTTTGAGGGTCGCGTCAAGGATCTCGAACCGATGCTTGTGGAAGAACGGATTCCACATGGATGGGAGTCCAAAGTGAGGGCCCGGAAAGGGATGACCTTCGTCACATTCAACTCGACGGTCCTTAAGGTGGAATTCGGCATTGACGAGAGTAAAGTAGCAGTGAAAAAGCAGGCATAAGCGGGCCCATCGCCGTCTAAAGGTCTTGAAGGCCGCGCTGAGATCACGAACTGTAACGAATATATAATGATTAGTCGCTTAGTCGAGTAGATAGAGCACGACATATACTGGAAGATAAATCAAGGAAAAGGAGTGACGGAAGTAGAAAATATCAATGTGTAAACAAAATTAGACTTGGGCCGGACTCTCTACACCATATAGTCTTCTGAGCTCTCGGCATCGTCTGCCTCGCTTTCCTGCGCTGTCAGATCGGTCAAAGTCAGTGATCTGTGCCTCATCAATTCGCGAAGCTGAGCAGGAAGATATGCGTTCAAGCACGGGCTCTTCTTCAGATTCTGGACGTCAACATGGATGATCTCCCTGCAGAACATATCCAGATCGAGGTCATTCTGCGCATAAGTAGAAGACAAGTGAGCCAGAGAACATGAATGAAAAGTGTTTCACTTGCCTCGTCGTATCCTGATAAGAATGTCTCTCAGTATTCCGTATCAGCAAAGGGTGGTAAGGACTCACCAAAAGGCTGCTCAATTCCTCTCCGGCTGCCAGAAATCCAAGATAGATGAAGGCGGCGATAAACACTCCAGGGATCGCGAACCACCCAAACTCGGCAACCAGTTGAAACGGGAGGAAGAACAAATAGATCCAAACGGTACTTCATTCGCGAATTCAGCTTTTTCAGACAATCTGTGAGAAGAATTTGCTTACTGCCTAAATGATGACACACATGCTAGGTTAGCATTTTCAGAGCACAAGCCTCGCCAAGATGACAGACCTAATGTGAACGGAGTATACACTATTAACAACCCGTTAATTTGGGACGCAATAGTGGGAGAAGCAAGGCTCACAAGGGTAGGGGTGTAGTTAAAATGCGCTCCAAGGCTAATGATATCAGTCCGTACAGATACCCCTGACATATTGACAACAGACGAACCAGACAAAGACTCTTCCATGGAGTTGATAAGCCCGATCATAGCGCCGACCTCTGCACAGCGCCTTCAGTCGCGTGCATAAACAACTGGAGGGCACAACTCACGAGAAGTTGTTCCTCGTTCCTCTAAAACGCTGAACCATTCGCTTAGACACCTTAGAATCTCTAGTGGGAGATTTTCTCCGTGATTAGCCACGGTTGGATATTTCTTTCCAGATGCAACGCGGGGATGAACAGGAGCGCGAAATTTCCGTTGAGAAGCATCCGGAGCCAGAGGATCTTTGGTCTACAGGGTAGAAAAAAGACTAAGTTAAGAGCGCACGAGTGATTCAAGAAATGCTAACTGGGAGGGCAGAGTAGTCCTTGCCTCCAAACCATCTACGAATACTTGCAAAGAGACCAGCGAAGGGGATCAATTCTTTTGATACATTACCGGTGATGTGGTTCTCGTCTTCCGTGTTGCGTCAGCAGGAGCAAGTGGTTGATGTTCAGAGGAGAGTGAAGGGCGGCGAGTGCGATGACGGGGGGTTTCAAAAGTTCCATAGGCGTTCAGGGAAGGAACATTGTTTTCGCCGAAGAATTTTGACGCCTTCGGAGGGATAGCATATGACGTGGATGGTAGAGGAGTCAGGTTTGGATTCTCGGCAGGCATAGAGGGACTCGATGCGATGCGATGAGGACGGGATGGCTCCGGGACTGCAGAAGACATGGCTCTAGCCTTTTGCTCGACAGTATGCTCGTGCTAATTTCGTAAGGTGAGTTTTGCGAAGGACCTAAGAGAGTAGGCTTACATCGTGAAGAGGACGAATGAGATCGTAGAGATCCTCGTAATAGATACCAACTTCCCCTAGAAGACGATAGTCATAAACACCTGGACTTTGGCGAAGGTGCGCCGACCCTCAGACTTACCTCGAAGATGGTGCTTGAGAGAAACAGAGTACCTGGGTGCTGATGAATAAAGTTGCTGATAAAAATGGCACAGATAAAGGTTCCTACCCTTCAAGTAGGTCAAGTGCCATCCTCTTTTCAGCCATAACCTTGTTCAACTCCTGAGTGGACCTGTTTAGCTGTCCAGTCTCTTTCTCTTCCGTAGTTTTTGGAGAAAAGACGGGAGGAACGTGGAACCAAATCAAACGTCCCATTGTACGGGAGTTTCGAATCACGTCAGACCAGCAAGTCCTTCCCATCCAGTAGCGATCATATCTAGTGGTTTAGTGAGACAAGAAGAAGGGCCAGGAAGACGAAGGACGAACCCGCTCATAGCCCTTTTCAAAGTACGAGTCAGTACAGCGAAAAACTGCTACGGCGATTAAAAGCCTACGGTATGAAATTACAAAACCGATCACAACACCTAAAAAGCAAAGATATATAAACGCACGCAGAGATCTAAAGTGCATGGAAAAGTACCAAGCACCGTCAACATGACGTTAGGGATGGCGAGATTGACCACTTTCTTCATGTGTAAAGTTACGAGACCTGGACAAAAGTCATTAACATCATACGGAAAGAAAGCTGTAAGATACACACCAGCTGCGAATACTGTGTGCAAGATGACTGCTGGCCAAATTCTCCAGATCTGATGTGAGAAGACGCGCATGAAAGTCTGTTATTTGTGGTGACATGAGAGGGCATACGACTGATCCCCGACCAAAAGTCCATGCTAAAAGACTGTATGCTGGCTTCTGGGTGACTTCAGCGAACTGGAGGCGGGGGCGGATCGCGGGGAGTAGGGTATGTCTAAAATGAAAAGCTTATCGCGGCCAGATATTGGCAGAATCTATACACTCACCTGCCAGTGAAGGAGCGTTTGTACAGGCGATCCTTGCTCGCCATTGTTGAAATACTTGGAATGAAAGATACAAGAAAGGAGTGGCAGTACTTAAAAGAATGATCTTGGGCGCTGCAGCGCTGAGCGCTGAAATTGAAAGCCCACTGCACCACGTGCATAGAACCATGGCGATCAATGATCGATCAAATTCTCCCGCCATCCCGCCAGTGATGCGCCCCCCTTTCGGCTTCGGCTGCTTCTGTCCGAATTAGGACATTCATCCGGCCCGAGCCTCACCTCCTTCCCTTCCCACCTCCAACTACGTTCAACCTTTGATTCTAATTTTCCTATGGCGTATGTTGCTGTTGACGCAGATGAAGTATGCTGGTTTGCTGTTTGCTTCTCTGATGATTGGTGACATATGAACGACAGCGGTTAGAAGAAGGCCCAGAAGGTCTCCAATTCAAGTGTACGTTCTTTACTTTGACTGTTCTTTCGAACGTGAAATGCAACTGTTCTTTCAGCGTTCCTCGGTACAAATACGAATTCGGGGACACAGAACTCAAACTCGGGTGTAGGAAACACGGATAGAGGTCAGTTTGGGTGGCCTCGTTATGTACGAATCTTACCTCGCAATAGGTTATCTTCAGGACCGTCCTCATCCAGGAAAGGGTGGATTCTGGACGCTTGAATACTACCAACAATACTTCGATGTCGATACAGCAACCGCAAGTTCTTTTTCTGTTCTGGCTGGAGACTTTTTATCGTGTTAATTGCCACGTACAGGTCTTAAAACGATGTTATTCAACCCTTCTTCCCACCTCTTCGAATTATATATCAACTCACTTGAATCCACCTGACCTATATGGTCCATTTTGGACGCAAACGACCCTCATATTCGCCTTGTTTCTCTCGTCCAGCCTGGCTGCTTCGATCTCAGCGTATCTCTCCGCTCCAGGAGCAGAGTATGATTACGACTTCAGGCTACTTTCTCTAGCTGTGTCGCTTGTGTATGCGTACGGACTAGGTCTCCCTGTGCTGCTGTGGATCGCGTTACGATACATTGGGGTAGGCGAATGGAGTGTTGCCGAAAGCCGTTGCAATTTGGGGCTACGCGATGTTTGTGTGGATACCTGTGTCTGTGAGTGGCGCGTTCCAATGTATTTTGTACTGGTTCTCAACTTGGAACTGCAGATTTTGGCAGTCATTCCAGTAAAATACGTGCGCTGGGCTCTTGTCCTCACTGCCTTCGCTTTGTCGGGATATTTTCTTTGCGTAAACATCTACCCTATTCTCGCCAAAGTACGTCGTATAGGGAACTGTGTTCTATTACGCATCCTAACAAAGTCCCACTACAGGCTGAAGCTAAAGCTGTCCGCTTGGTTATCATCGTCATTGCAGTTCTTCATGCTGCTCTGGCACTGACGTTCCAAGTGGTATTCTTCAGCTACTATGTGATAAATGAGACCCGTCCTGGGGGAGGGACTGAAGAACCCGCCGGTAACAGCAGCAGTGTAGCTGCCCTTTTGTTCAAGTAGTATACATCTTGGAATCATATTTATGACGAGAACGGCGTTTCATTTATTTTTGTGACCACTGGACGTGCAAAACAACTGTTCCACTGCACCAGGTGATGACATTCTGCTAGAATTACACGGCACACTAAATATTTAGACTTCTTAACCCTACATCACTGTATTTACGAGTTGATAGCAGCTATCTCATACAGATAGGTTCCCAAGAGTTTGGTCTGTTAATTGTTGTCAGCTCAGGGAAGGCAGGGGATCTCGTGAAGACAAACATACGCCTTCGATGAAATTGGAGCGATCGATTTTCTCGTTGATTGAACTGGTACATAGGACAGTTAATTATGCGTGAAACACACAAAAGACGCTGAAAACATACTGAGCACCATCGTCACCTGAAGGAAGATACAAGTCGATCAGCTGGCTGGCGTGCCGACTACAAAGAAACATGCTAACCTCTTCCCATCGGCAACAGTACGACATTGACACCCAACGACTCTGCAAAAGTGAGAGTGACGGGAATAGAACCACCCTCTCGAGTCAAATCGGGGCTCCTCTTGTAGATATGCTATCAATCAATATAAAATGAGTGCCACAGCAGACGACCCGAAGAAATGAACATGCCTTGGTAGCAGCTATCGCAGCCTCATAATTCCAATGGTTAACATCAGCGACCCAAGGCTTGCCTCCGTGGATCTCCTCCGCAACCATCGTGCTCTTGCTTCTCAGTTTGGCGAACTCGGCATTCAAGTACGAGGTGATCAGAGGAGCGACTGCTTCCGGCGTCTGCGGAGGGACAAGTCTGTGGTACTATGATTAGGATAACGCTCGGCCAAGTGAAAAGGGAAGACCTACCGAATGCTAAATTTACCCGCAACTTTGGCAGGGATGACGGTCTTTCCCCCTTGTCCGTAGAACGCGCCCTCAATGCCGTGCAAAGACAAACTAGGCTGTCGCATCCGTCCCATTAGAACGTCGACCTTGTTAGAGGAGATTGCGATGGGGGCACCAGCAGCCTCTTCAACATCAGCAATGGTGTAGTCGAGACTTTCGTAAATGGCCCTGTAGGAGAAAGCGTCAGGGGAAAAGAACACGAAAAAATGATGTTTACACGCCTTTCGTCGTCGAGAGCAGCTACTACCATCTCTTCAACCCCAGGAACAAGAATGGTTCCATCCGAGGCAACTAGTTTACCCATGAGGGCAATCAAATCGGTCATGGGCTCGTGCACTGTGCGACCGAATTGTCCAGAGTGGAGGTCCTTTGAAGGACCGGAGACGACGATACGCCAGTAGGTGATTCCTCGGAGTCCATATGTGAGAGCAGGGGTGCGAGTATTGAGCCAGTAGTTGTCTGAGATGCATACGCAATCGACGCCTTCGAACCACCCTCCGGGTTTGGCCTCATTTTGAACGAGCTCGTCAAGACCCTCGCTTCCGTTCTCTTCCATTCCTTCGAAACAGAATTTGAGGTTGACGGGCAGATCCTTCTTGTTCTCGTAGTGGTACTGAAGCACGTTGAGCCAGCCGAGAATGGGACCCTTGTCGTCCGTGGACCCCCGACCTAAGAGTTTTCCATCAGGAGATATAGTAAGTGTGAAAGGATCGGTGTCCCATCCGTCTGACAGATTGGCCTAGAAGAGGAGAGATGAGTGAATGACCAACGAAGTGATCGTGAAAGAACTTACTGGCTGAACATCAAAGTGACCATAGATAAGGACGGTCTTCTTCTTTGGATCGTCTCCGAGTTTACCAAGGATAGCAGGAGGCAGGGGGAGTTCTTCGCCGTCCATGAAATGAGTCCCCAGATCGGCCAACGATGTTTGGACGCCATACGAGTTAAGCTGAGCGTTTAGCCAGTGGGCCATGGCAATAACATCTTTTCGATGTTTCCCATCTGAGCTGACACTGTTGAATAGGAAAGATTGTGAGTGTGAGAAGAGCATCGAGGCGAAAGAAATGCACACCTTGGGATGGCTACAGCATCTGCGAGACGCTTTATGAACGAGTCTGTATTGGTGTCTACGAACGAAAGGAATTCTGAAGGAGCAGGCATAGTCGATCAAGGTCAAAGCACAACCTAAAGATTGCACATGACTTGTCGACTTTCATGTCTGCACAAGACTGGGATGTTCCTTCCTCATCGGTGAGTATGTCTTTGAGAGGGTGTATGTAGTCGGTTTATTGATCTTCATAGACTCCCGGTGTCAGTCGACGACGAGCACCAGTACCCGATGATTGGGATGACTCGGACGTCGACGACGACAGCAACGACGACGAAGATCCCAGCCTTGAGCAAAACCAGAAGATCTGGGAGGACGCGTACGTGATATCAAGCTGCCCATAAATACACAATAATCAATTCTCATTCAACTCTTCCAGAAACACGAAAGCCCCAGCGCCTATGCCGTCCGTGATTATTTCGTCTACTTCTGGGAGTGTACCGCCCAGCGGAGCGTTCGAGCCAAAGAGGCAGATCCTCAAGCGCCCCAAAAGCTCTGCCTCTCCTTCCTCTACGCCCTCACAAATGTCTGCTTCAAGCTCGGTGGAGTCTCTCAAAGGCAGGGAGGCTCGGTATCTCGCTGCAAGGGACCGTATTTTCCGTTCTCAGGACGGGCAAGATACTGCGCCTGCATTCGAGGAGTCATCTGCTGTCTCTGTTCTTCGAAACCCTAAGGGTCCTATCGAGTCTACCTCTGCCAACCATGCCAAAGGCTTCGATAAAAGACAGCGCCGCTCTCCGAATGCCAGACAACTTCCAGATAAGGGGGAGACCACACATTTATCCTCAGACTGACTTCTCTTCAACGCTCCAGTATGGGGCGTTCGCCCTTTATTTGAATACCCATTTTTGTATACATTAATTAAGAGAGATGTACCTGTATGCCATGGTGCGCTTTTAACCGCCGCTGGCTTGAAGCTGTATAAAGTAAAGTAACGCGGCGCCTGGTTTCCATATTTGGGACAGAGATAATAGTCAACGTTCTCACGGCCGCTGCAGAGTAACTCTGACTTCACTCAAGGTGTACACTGGAATCTGGTCGGCTCCTAGTGACATTATTTTCCGTATAGAACGACAATGGCGCTCTAGTATGCTCCTCATTTCCCTCTTTCCTCTACACCACCATGTCAGAACATTCCGCAACCATTGCCCGGTATACGCATCTCTTGCCTTCTCTTGCTTGACTTGGTACTTATTTTCCTTCAGCGAGGCAAAAAACATTCATCAAGGAGTCAAGGAACTACTCAAGACCAAAGAACCTTTCGATCGAGATATCGAGTTCCAGCGCAAGAAGTGAGTTCACGGCCCCGGTCAACAGCCTTCTGTCACCGACCTCTCCACAGTCTCAGAAGACGCTATCTTCTTCTGCTCTTAAATCATCCATATGCAAAGGAGTCTAAAGATGTCGAAAACCACCTCTGGATGCAAACTTCATACGCACTCATAGCTGTCTATAAACAGCGGATAGCATCCCTTGATCGACTCATTCAGAGCCAGCCACGCCAGCAGGGCAACAATCACGCCGTCGAGTACCGCAAGCTCTTGCAGCGGTTCCGACAGTTTCTCTCCGACGAAGAGCGCTTCTGGACACAGCTCATCGTGCGATATCGTCGGTCTTTCGCCTTGGATGACGCTCAGTCCGTGCTCGTATCGTTGGGAATACTATCTACAACGAGCGACGGTCAGGTAATGGAAGGACCCGATGTTTCCGCACCCAGTCCCAATGCTCGGAACAACCAGTTCCCTCTCGAAGACCCAGAGAACTCTGTTGTACCCACGTCGGAGGCAGAACGGGAGAGTCGCATGGCTATTCTCAGTAAAGCGCTCATATGTCTGGGGGACATCGCTCGCTACAAAGAGCAGTACAATGAAAACCAGGGAAGGAGCAGAGTGGGGCACGAAGACTTACCTGGCTCAGGAAAACGGGGAAAGAGTCGGAAAGGCCCTTTGGCAGCCCTTCCTCGGCCGCGGAATTTCACGAGAGCGAAGCAGTGCTACGAGAAGGCACAATTGCTAGTTCCACATGAAGGGAACCCATCCCATCAGCTCGCTATCCTTTCCGCGTACCAGAAAGACTCCTTTGCATCTCTGGTGCACTATTACCGAGCTTTGTGTGTCCGACAGCCCTATGATACAGCATCGGAAAATATGGGGACTGTTCTGTCCAAGGCGTATGACCAATGGCGCAAGGAACACCTTAGCGATGCCAAGAGCACTAACGATATTGCTTTGGACGAATCCATAGTGCCGAAGATCAGGATTGAAGCAATGACAGACAAAATTGTGGTGTTGCATGCACTCTGGCGCTTCCGGCTGCAGAAGTAAGTGGCACGTTTCTGTTACCATTACCATGTGCCTGATTCCTTCGATCAGGATGGATGGTCAAGCACGTAAGATGGCACAGAGCATCTACAAAGAATTTTATGTCCTCGTCTCGGGCCGCCATCTCCCTGAAGAGATGATCATCAGCGTGGTTATTGCGTCAGAGAGCGCCCTGTGGAAAACACCAGATGTTACGCGAGCCTCCTCCATCTATAAAGAAGTGGAAGTCTGAAGCCACCCCGCCAGTCCTCATGCCTGCTTATGCTGTCGAAGCACGGATGCTTGGGCACGTGCTATACATTCATCGGGCATTACTCGAAATTGGCCTCGAACAGCTGAAGGACTTCCCTGCGATTGACACAGCAGAGCAAGATCTTGCTGTTCTCGCTCAACATCGGATCACCCCAGTTTTTCGGAGGATCCTGCCCGCTCTTCGGATTGCAGGAAAATGGTTGCTTGCGAATCTTAACTACGTGACGCAAGGCGCACAGGGATTGATAACAGAAGATGATTCGGATATGTCGAAGGACTGGGACCGCCAGCAGCAGATTCCTGTTGTTGTCACGGATGCCGCCATCGGTATTCCCGAGTTCTGGTCCACATTAGCTGACTTCCTTCGAGCGCTATCGCGTGCGTTTGCCGCAGACCGACTACCTACAATGCGTGCCCCGTTAGCGGAGGATATTGATATGCGAGGGTTCTTGCCCCTTCGGAATATGACGTGTGAAGATAGTGCAACGACAATGGAGGATCAGGAGCATCCTAACGTCCTGAATCTCATGCGGGTCGCGGATCTCTTGAACGATGCGAAGAAACTTGTAGATGCTCAGGTGAGGAGATTTTTTTTTGCTGTTTTCGTCTCATGAGCTGTACTGACCTGCCGAAGAACTCTCCTCTGGCTCTGTATGGCAACCATTTCATGCTCAAAGGAGTTGAAAGTGGTATGCCAGTACTCATTGCTGAACCCTCCGCGAATCTTGAAGATGTAGAAGAGGACCAACTCACTGAGCCGACCTCGCAAACTGATGACGATCCTGTGCAGGCAGCTTTCAGGGTCCTGGACGATTTCGACGATAACGACGAGGTGATTTATCCTAGGCGAGCCTTTAATACTGTATTGCTGTCTTAGTAGAGGCTGACGTAGGAGTCTAGGGAATCCATGCCACCAGTTGTACCGATTCCGACACGTCAAAGTCCTGTTACTCCTGTTATAGCTCCCCTCAGTCCAATTGCTCATACTCCGACTCATGCGAAGGGCAAGTCTCCCTTGGTCCTTCACAGTCCGTCTGTAGTTCTACCAGCTCCCGCGAGCGTCGCCCCTACTACCGCACAGGACCTGGTAAACAGCATGATGGGATCATATAGAGACATCGAAAGCAGTAAGATGTCTCCTTCAAAAGTTCTGCCGTCGCCGGCGCCACCTTCCACCTTCCTTTTCGGGTCTGATCCGAACCGGCCCGGTCAGTCCATCTGGACCGCTGCCCAAGACGAACAATCTCTCAAATTCTCTTCTGCGACTCACGGGACTCATTCTGTTGCTCCCCAATCCAACTCATTCCTCCCTCCGCCTCACAAGAACCCCCCGCAGTGGGCTTTGTCTACATCTGTCAACACACAGCCGCCTGTAGCTAATCAGCTACCGCTCAGTCAAATGTTACATCCTTTCGGTCGAATGGCCGACGGTCATCATCAACGAACCATGTCATCAATGACACCCGGACAATACATCTCCAATCTTCCCGCTGCTCAGTCTGAGCTATTCGGTGGATATCCTGCTCCACCGCCACCACCGCATGGGGTGTCTGACTTTGGATACATAGGGCAACCCTCCGTTACGGATCCTAACGCCCTGTATTATTCGTCTCCGCCCATCTTGGGAGTCAACCCGGCGATGCACTCGCGACATCTGTCTCTTCATGACCCTCGCGTTGGACATGCGTTCATGCCACCGGCAATGTCTCAAACATGGGGTACAAATGGATAATGCTCGTGAGGTTTGTGCTTCTTCCCGCAGAAACTCGTTGTCGAAGTGACATTGGGACTCTGCTTTCATCTGCCAAAGCATACATAGTCATCGACTAGATGCGTTGCCGCGCGGCCCTTACGCTTGGACGTTGAACAAACTCACGCCTTTGTGATATCTTTGCAACACGCAAGTTCCGGGCTGCTCAGTTTTCTTTTTCTATGCTTTCCCTGTATCATGTGAAGGAACTATGGTGTTGCTATATTGCCTATGTATATCTCTAGACGAGCGTACAAGAAGTAGGGGTGTATGATAGTTTAGTCCAAGATCCAGTGAATCTGATCAAGAAGAGATTGGTAAAGATATATGTACACCAAGATCCGGTCTAGTCGTCGTCGTCGCCGCCAGGTTTAAAGAGAGCTAGCAGGTCGTTCATACCAAGCCGCATGTTCTTGATCTTGTCACCGCTTAATGCTGCTTTCGCGAGGGCGCGCTTCTTCTCTTGAAGCTATGTGTGACTTTAATGCCACTTCGTGTAAACTTGATAAGACGAATTCTCACCTCCAGAATCCGGTCTTCAACAGTATCATCAATCTTCAGTTTGAAAATATTCACGTCTCGGGTTTGGCCAAAGCGGTGGGAGCGATCAAATGCTTGGTCCTAGAAGTACTGTATAAGTGAGGCTGCGAGAAGTTTCGGGGCAGTGTAACGTACCTCCAGGGCGGGATTCCACCATAAATCGACCAGTATAACGTTGTTGCAAGCCGTGAGATTCAGTCCTGAAAAGTCTTCGTATCAGTAAAGATGATTATCACGGAAAACCTTGCGTACCTGTGCTGCCCGCTTTGAATGAGATCAAAATTACCCGCGTGCTCTCACTTGTCTTGATTTTCTTAAGGGAATCCTCTCGCTCCACGGGAGACATGGAACCGTCGTCTGCACATGAGCCTTGAGAGAAATGATAAAGCTGATACGCGTCAAGACTCACAACGGACGTATTTGATTCCATCATCTGTCAAGAATGGCTCGATGAGATCAAGCATACTGGTGAACTGAGAGAAGATGATCGTTTTCTCCTCTCCAGAGGATCGGTTCTTGATGTCACCCAACAGCTGAAGGATCTTCCTGATTTTGGCAGAATCGGGACGCTCGCCAGCTTGGCGTTTCGCTTGCAATGCCAAAGGCGCACAGTCGATGCAATATCTACCGCTACTTTGCGGGGTGTTATCAGAATTTATTCTACAAAAGGATATCAGTAGATGCTGTAAGAAGCGCGAAACTCATACTCAGTCTGACAGATGTCACACTTGCGCGTCACACCAAGTTGTCCAAAAGCGGCAGCCAGGTCATCGGGATCCAATTCGACATTGCTGGCATCTTTCTTGGCTGCCTTTGGTTCTACAGCATCGAGGTCACCCTTGTAGTCTTTGGATACCAACGATGGGTGATTGCATGCTAGGTGCAAAGTTCAATCATGTCCTCTAGAGAAGCAATCGGAGTTCCTACCTTGACGAAGACGAAGGAGAAGTAGCAGAACAGAAATGTAATTGGACTTTCCCTCCGATTCCATAAGCTTCTCAAGAACGGAGCCCATCTTGCTCTCCAACTCGATATAAAATGCAAGCTCGGATGGACTGAACTCGCAGGACACAACTTCGATAGTTCGCTTCGGTAGCTCGATGAGCGCCTTGCCATTGATTTTCTCGTCCTTTCTTCTACGCAGCATTATCTGTTTGAGCACCACCTATAGATCATCAGAAATGGTAGCCCACAACACATCAAATCAGACTTACTTGGAGTCGTTTCATGGCACGGTTGGCACCTTTCCCGCTCTTTACAGGCTTCGCGATTTGGGTGTTGAAAGAATCCCAGTTATTGAAGGGTTTAATTCGGAGGAACTTGATAAGAGAGTACAACTCGACGACATCGTTTTGCCTACAAGGTTTTCAGTCGGTCTCGTAATCACAAGAAGGGGGTGCACGTACATCGGTGTACCAGTGAGGCACCATCGGAATTTTCCTTCAAGTTCACAACAAGCAATTGCGCATTGGGTGGAACGGTTCTTTATATTGTGTGCCTCGTCTGACGCAGCCTGTTGAGATCACATTACACAAGTGAAACGGCCATGTCGTACCTAATACAATTCTCCACCATCGCAAGTGGAAAAGTGCATCTTTCTTGGGAACAACCTTCGAAGCTTTCGCGGGCTTCTTGATGATACTATCATCAGAACCATCGTCGGCTGAGTCTTCCTTCTTTTTCCCCTTTTTCTCATTTTTGGCCGCCGGCTTGAACGCGTTGTACTCAGACTTTACCACGTCATAGGTTGTCACAACAACATGGGCCTTGCGTAGCTTGTTGGGGTCTTGAGAGCGACCGACGTCAAAAAAATACATACATGGGCCGACGTCCTGCTCACCTGAAGTACGTGATGTGCCTTGATGAGTGATGACTGTTAGACCTTTAGCCATCTTCTTGACTTCGTCAGCCCATTGCCCTACAAGTGCGAGCGGGCATATGACTCTGCACAATAGTTAATCAGTGGGGAAAGGCTATGCTGACACAAGGCGTACAAGGTTGCAGGATCCCAGCCGTCATCCTCAATGTCTCGTCGTTTGGGGCGTCCATCTACGATGCGAGTCAAAGTCTGGATCGTTTTCCCTAGACTTGAAATAACTTGTTAGGGCATGTGTCTGAAAATCACTTTAGCAGACTCACCCCATGTCATCAGCGAGGATGCCACCGTGCCGTTTCAGCTTAGCGTCTTCGCGCTCTTTCATCCACTTTCGACCAATAATCTGGTGTGGAAGGAGAGTGATCCCCTCCTTGAAGCCACAGACGACCGCGTCGTCATCGTCATACTGCACCGCGGTATCTTCATTCATACCTCCTTGCATAAGGTCACGCAGCGCCTTGTCAGATTCTTCAGGAGACAAGAAATGGTAGTCTTCAGCAAAATCAGGTATGGTGACGGTCTCTCCGGGGGCATGGACATCGGAGGAGCTTGAGGGAATCGGACGTGGGATATCCCTGTTAGAGGGTATATGGATTGGAACTGGCTTTGATTGCGTAGTAGTGGCGATAGAATGATAGGGTAGTCTCTGAGGCATGACAGATCCCATTATCTTGTCTTTGGCTTGATGGGTCTTGTCGCGGGCGTTCTCGACAAGGGGCTGGAGAGGTTTCGTCTTCACTGGAGCATCGTTGTCGCTGTCGTCATCATCAGATATCACAATAGCTTTGTCGGGTTGAGATGGTTTATTCTACAGGTCTCCATGTCAGAAGGTGCTGAAACTATAAACTACAAATAGCATACCAAGTGAGGCCGGTTGGTCCCCACCGGAATAAAATGCATATCCTGGGCTAACCGCTGGCGACTGATGAAAGACATGTCAATTAGATTGTGGGGTTCTGGAAGATAAAAAGTGACTTACATGTTCTCCATATCTAGGTCGTGGTGGTTGTAGTGGAAGATGTTGGGAACACGAAATCAACCTGCGCGTTTAACAAATCACGTGGTCTTGTTCATGAATCAGCGGTGTGCGCCACATCTGTCAGTGTTTCGCAACTGGATCTGGTTCCGGACGAAATCATGAGTGAACCATCGGAAGAACAGGAGAATCAGCAAATCGACTTTCTGATAGGCCTTGCTGGTGGAGAGCTCGACTATGAAGTCGCGCGCCAAGTCCTGCGGAAATACAACGGAGATGCGACGAGAGCCACAGAAGCAATCCTAGCTGGTGATAGAGGAGAAGAGGAAAAGCCATCATATACGCAGGCCACTTCAGCATCTGCGCAAAACGTTATTGACCTTACTGGGGAAGATGACACGGAAATGGCCAGAGCGATGCAACTTTCTTTGGAGAATGATTCCGGCCCCAAGGTCACCTTTGGTCCTAGTGAACGTCCTGCAGATCCAAGTTGGGCACTTGTTCCTTCAGATGTATGTGCTCTGCTCTTTAGATCTTCATTTGCGATCCTCATCTCTCATTTGGATAGGCTACTGCTACAAATGATGACCACGGCCTCACTCAAGCCATACAAGCAAGTCTGAAAGACCTTCAGGCTGATGAACAGGACACCGGCTCTTACGAAGACAAGGTTCGGGAAGGAGGACGGTAAGCAGCACCTCCTGCGTACTTCATGAAGTGATGACGAGCCCTTCTTCATAGGCCGATCGCTGTTTATCCTGCTGATCCAAGTTTTGTCTATGGGGCATTAGTCTGTATTTGATTCCTTGACCATCCGTGACTTTCTAAAATGCACTACCCCCAAGATCATACAAGCTTTGTTTCATGTCCCCCAACTTCGGACGGAGGTGTCTAAGTTGCGAAGTCTTGACGTAAGTGATAATGATTTCTCTCCAGGGTCTCCCGGTACGATGTCCATGACGATGTTTTCCCGCCAAGTCCTGACTGCTAAATGTCCTCGAAGAATACGCCATCATACACCTCCTTGAATGCTGGACAAACCTAGATTTGGCTCAACTCTCGATGATAATCATCGAAGACCAAGATAGCTTCCTCCTTTTCAAAGCTCTCCGCGCTGAACCCGTCACGTCAATTCCATACAGTCCTGGACAACCAGCGCAAGGTAGCTTAGTGTGGCCAGAAGCATCACTACTATCTGATGAACGTTTTCAGATCTAGTCAAGAACATTGCTGAACAAATTGAATTCCATGTGCATGCTCAGAAAACCTCGCAGATTCCAGAGTAATTAGCGTCATCTTACCCTAAAATATCTCTCACGCTCGTTTATCTTCAGAATTCCTCTATTCAACTTCTCATGCGGGAGACTAAGTCTTCAAGACGGCAAAGTTTCTTCCTTGGGCAGTAGTGAGAAGCAATGCATTGTTCCTATCGTCGTTGGTGGCGACCCTACAACTCCAAACGAACTCATGGCTCGTGTCACGAAAGTATTCATCGAACAGGATGCTGACGTGTTAGTTTATTGGTCGATCTATGTTCGCTCCAGAGTTATCACGTTCTCTTTGACGCAAGATCCAACTTCTGTCTTGAATGCCGAACCTTTCCGGTTCCCTGCTTCTTTCTATCTTGACCAGTTCATGGCAGAGAACCTGCAATTGGTCGAGGAGAAGAGGACCATACAGAAAGAGATGATAAACGAGATGGAGCTGCTGTCACGACGGAAGAAGACCATTACTAAATCCGACGTATACCTTTCCCCCAGCCCTTTTGAGCGTACTAATTGACTTCATGTATAGGGAAGAGATTCTCTGAAGGAGCTTGAGGCCACGATTCATTATTATGAGCACATTGCCAAGGACAAGAACGACCCAAACCGCCGCGCCACTATAGACAGGGTTTCAGCTAAGCTGAAAAATGTTTCTGAGACTTTGAAGCGTGAAGTGGACGGTAAGATCTGAGATCTTATCACCAGTGTCGGTCGCTGAACTCAGTTTTTTCGACTTGATATCAGACATCGACAAGCAGCTGGCACTACTAGACACAGCATCCACATCCTTACTCGACTGCCCAGAATTCCAGAAGTACCGCGTGAGTCTTTGACTTTCCTTCCGTCGCCTCTCTCAACAACCAGGCACAGTATGACCTTCGGGCAGTTCTCATCTCCAACGGGATTCCCGGGAGGAAGAATACATTTTCTTATGTGAAGGATAAGCATGATAAATGGTGGAGGACCATCGATATCTCTGTCACTGAAGTACTTCGTGCAATTTTTCGTGATGTCTGTTCCTGACATGTCTATCTGCAGGTGACCGAGCAAGAAGTCCTAACTGACTCATCTGGTGTGCACCTCGGAGCTGGGCCGTTCATGCTCATTTACAGCGAAGCCATCTCAAAAAAGGAGCTTGATGTTGACTTGGAGTGGCCACCTCATCTTGCGGTACGTGGGATCGGCCATCAAACACGATACTATTGACTGACCGGTCATTAGCGTGCCGCGCATTTGAACAACCAGGCATTTCTCTCTACCTTGCCTCCAGAGGTGTCGGCAAAGGCTGAATATTCTTACCCCGAAGCTACTGTGCCAAGTGCGTAACTATATAGGTGTTCCATTTTGCTGAACTATGTATGTGGCGTGCGTGTATGTAATACGTAATACACGCCTCGCAGAGTAAGTATGTAATCCAAGATTTCATAAATCAATCGACTTGACTTTGACCATGGTAACCGTGGACAGCCTGAACTTTGATGTCTTGGAAATAGTTTTTGGCTATCTTTCGGGAAATGACCTTCCTGCTATCGCATGCACCTGTAGATCCTTTTTCAACGCTGTTGTCCCTCAACTTTACAGAACATTGATATTTCAACTACGCCATGCTAAGCGATATCCTGGAAAAGTGTGTCCAAGTTTTTAAGTAGTCGTTTCTCTTGCATTTACTTATCATCCTCCTTGAGATTTCTCCATTCGCTGCTGTGTTAGCACATCCATCTCTTTCTTCACACGTCCGGCACATAGGTACGCGATTTTCACTGTCAGAGCAACATACTCTTCTTACTCGCCCTTCGCTAGAGATTCATGCTGTTCCGACTCTCAAGTCCCAACCTCACCCTGTATTTCTTCTCCAATGTGCAGAAGTCCTGAAACTCTGCAAAAACATGATATCGTTCAAGTGTACTCCATCAAATACACTACCACCTCTACTTGATTCCCTCGGGAACAAAGAAAGACTTCAAAGCATCCGAATCAACGCCAATCTCGCGACGGACCAAGCTGAAATGCTTTCTCGGACCTCAAAACTGACAAGCCTGGCCCTTGACTTTGGATCATGGAACATGATGGACATACTCCCAAAGTGGACCGCGAGTCTTCGGGCATCTTTGACGACTCTTGTGCTCTATGTAAGCACCCCGAGCATTCCGCGTTAATATGCCGGTGACAATATCTGGATGTAGATGTCCAACGAGCTCAACGAAACTGTCCTCGAGTGTGCCTTATCGCAGTTGCCTAATCTTCTGGGGTTGCATGTCGTCGCATGTCCAAAAGTAGACCATGTTAGCGTACTGCGCCTCGTCGAAAAAACTCCGCTTCTAGAAAGTCTTTCGTTTACTACATCCGTATGTTCTGGGACCCCTTCTGCATCGATATGCCATTGACAGCTTCTTTTAAGGAAAGCAGTCGCTCATTGGCTCCTTCTCCTCCTTCTCTACCCAATTTGCAGCACTTGGCAATATACACACAATATTCTATGATGCCATCTCCAACACCTGTTATACTATCCTCAATATTGACACATCTCAAGCCCTCATCGCCTCCCCTGTCGTCTTTCATAATACGGTTACCTGACCGGCAAGTGACTGTTGGGCATCCTTTTGTGGAACAACTCCTACAGTATCATGCTCATACCTTGAGGAAGATCGCTTTCATTGACTGTTCCATCACGTTGGAGTCTGTCATGTCTATTTCGGAGCTTTGCATTCACCTGGAGCGACTGGAGCTAGCACTTCCTTTGAAGGAGATTGTGAGTGCTGTGCCCATGCATAGTTCATATTCTGAATTTGTTTTCCAGACTTCGTTTACGCAATCGATCTCCCCCTCGAAAACTCTTCGCACGGTCGTGGATTCCAGTACCCACTCCGGTCATGGACCCCGCCTATCCCTGACACAAGATAATGTCAGATATATGATGGGAAATGTGAGCAGTCTAAACAAGGTCGTAAGTGACAGACGAGCATGGGTTGTGAGTGACACTTCTCAGGTTTTTGATAGGTCTCCGTGTTTCTGATTATGCTGACAGGGTCGACGAGACGGGAGCAATCAGCTGAAGGTGTCGTTTGAACGATTGACAGCTCGTAGCTCTTCTCATTGGTTCATGCCTCGTGAATGAACCTCATACATATATGTCTCCCATTGTACAGTGTACACTACCTCTTTCTGTATCTCCGATAAGTGTACATTTACTCGCTCTTGGCCGATCTTTGAATTGCTGAAATCTTCTTCGAAAAAGCAAGCAACGCAGCATTTGTTTCCTCTGACCTCTCATAAAACACTGCATGGCCGGCGTTCTCGATTGCAGCTACTTCGACGTTCCTGAAGTATGGACGCAACTCCTCCACAACAGCCATACCACTTACACGATGTGCGTCCTGTGTGCCATGAAGACATAATAGCTTCAAGCCTTTCTTCCCTGCCTCAAATAAATTCTCTGGATCTTGACAGCATTAGTCGAGTTGCTGCTGGTGTTTGGAGCAGAGTGTAGCCGCTCCATGTCATCCGAGTCGTAAACGATATGATGGATGCATCCAGAAAGACGCTCTCCACGAAGGCCAAGAAGGACCGCTTCGCATTGTCAGTGGTCTGGAGACTTGGCACCATTGCCAATGTGCTCTGAGGGATAATGCGGCCAAGAATGTCTCCGATGAAGGGGCACCCTGCTATTATGAAGATGGCTCCAGAGATTGTGTCTGAGCCGAGATGAGCACAGATGTCTGTCGCAATCGCCGCTGGATCCGTGTCAGTTTTCACGATCCGTTTCCATGCTTTAAGGACGTACCACCGAGACTTTTTTGAAGGATAGATGCTGTTCAATTTCCAGTTCCAACAAACATTCAAAACTTACCATCCAGCAAACAGCGGCTTGATCAAGCCGAAACCTTTACAAACCGCAGCGAAGTCGTCTGCGTAGAGCTTGGATGTATGCCCCTCTTCCGTATCAGGCATCGCACTTCGGCCATGCCCACGCATGTCATATCGTACCTGAGCATCGCGGGTATGAGAACGACGGCGCAAATACAAACCAGTATACTCACCAAGTATAGCTCTTTCGTTAGCTTGATATCGTCAAACTGCTTCTCATAGACTGCCGATGGTAGAGTGTATCCCGACACAAGGCAGGCTTACTGGGATCGCCAATCGCCTCCGCGAAGATGGCAGCGCCATCACTGGACTGGATGAACTTTGAGGTGATTGATGGGGACATCTTCGTCTTCTGTTGAGCTTTCGAGTTTCGACGGCCTACTTATACATAGCTCGGCTAATTCCGTTGTCCGAACAAGACCACTCCTAAACGAGATGCCCGAAGTGGGCGAACTGCACAGGACGGGATGTCTTTTCTTACCGAAAGCACTGCGCCCAAACCTCAAAGGATAGAAAGCAGAATTATCAGAGCTGTAGATTACCAAAACGATAGCAACATACGAATATTGCAAAAAGTCCTAATGCAGTACGGTTATAGATCCCAATCAGTGAAAAAATGGGCTTCAATAGTATCTTCAATATGATGCACTCTCACATACTTCCCCACTGACCTTGCCGTGCGAACGTGTTAGGCTGCTGCTGCTGCTGCCACGACCCTTGTCCAAACATCTGCTGTCCCTGCATCTGAGGTTGGCTAAACGCACCTGCAGTCCCATACGACGGCTGCGGTGTGGTCGACATGAATTGACCCTGGAGCTGAGGCGTGGTAGAAGGCATAAATTGCGGTGGTTGAGGACTAGGAGTCGAAAATGTGGCCATCCCACCACCTATGAAGTGCGCTTGAGGGGAAGCAATGGACGGCTGGAACTGACCAGGTGACTGGGTCATGGGAGACTGGACTTGACCAAAAAATTGTTGCTGACCAAACGACGGCTGACCCTGAGGCAACGACTGGGCGAATGGGTTGGTACTGAGAGAAGGTGCAGATAATGAAGGAGAGAATGCAGGATTAAAAATTGGTTGTTGTTGCGGTCCGAAAGGACTAGACACGAATTGTTGCGTTTGGAAAGGATTAGAAGTCATGCCCGTCGAGAAATTAGCAGTTCCCATGGGACTAAGTCCATTAACGGATGTATGGGAAGGAAATCCCTGTGCACCCCCACCAAATTGACTACTTGTCATTTGAAAGGACGGCTGGGTCTGGAACGATTGCTGGGGGGTTTGATATTGTAATGGGAGAGATGAACTGGTAGAAGCACTCTGAAGAGAGACTAAATCTGCCCATACGCCCTGCGGCTGAGTAGACTGGGTATGCTGAGTTTGTTGTTGAGTTTGAGTTGGCTGGACAATCTGTGTTACGCTTTGCGGGGCGGGCTGCACCGACTGAGGCGGATTATTGGACGGTGACGGTTGAGAAAAAGAACGCGTTTGAGCCATAGGCGTTGTAACGGGGCGGAATGTAGGCGGAGAAGTAAACTGAGTAGGAGCTGTTGTGGCTGGACGAGGAGCGACTGCGGAACTGTCCTCCCCGGTTTCGAAAGCATTGTTGGATTGAGAACGGCTAGTTATTGATGAAGCTGATCGTGATGGTCCTAACTTGGAAGCCACCAGCGCAGATTTGTCGATGAAACGCCTGTACTCGTATTTCGCTAGTAGGACAGGGTCAGTCCAGCAAGTAGGACGTCGCAAAGCGCGAACATACACCGAATGTACTGCTCGAGCTCACTATCTCGTTCGGCATCCATGAGGCTCGGAGGAGGCGGATGGCGTAACTCGTTGGGATTGTATATAGCATTAGATTTGATGTTTCCCATTTGCTTCATGACCTATAGTCAGGCGGTTCAGGGGAGGTGCAGACGGAAAGATGAGAGTGATACACACTTCCACCTGCTCTTTTGTCCAGGAATCCATCGTAAGGCTCTTCCTAATGTAAATGAGTGACGAGAGACTGAGTGAATAGGGCGAGAGACGTACACTTTAGTGATATGTGTCCCGATTTTCCGGTGGACGCTCGCGCAGTTCACGCTTGAGAAAGCAAGGTTACCGAGAATAAGGGGTTGAAGAGGTGAGAGACATACCATATGAAGATCCCAAGGTTATGAGAGGCCCATCGAGGGCTACGGGTCTTACAGTCGGCGCAGATATCTTTGATCGCTGTCAAAAGACGCAGCCAAAACAAATAAAATATGAGAGAAATACCATTCCCTGGCTGAGCAGCAAGGTCAAAAAGTATTTTCTGGTTTCTGTCCGACGTTTTCTTGCTCAACGCTGACATTATTGGCTTCGATGATCTCGGATGATCGACGTCGGAAGCAAACCTTGGCATCGTCCCAGTATGGACCTGCCTCTCGACATCCTGCCACTCATAATTCAACACCTCATAAACCCAAAAGACATCGCTCGATCCTGTCTCGTAAATAAAGTCTTCAACCTGTGCGCAACTCTCAGGCTTTATCATCGCGTCGCAATCTACTCATGGCATGTTCATGGAAAGACAAAAGTGAGCTGCACTTCATCAACGGTCAATGTCTACTCTGACGCGCCTATGACTTTTTGTTCAGATCATACAAGTATTTTCTACTCTAGCACAAAATCCCTTGCTCGCAGGCCATGTGCATATCCTGGGTTCGACTCACTATTCTACCATACGCTGGTCGTGGCTTGCTCACTGTCCACCTCCCACTCACAGAAATCCGTGACTTTCCAAAGGCCTTGATGATAGGAGGAGATGATGTCTATCATACTATTCTCGTTGGGCTGAGAAACTGTGTCCACCTGAAGGCTTGCACTTGGACCCGTGATGGATCTCTGAACACGTCCATTCTCCAAGCGTTGCAGAGCTCGACCGAACTCGAAGAACTCGAGATAAATGGAAACAGCGGGGGCCACTATTCGCCGAGTGACCTCATTCAGTTTAACAGACTGCGCAAAATCTCTTTGATCATGCCTAGCTCTCCTGTCGCAGCTGCGTTGGACGAATGGATGCGCCACACTGGCCCGACTCTCCGAAGCTTGACGCTGATATGCAAAGTCTGTCGTAACAGTGCGCTCTCGAGCATATCAACTCACCAATGCACCTCAGAGCTCTCCGCTAATCAGTGATGATGTATTGGGACTGCTTGCCAAGCATATGAGTGAAGAACTAGAGCAGTTCTACGTTGCCGGATGTCCAAAGCTCACACACGAGGGTGTTTGGGCTTTCATCCGTCATACTCGTGCTATACGAGCCCTTGGGTTAGAGGGCGTTTCGCCTAGATTCGTAAGGTTATCCTCTATATTCGTCGAGTCCATCCACTGACTGACTTACCAGGACATGAGAGCATTTGGATCCTTATGCACGGAGCATGGCTCGTTGCGCCATCTTCGTTCCATCACTCTCGCCGCGCGTCCGCCAATGTTGGAGTCATGGATGTCTCAAGTTGTTCATTTACTATCTGATGCGCCCCTGGAATCCTTCCAGATATACTCAACTGGAATGTTTTCTAACCCTCTGTCCACGGATCCTTTCTGGGCTGCCATCGTTGCCAGACATGGCACCCGTTTGACACGTTTTTTCCGTCCATCGGATGCCCATAAGCTTGGATGCAGTGGGTAACATCTGCGAGCAATGTGTCGTACTTCAGAACCTCTACATCGTTGCGGAACAACACACACTGGTAAAGACCATGAATCTCTCCGTCTCTATATTTCTTCATTCGTCGTGCTCTGCAGGACCCCTTGGCCGTCTGCCTTTCCAAAGCCAAGAAGCTGCGCGTTGTGCATATCAATTTTCCTATTCAAACGCATGACAATGAATTACCTCTGCTCGATCCGTCGAATGCTCTCGATATCGTGAACCAGTGTAGCTCTACCCTTGTACAGTTCGGGTGTAACACCAAGGTCTGGCAGGTGAGCATGAGGTTTCCAAGATTGCTGTGACGAGCATACTGAAGAAGCGTAGGTCGAGAGAGATGTGGTGGCAGATCCACAGAGCGGTGACCTCCAAGTCCGGCGGCGCTTGGCGCGTTATGAGAACCCGGATATACCAGAACCTTTCTTGGTGGTAAGAGCATAGATTACAATGGTGCATCAGACTGGCAAGAGTACAAAGGAGATGTCACATGTACAAGGACTTCTTCTCCTGGTTTACATCAAAATGGTGTGCCTACTGGGAATACCATAGGACCACGGACGGCCGCCCTTTTCTCAGGTCCACACAGCATCTCTACGAGCGTGAAGGCGAAGGGGAAGGTTGTGCCTATAAAGGGTGTTCTTGTCAATATTTAGACAAACGAAGAGCTTGACCTACCCGGTCCTCGACTGGGAGGTAAAGAATATAAGCGACTACTCATGCAGCTCTACACACCGGTATACATTACCTCGTCACTAGTTTTCCAGAGACAACAACGGGATCTTCCGAGTACTCAAAGTCTAGAAAAGTCCGTCGGTATCGATTCGGAGCTTCCAGGTAACACGATAGTACTGACGAGATGACAACTCCTCCTTAACACTCGGATGAGAAGTAAGGGGCTGCTTCTGCAATCCCGAAGTCAGCGCGGTCAAAGTCCCTTCATACCTTGTAGGTAAGTGGGCGGGACAGACGTCTGAAGCTGGCGCCTACCTGCGCAGATCATACCGACGATCTTACCCTTCTCAAGGTATCGTCGAACGAGGTCCTGGACTGCAGGCGTCTTTGACATGGTATCCGCCCCTTTGGCACCTCCTGGGATGACCAGCGCGTCGTATCTGTCCTAAATTGAAAGCATCGGACCATGTTCAGGTGTTTAGGTGTTATCTACTACTCACCGGGCCTGATTTTGGAGCGTCAAAGTACAGATCGGGCATGATATTGATCCCCCTTGACCCTTTGGCAAAAGGAGGGCTCTGTGCGCGAGAGGAATCATTGGAGGGCTCTGGTACGAAAGCTGATTTAGTATCGACTCCGGCGCGGATGAGCGTGTCGTAGGTGATGGTGCTATAGAAGGTCTAAGGATGAAATGTGGTGTTCGAAATACAAGCATAGAACGAACAATTCCATCTCCTCCGTCCCGTCAGCAATCAGAATCAGTGCAGATGGCATGGTAGACGTTGGGTATGAGAAATACCAGGCGCAGGTCCAGATCTTCACAGTAGTCGGGATGGAGATGACGTCACACCCATCTTCAACAAGGGATATTAAGAGGTATAACTAGTAGGTAAGTACGTGGAACAACTATCCAAAACGAAACTAACGAACAGCAAGACAACACTTCGACAGATACCCACCATACATTAATACTACAACGTCGATGAAGCAGAATTTCATTATCGAAAGAGCAATCCGGCGCCTAAACCGATACAAAATCCTCCTAGCAATGCCAACCGAACGTTCCAATCACCCAAGGCTCGGGAAAAGTCCCACGCAGTCTTCGACACTCCTTCCCGCAACAGTGAAAGAGAGAACACAAAAAGAGAGGGCAGATGCAATGGATCAAATGCTGCGCTCGGGTAAGGACAGGCTGAGAGCGACGGCTCATCATCTTTGCCATCCTTGCTTTCTTGGAGTCTCTGTGCGACATCACGAGATAGCGATGCCTCCCACTCAGACTCCCACTTTGACTTAGTCCAGTCCGACAGGGGGGAGAACCGTTCCTCCAAGTCGATACCACGGTAGGGATGTGATGTGGACTTTCTCCTCCTTCTCCGATACGATTGTAAGGAATGAATAGCACGTTCGACTTCACGCCATCGCAAGAAGCGGTCTGCTGCTTCGGATCGAAGGATTGAAAGGGTTTCGGGAGAGCGGAAGAGGCCTAGGCGCAAGGCAAGGGAAGAAGAAGGTCGGAAGATGGAAAGTCTGTCCACGTTGTGATAACGGTGACGGTGGGAAGGTTTCACCAGTAAAATGACAGGGATGTAAGAAGATAGATCGTCGATAATGTGCTGTTCAAAGGATGTTATTGCTATACAGAGGTCAGGAAAGCCAGAAAACCACTGTCGGACACTAGGGAATACATCACCTGTTGGGACGACGAGGATGAGTGCTGTATAGAGTGGGGTGCTGGGGGAGGAAACCAGATTGGCGGTGACAGAATGAGCTTCAGGTGAAGGTACGAGAACCTCAGAGATGGTATGGAACGGTGTCTGTATGAGGCTCTTAATCCTAATCATTAGATCATGCACCTACATATACCACACATCAGCACAGTCCGTAAGCAGATCGTGAACTTGGATACATACGTTGTCATTATGATCATAGCCTGGAAGTTCGAGGATTTCAATATTCCGAGCGGGTTCGTACTTCTCAAGGCCGTGAGGGTCATGATGCTCTATCCAATCAGTAGACGCCCGAAGGAGCTTTCCATTCTCGGTGTCCTCCCAGATACCACCGTCCACGACATCCTCGTTATCGTCGAGAAGGAGCTTAGAGGAGAAACCCTCTCCAGCGCCCTTGATAGTTAGTACCATCAATCTCATGTCACCGATGGTCTTTCCATACGGAGTGGGTCCACGGAGTGCTGGAGGCAAGGTCAATGAAGGGATTATGAGCCCCTGTGCGGTCTCATCTCTAGCATGATCGGACTGTGGGTGAGAGTGTGGGGGACTTGCAGCACCTGAACTAAAAAAGAAAGAAGAGGAAACGGAAGGGAAAGAAGAAACAGAGTCGGACGATGGACTGTCGGGCGGAGATGGCAAGGCGCTAGAACGGGGAGAAGATGGGAGTGAGTCAGCGTTAGAGTCCGGAAAGTTTTGGTGAATTGAGCGGAGAGTTGAAGCGCTTGTGCTGATGCTGCTGTCCATCGTCGTGGTAGAGAACAAGAGTGAGAAGGTGCTATTATAAGGTGCCACTTTCACACGTGGTCACTATCTGATAAGATAAGTCGGGATGCGATTGCAATGCAGATCTCCTCTGGGCTCCTAAAAGCTTTCGTTCGATGTCGAGTCCGTTAGCTTGAGCGGTTATGTTGTTCGAACGAGCCGCGTATCAAATAACGTGTGAACACGCATCATGAGCTATCGATAGAACAGATGCCTCATGTTCATCCTCTCAATAAACACTACGCTTCTCCTTTGTTGTAGCCATTCCCGGCGCCTAACGACCGGCGGCGGTAGGATCTGTCTGTACATAATTTAATTTAATGTAGAGCATAAGAGCTTTCAGCGACAATCTAGACTGCTATAAAATTGCAACCTCCTCAACGAAGAACTTCCTTTTCATTGCTACCGACTGATGAAATCCGTCAAGTGTCTCTAGTGGAAGTTGGGAATCGGGCGAGATGAGACTGGAGGGTGGCGAGACTTTGAAGATACAAAGCATGAGCACCTTCCATTAGGCTCTCAGATCTCAGGGGAGAGTTCGCGGTGAGCAGGCCCGCCAGGCCGCTGCGCAGTCGGGATATCGAGTCACGATGATGTCACACCGCATGCGTGATATCCGCCATTGCTGCTTAAACTGCAACCACGACCACGATGACCACAAGTACGACGACCGCGCCAACCTACCCACCCTCCGTTCCCAACCCCAACACTCATTTTGTCGGGAGCCAACCTACGCCCAGCACGGGCATGAAGCTCTCACCTGAAACACAGAAAGAGGAAGAAAGGGCGTTGCGCTTGAGAGGAGGATGTATTCCTTGCCCTGTCAGTAGCATTGCCATACTCCCTACTAGCCACTTACCCTTCAATTGCTTAGGATGGGTCAAGATGTTGGATTATCCCTATCCCTTGTTGTTGCTGTTAAATCCCAGACAAGCAGACCGTAGCAAGTTCTCAACAACTTTTTATTTGACCAACAAGGAGGGTATTGAAATAATAATGTTACTGTACATGAAAGAAACAATCGTTCTCTAAACATTCTGAAAAGAAGAGGGTAGTAAAAAAGCACTGTAAAGTAGTGTAGACATGAAAGCACAACCATAACAACACAGCCCACCACGGTTCTGTATACTCCCTGTCATAGAGACCTCTATGACTCCAAGACATTGCTGTTGACAAGCTCGACAGCCCGCTTGCTGATCTCCTCAACCGTCCATCTCTCTGCCGGTGGAATACCATGCTTCACGTCGATGATATCGCCAATCTCGTCGCATGCTTTTAGGACAACATCAATGTCCTCCTTCGTGTGCGCAGCACTTACACAAAAGCGCACACGACAGGTCACCAGAGCCGTGGCGGGATACGAGACAACGACGACAATGATGGGCGTTTGACGGTCTTTCATCAATCGGTGGAACATGTTCATCTTCCCTGGGTTGAAAATCAACAGCGGAACAATGGGGGAGGCAGGATGTCCATAGGTGATGAACCCGAGCTTAACGAGACCAAAGTGAAGATAGCGTGAGTTGAAAGCCAACCGACGCAAACGACTGTTTCCCTCCACGCCAGACGACAGTGTTGGGGGCAGATGCACCCAAGAGGGAAGAACACTCTGGGAAAGTGGTCCAGGATGTGAATATTCCTCTTCGATGGGCGGGGCACTGTGAAGACGTAAGGTAGAGGTAGACGAGCCTGAATGCGTCATCGCAGAAGATGGTTTGATGCCCATGATGCTGGCCATGGACGCGACAACCTGCATGAGAACAGGAGGAGTCATCGCTTCCGCATAAGCACCAGAATGCCCTCGAACACGTAACCGGTCGATCAAGGTTTTGTTTCCAGATATATAACCTCCAGCGGCGCCGAAAGACTTGGTGAACGTTCCCATGAGGATGTCGATAGATCGAGGGTCAACATCGAAGTAATCTGCAACTCCTCGGCCGTGCGGACCAAGAGCTCCGATAGAGTGCGCTTCGTCGACAAACAGATAGAACTGAGAGAACCGTCAGTAAGGACACAAAGAGACAAGATAGTCCTTACCTTGTACTTTTCCTTCAACTTCATGATGGTCGGCAGGTTCACAAGTGTACCCTCCATGCTGTACAAGCCCTCGACAATAATAAGAATCTTCTTCCAAGGGCGGTGAGTCTTGGGCTGTCCCTGACTGATGACCTCCTTCAATAACGACTCCAAGTTGTTCATATCGTTGTGCTTGAACATGCGAACATTTGCTCCACTGAGGCGGACACCAAAACGGATGGAAGCATGGTTGAGTTCATCAGAAATGACCAAACATCCTCTATTAACAAGAGCCGGGATGATCGTCGAATTGGTGGCGAAACCCATGGAACTGAGCAGCGCATCCTCCATTCCCAGGAACTTGGCAACGAGAGTCTCGCACATGACGTGTAATTCGCTGGTTCCACCTTCCAAGCGGACACCGCCCGAGGAAACACCATATCGCTTGATTGTCTCTTCCACAATGTCTGCACATCCGCCATAGCCCTGAGCAAAACCGAGGTAGTTGTAGGAAGAAATGTTAAGAGCACGTGTTCGGGTTCCGGTGAGGATTTGTGTGTGATTCCAGTCGGGCGAGTAACGGTCGAGTAGGACGACTGTTCGTCCAGCAACCCCTGTGGTTGGCTGGGTAAAACATTCCTCCATACGCCTCTTGAGGCGCCGAGTGAAGAAGGAATCAAAGTCCGAGTTGAGAGGTGCATAACCCTATAGCGAATTTGTCAGCACGAATGTCGCAGGCCATAATTAATTCAGCATTGTGCTTACATGGCGAGGCATCAAGTGCTTGTAGTAGGATGGATAGAAACGCTTTCCAACAAAGTCACGAATATGGCCCAAGACGATAAGGATAAGGAAGCTTATGTATGTCGAGAGGAGGATATAATACGGAGGATCCTGTTCAACAGCGTCTAAGGACTCGCCAGGGATATAAGCAGACGTGTATCTGAACTCCTCAGAGGTGCAATGGCCGAACTCTGTATGGAGAGTGGTGAAGACGTCTGCAGAAGTCGGTGGGCGGACGGGAAGGCAGAGACCGTCAGCGTTGTCCTCGTCCTGCTCGTGCAAGACGGTGTCTTCTGAGGAAGAAGTGACCGAGGAAGAGAGAGAAAGAGCTGGGGTGGAGGTTGGAGAACGACCAGAACCGACCCTGGCCCTTGCGTCTGCTTGGGATAGAGCAGAGAGGTAGGAGGCGGCTGAGGCCATGGGCAACGACGAGGACGACCTCTTCTTGAATATTGATGGCGTTGAGGAGGGCCTGTTCAGCGCCATCGGAGACGGTGAGGAAGAGCTGGCGGGCATTGGACTCGTCGTGATGGTCTACTTCCAACTCACTAATTTTCTGTTCACGTAATGCCTGTTGTGAACACGGAGGTACGGTCAAGAGGTCGATCAAATTGTCATTGCGTAATACGTATATCCTTTTTCCGTCTACAAAAATTATTACGAGACCAGCTAGAAGAAAAGAACTATAGTATGCTGTCTCTGGTCCGTTTCTCTCTATAGGGTATACAAGGCAGGCAATTTTCTGTCTACGTGCTACGGCCAATGCAAGTAACCTGTAAAACGCACGATCAGATTGTTGGTCGAAACGGATTTGATCCTTCAAACTCACGGTAAAACCAATCTTCCTCAGCTTTTCGGCATCAACAAGAAGGCGGCCATCAAAGATGAACGCGGGCTTGTTCATTGTGGCGTAGAGTTCCTCCCAGGGAAGATCTTTGAACTCTTGCCACTCCGTAGCGATTACGATGGCTTCCGCGTTTTTGCACGCCTCCAAAGCTGAGCCAAAGATTGTAACCTGCTGTTGAACTAGACATGTATTTTGTTAGAGGGGGAGACTTGTCATAAGTCATGACAACTGACTAGCTTCAAGAGTCGACGAAGGGCTGACTTCGGAAAGGTCGGTCCAGATCTGTTCGTGAGAGACTTGAGGGTCATAGACATTGACAAAGGCCCTCTCGTTCATGAAGTTGCGGATGAGAGTGATGGCAGCGGACTCCCGAGTATCTCCAGTGTCAGCCTTGAAGGCAAAGCCGAGGACGGCAATGCGCTATAAAGATTTTAAGTGCCCCAAAGCAGGGACCGGAGGAACGAAAACGCGTACCTTTCCGGTGATCGTGTTGAAAAGTGTATCCACGACGCGCTTCGAGAACCTCCTTTTCTGGTACTCGTTCATCTCAACAACCTGTCTCCAGTAGGCGGCGACTTCGGGAAGGTGACAGCTCTCGCTCAGGTAGACCAGGTTAAGGATGTCTTTCTGGAAGCAAGATCCACCGAAACCAACGCTAGCTTTCAAGAATTTAGGCCCAATGCGGGAATCGTAGCCGACCGCATTGGCAACCTCATCAATGTTAGCCCCAGTGGCCTCACAGATCGCGGAGAGAGCGTTCACAGAGGAGATACGCTGGGCGAGCATGGCGTTTGCCGCCAGCTTCGACAGTTCAGACGACCAAAGGCCGACTGTCAGAATACGATCCTTACTACGGAAAAAGTCGATTCGGGAATCTCACACAGAGGGAATAACGATGACTTACGGAACCCAGTTGGCGTAAACACCAGCCAAAGCGTCGCAAGCTGCCTTGCCCTCCGGGGTTTGGAGAGAGCCGATGAGAACGCGATCTGGTTCGAAAAGATCGGCGATGGCAGTACCCTCGGCCAAGAATTCAGGGTTGGACAGAATATCGAAACGGCAGTTGGGCTTGGAGTTTGCCTCCAGGATGGTGCGCATAGACTCGGCGGTGCGACAGGGAACGGTAGATTTCTCAACAACGATCTTGGAAGAGGTTGCAACTTTGGCGATATTGCGCGTCGCGCTCTCAACATAGCTATAGGATGAGCATAAGCGTGAGCGGATTGACGATAGTTAACTACGAGTATACATACTTGAGGTCAGCAGCGAATCCGGCACCGACACCAGTCTTCTTGGTCGGTGTGTTCACACTGACGAAGATAAGCTCGGACTCTTGGATGCACTTGTCGACCTCGGTGGTAAAGAAGAGGTTGCGTCCACGGCACTGACGAACAACATCTTTCAGACCAGGCTCGTAGATGGGGAGCTTGAAATCGGGGCTGTTCCACGCATCGATACGGGCCTGGTTCAAGTCAACGATGTTGACGATGATGTGGGGGCATTTGAGGGCAATGACGGCGCAAGTAGGGCCACCTGACGCGCAATTCTAGTGTTAGCCAGCTGTAAAGATACGCAGAGAAGTTTATGCTAACCAACATAGCCAGCTCCAACTTGAACAAAAATGATAAGAGAAGGAACTGACAGAGAGTTAAAGAGGAAACGTACTGCAGCAGATCTTTGTAACCTTGATGGCCATTTTTCTAGAATGATGATGTTGGTGTTGGGAGGAAAGGAATGGATGGGCGACGGGCAGGATGGTCTCACTTTTAAACTCCCCGTTATCGGCCAGTCGCCTCCGCCCCGATCAAATAATCCCTTGGCCAGAGCCAGAACATGTCTTTTCTTATTGGGCCCATCTCTGGTGCTGTCGTCGCAGGCGGTGTAGGTCGCTTCTGCTCTGCTCATTATCTTTATTCTAAACAATCTACTCTGTAGGTCTACTATGGATTTTCGAATTTGATAAGTACAAGGTCTGTTCAGATACACACACTACCAACACGCCTCAATCTAACATCCCGTTACATAGAACGGAGCAGCATCGCAAAGAGTCAGCATCTCTTCTGCTCCCGTATTTCCCCTTCTCACCACTCTTGCCTTACAACAGCTTGCACGATCTTAGCGTTCGACTCGTCGAGACACCAGCAGTGGTCATACCACCACCTCCGGCTGCATCTAGAATAACACACCGCCCGTTCGCATCCCTTCTGCAGTCCAGATGGAACACCGAGGTTGGGTCTTTATTCGCTTGGGTTAGCAACTCCGAGAAACGCCTTGGGAATTGGGGTCGGAAATTGACACACGGAGAGGCCGACGTTTCATCGGCTAGCCGAGAACATTCCTAGTGCTAGAGACGATTTATCTCCTGGAGGCTGGTAATAATATATCGCTTCTGCTATTCTACCCAACTATACATGTAAGATTACACTGACTCTGTCGTCACAACGCGTCCTCAACGTCCATAACCTTGAGAATATTCTCCATACCCTTGCGAAGGTGGAGGATGATAACCTTGCTGCTGCTGCAGTTGTTGAGTGCCTGGACCGTATTGGTAGTTCACAGGTGGAGGTGGTGGAGGTGGCAGCCCGTAGGATGGCTGATTCGGTTGCTGATATTGAGTTGGCTGCTGCTGCTGCTGTGCGGGAGACGTAGAATATGTCTGCTGTTGCCCATATCCATATGTCTGATGTTGCGAAACGGGCGCTGAACTTTGATTAGTATACGCTGACGAATTGAACATCCCGAGGGATGAGTAAGGGTCATTTGTGGGAGGCGAGGACGACGTCTGTGGTGGTGGAGGAGGCGGAGGAGGAAGGAACGAAATTCCTGGCTGTTGATATCGCGCATCGTATCCCACGTTCGATGGCTGAGCACTCGGCGTATTATATTGCACAGACTGAGAGGGATACGACTGCTGCCTTTGAGGGGGGGGTGGGCTACCATACTGCGAAATCCCATACGGTTGTGGCGGTGGAGGGAGCGGTGAGTTCCGCCACTGAGAAGCTGGTGAGGAGGTCTGCAGGTTCATGGCAGAAAACGAAGAAGTTAAGTCCTTCCCAGATGGAGGAGGTGGCGGAAGAGGTGGCTTGGAAGCTAACGGAGGCGGTGATGTGTCCGCTGAAAGGCGCCTTTCGACTTCGATCTGATTTGCGAGACGATCACGTTCAGATATCCGACTAGAGACGAACGACTTAACGTTCTGCTTGAGGGTGTTAGTTAATTCTGTCAGATCCGTATAAAACTGCAGTCCTTTGCTGTAGCCTGGTGTTAGCAGCATCCATACAGACGCATTCTCAGAACTTACGCAAGACCGTCACGAATCTCCATATACACGTCGCGAGCCCTAGAAAACCGGCGGACTGTCTCCTCCTTCCTCTTTTCTCTTTCATCCCAGCGTCGAGCACCGGGGCCACGTCCAGCATGTTCTTTCAAAGCTTTCCACAACCTGGCTACTTCTTGGAGGACGGCTTCTTGGTGCTGAACAGTGACGTCTAGTTGCTGCTGTAAGGGTCTGAATTTCTCCAATTCAGCAGCGAACAATGCAGGCTCAACGCCTGTGTTCCTTCGGTTGAGAAGAAGCAGATGAGAGACGTCATCGGTTTGGATCTAAATTGAGAGGAGTCAAAAGTAGTATTCTCTAGAACAGCATGAAGTCAAACCTTTTCCTTGAGCTCCTTCAGCATCTCTTTTCTCTGCCGCGAGATC
Source organism: Gloeostereum incarnatum (assembly GCA_004338095.1). Classification (NCBI taxonomy): domain Eukaryota; kingdom Fungi; phylum Basidiomycota; class Agaricomycetes; order Agaricales; family Cyphellaceae; genus Gloeostereum; species Gloeostereum incarnatum. The sequence goes on along the minus strand of RZIO01000001.1, from coordinate 2,209,265 downwards.
TTGTTCAAGGTGCTCAAGCGGTCGTCAATTTCGGATACGAATTCTCCAATTCTTGCCCTTTCCTGCTCGTCAGAACTCTCTTTGCCCACATCCAAGTCTAGGAGATTCTCGGCACCAGATTCTTGGCTCTCAGCGCTGGCTCTGAACACATCCTCGATGGCAGGACTCATTAAGAGGTTGATTTCGCCTCGTACGGATTCCCAGAGAGCCATGACTTGATGGTCAGAAGCAGCCGCAGCATCCAACGCTCCCCTATGAGACTTCAAGTCTTGTCGGAGACTTTTAGAAAGGCCAGCCGACGGTGCCTGGGTCCACCGGTGCTCGTACTTGACTCTCATCATCTCGCAATCTCGCGATTCGGACTCTAAATCCTTCGAAACAGCGTCCAACTCCTCTTTAACCGAGTCTTTCAGCCTGTTCAGTTGGGAAATGATGCTCTCGACGCTCTCTCGGCTCTCGATGAGCGTTATGTCCTCCTTCCACCGTCGGACGTCAAGAGGGATCTCTGCTTCACCTCCAACCTCCCCTTCAGCCATCGCTCGGAAGCGTGCTAGGCCTTCCTTCACGCCCAACCCGTCCAGCGAACTACGGGCTTCACCCTCTGCTCCTTCAGCCTTCTCAACCTCCCCTCTCACCAACTTGGCCTTCTCCTCGGAATAGACGCTTGCGCTCTCATGCACGCTTAGCGGGATAAGACGGATGAAGAAGTCCTGACCAATCGTCTTCTGCACCTCCGGAGTACCGTAGATTTCCTGAATGGGAATCGGCGTTGCGACTGCGGTTTTCTCAATCGGAGGCAATGCTTCTGGGGCAGGTAGGACTGCGTTGTAGATGAGATCATTCTCTCGCTGTGCTTCACCTTTACGTTCGGAGACAAGAGCGAGGTGGGCTTTCGTGCGTTCTTGGATGGAAGGTCCAGCATCGGGCGGTAGAGTAGGAGACATGCTCGCCACGAACATGGAAGCGAAAGAGGATGCGTTTCGAGAAGCTTCCTTGGCCAATGTCTCTGCGAGAATGAAACGGACAAGAGCATCGCCATGTTTGCTAGCCGCATTATCCGCCAGACCGCGGTAGTATTGAGCAAGGGAGGTGAAGTATTTGGCTTTAATCTAGGTGCTTATAGTTAGCATTATTTACTGTGTGAAAGATAGAACCGTAGAGCCTGCCTGAATTAGAGTAACCCAATTCCTATCAAATATACCCTTGCCCATAAACTCCTTGACCTCTTCAGTCAGAGACGTATACATCGAAGCAACCTGGGAGCCAATCTTGGCGATCAGGGCGTGACCCTTCTTCTCGTCGGCGCATTTCTCGAAAAAGACCTCTGTAGCCTGAGCCAAGATGACGCCGACAAGAAACTTGATGACCTCTCGGCTGAGATCGGTAGATGGTGCGTGGAGGAAGTTCTCGTTGATGTAGGTTAGCATACCAGCACAGGTACGAAAGTAGTGGAAGGAACGCTTGACGCCCTCTGGATCTGACCGACTCTGTGAAGATGCAATAGCGGAATGTGTGGAAGCGATTTGAAAAAGGATGGACGCCTTCTCATATGCGATAGAAGTTTGGGTGATGAGTTTGGCGGTGAATGCATCTCTCCATGGGAAATTGACTTTGATTTCTGAGAAACGCAGTTCCAAGAGCTCGAGCTGTCCAAAGTACTTGTACAACAGATCGCGGGCTATGGAGAAGGCATCAGGAAGGAGAGATAGTCAGTTTGTGCACAGACCTGTAGTATCACTGCCAGCGCCACGAACAGCGTCTTGGCGACATCGCTGGAGAGATGCACATTCGGTAGCATAGTTATCTGGACTCTCTCCGTATGACTGCGCGATGATATTCCGAATAGGGGATGTCCAGTCGACCTCCTCTGTGGTCTTTCGAGGAATAGACAGCATGGGCGACTGGTGAGCCATCTTGTGCAACTTATTATTATTATTATGCGAGGTGGTAGAAGGGAAGGTGAGAAGTGCTGTGGTCACACCCCTTCCCATCTTGAACCTCAACTATAACATAGCCTTTAATTATAGCCTATATGTCCTCCAAGCCTACCTCCAGCGAGGACATCCTCGGCCAGAAGGTATTTTCTTTCTCTTGCTAAATAATTTCTGCGCTCATTCTGGTTTATGCAGTATGATCGTTGCTGTATGTTCCTATAAATTTACATTTATTACATTCGACTCTGTCTGACGTCAACCCAAAGTGGCCGACTTTTTTGGTGAAAGCGTGAGTGTGTGCTCTTGTTCTTCACCCGACCGTTATTTACACATCCTTTCTGTTACAGAGGTGTCGGGTTCAGCGCTGGCGTGGTCGCGTCTGTTATCCTCTTCCGAAGTTGGTCGCGTATCCTTCCGGTTTCTTCCCTCACAGCTCATATCATCATTCTTCCAGGACGTACATGGCCCATCGCTCTCTCGACAGGTTTCGGAGCAGGTGCTGCATACGCTGACTGTGACCGCTCTTTCAACCCAGCCAGAATACCAGGCACTCGTATCCTTCCTCCAGCAGAGCAACCAAAGCAGTAGAACAAAGAGAACCGAGCACTCGTAGAATTACTTCCGATCCCTGCGCTCTGCATAAACATATGTCTCTTGTGTACCTTAAGCCCTAGACCTGCTCATGGTTTTCAGAACGACGAGGATTCAGGTTTGTTCGAGTCGGTTTGTGACGTTTCTGGTATGTGCACAGTGCCAAGAGCTGGCGGCTTTGTTGGAAGCTCTCGTTTGGGTTTCCCCTTCGCAAGACGCTCGTAAAGAACGACTAATGGCCGTATTCAGAAACCAGTCAAAACAGATGGAGAAAACTCAACGGACAAGACGTCGCGACTATGATTGGCAAAGTGACCATTATCGTTGTCGCTCTGATACGGAATGCACGCACATCAGGCGGCAGGTCTCTCCATTTCGGACGATCCATGATTTGGGTGTCAATGGTGAAGTCACAAGTCAAGCACTATACCCTGCCCGATTGAGAATTCACCACTTTGATTACAACATACAGTACATGTACTAAGAATTAATGACAACAGATATGGAAGGAACGAGCAAGGCAAAGAAACTATGATATATCCGGCGACAACTCACATAGTCTGTCTTTCGGAATTTCGTCGAATGCACCGGTCCTTAAGGACACCAAGACCGAGTTTCCATCCTGGAACTGGTGTACTCTCACCGCCTCTCCCTTCCGCGATCCATAGAGGACCACTGCATCCACATTGCCCTGCTCCGGATACAAAGGCAAAACATACTTGCCCAAAATAGACCGGCTCTCCCCATTGTCGAATTGGAGCATGGCAGTTTGCTCGTAATTGGCACCAACGCTCGTAGCACCTAGGATACGAGCTAGTTTACCCTCAAACACGCCCTCCAGATAGTTGTCTTGCCGTGTTCCCTGTATCTGTATCCTAATTCGCTTCTGGACCCACACGAGCTCTGCATCAACAAACCAAGATACGGGCGGGTCTGCCAACGATCAATGATGGGTTGCTAAGTATCACCACAAAAAACGAATGAACAGCGTACGTACCGTAGGGTTGTTCCGTAGAGTAATAGGGGACTCCAAAGGCACCTGGAGTGGGTGCCGACATTAAGGAGTCCCCTGTGTACTTCATGATACCTCCAGGTGTGGGCGCGGAAAGATAACTGCCAGGCGTGAGGGCAGAAACACCAGGGGTCGGTGCACCGAATGCAGGTGTGGCTGCGGCCGCCGGAGTCGGAGCACTCTACAGGGTGGTTTGTGTTAAACACTTAAACTAGATTGACACACGACTTACCCAAGCAGAGAGACCGTCCGACCACGTAGGTTGATGAGCAGGGGATTCCCATCCATCTCCGCCCCAACCTCCTGTATTTCGAGCGGGAGTAGCCCAGCCACTCCTGCCTGGAGTAGCGCTTCCACCGTACGGATTGGGTGTCTTTGATCCAGCATTCCAGGCAGGTGTTCGCCCGCCGTCGGCATACGGGTTCGGTGTTTTGGACGATGCGTTCCATGCAGGTGTCTGCGAGTTGGCAGCATACGGATTGGGTGTCCGGGATGACGAATTCCATGCAGGGGTTCGTGAGGAATCTTGGGCGTAAGGATTCGGAGTGAAAGAATTACTGCTGCCACCGCCCCAACCTGGTGTTCTTGATCCACCGGACGTGTAGGGGTTGAGGGTCTTCGCGATGCCAAATGAAGGCGCCCCCCCTCTGTTGCCAAAATTTGCTCTTCCCATGCTATCCAGAGGTTCGGTACTTCCATTGGCGCTAAAAAGAGGCTGAGATGCTGATCAACGGTTCAAGCAAAATAGGCTCTTACAGTCTTTTGCGAAGCTTGTCCTTATCGATAGAAATGACCTTGTTGCCAGTGTGTAGCTCGACACGTGCAATTGGGCCGTTTGTGTCTTTGATCGTACCGACGTATCCCTTTTGTGTGCCCTTGACAATGACAACGCTGACGCCGATGAGACGATCGCGTGGACCCCGTCCCATGTTACCGGAGCCGACCATGCCTCCGGTAGGCGTCGGTGCTCCCACAGCAGGATTCATTTTGGAGAGATCTGCTCCGGATACCACCTTTGGAGCCAACGACACTAATGATCGAGTGCGAGTAACAAATACCCCACCGTTTTCCGCAATGTCCCGATTGTGAAGGAAAGCGTAAAATGATTGGTGGATATGAAGGATACGACCTTTCCTGCCCTTTGGGAATTATTAGCTCCGCACCAAAGAGCGTGGAACGGACTCACTTCACCCTCAGCCTCCTTCATGTTGTCGTCTTTGCGAACTTCGTGCCCTTCGGCATCAGTGGCAATTGCTCGATTCGAATCGCGTCGCATAGAAATTTGGTGCGGTTGTACCAATCGAACTTGGCCGTTTTGATCGAGAACGCGGAAAGAGTCTCTTTCTGTCTTGAAAATGACACCGACGGTTTGTTGGCTTTATGTTGCGTATACATTAGCAGTGAGGCAAGGAATGAAAGAAGATTTAAACATACTCCAATTGCACCAAGTCATGCAATTCGTATTGTCCAACGACATTCGTGCCAGATCCAACTTCAGCGGCCTCCCGAAGATCCTTGGAGAAAACAGCTATCTAGACGGCGATTCAACTGAGGATGTTTATACCGAGACAACGAAACTCACCTCTTGCATAGACATATCGGAGAGGAAGGTGACAACATTATCTACCACAGACACAACTAGCCCAGTCTCATCAGCATTCTTTCCATTCATGACCTTGACGTGGTCACCGGGTTTAAACCGCTTCCGTACGCTCCTAGCCGGAAGTTCCACTTTTTGCCCTTCAATTTCGACCCCAGTAGCTGTGATAGTGACCACATCTCCTGAAATCTCTTCCACGACACCCTGGACACCGGCCTGTTCGCCCTCGAAGACCTCAATGTGATCTCCAGGTTGAAGAACGGAGATAGCAGCTTTTCGAGACGCTTCGGCAATGATAGAAAGGTCTACCGGGACCCCACCATCCCCACCATCCTGGCGTCGAGTAAACTGAGTAATCTCGTCAAGGGTTGGATTAACGTCTTCGAGAATCAGGCCGCTAAGCTTGATGTCCTTCTCCAAGAAGCCATCTCGATAAGAGTCTTGAGCAAAGACGTAGACGTTGTTTTTCTTTACTACACTCTGCCGCCCGTAAACTCTGGCAACCTCTTCGGGGTTGAAAGGGCGTTGCGGCGGACGCATAGCCCCTGTAAGCGCCGCATTTTTCTTCCGTTTACGCGCGCCGTCGAGCGAAGCATCATCTTGAGGAGTGAGATCAATGCGGGGAAGAAACTTGAGACCGACATCCTCCCCGTTCTCCGTAATATCTATGACTTGTGCCAAATCACCCTGGTACCTTCCTCGCTTGATGCGGACCCAGCTACCCTCCGTCACCTTCAGGTCTTGCTTCTTGATCTGCAGCAGGCTAGCCATTTCGTCGATTGGCACCAGATGTACGCCACGGCCAGGATAGACACCAACGAGCCCATTGCAAGCTTGCACGATCTGTTGAGAACTACGAGCCTCGACGTAGATCATCCCCGGGAGAGTGTCCCGTTGGAAGGCGGATAGAATAGAGAGTGGGTGTCCACTGTATTCATTGTCTATGGCTTTGCGAATAAGACTGAACACGATGTCTCGTTCACGCCCAGGCTAGACAACCGAGTCAAAAGCGTATAATTGGTGAAGATATGCTGTCTTTACCTTGACTCGAACTTGCCAAAGACTTGCGTCGTGTACCGAAGGCATGAGAAGCCGTTGCGGAATAGTGTTCAAATCTCCGTTATATCGAACAGCACTCCGCCCACCGTATCTTCGACTAAGGTCTTTAGCGATCTGCTCGGGGCTCTGGTCTTCGCTTTCCTCGAACTGTCTTCGGGTGTCCAGCCGAGCATGGTGTCTTCGACCGGAATCTTCGTCTTCTCCACCGGCTTCAATGAAATCATCTGAAGAGAGCAGGAGTCAGACAGACATGTCAAGATATACTGGAGGACCACGGACCGTTCACTAGGTCTTCATCATCTTCGTCCTCGTCCTCGTCCTCGTCTACTTCAGCCTCAACATCAAAATAACGACTAATGGCATCACGTTTGTGACGGTGCTAAGTGAAGAAATAGCCTTCAGTATTGACTTATCCTTTTAGTAATCTAGTCTTGCCTTGGGCCGTTTTCTGTGCCTCCCTC
>RZIO01000001.1:2189611-2201561 GCA_004338095.1 Gloeostereum incarnatum | reverse complement strand
ATCTCGGACAGGCGTACCCAGTCCTGGCTATCCGGACTTGCAAGAAGCGTCTCTGAGGGACCATTAGTCCTGAAGCCCCAAGAGATGCTCGAGAAACCGACCCAGTTCATCCCGCCCGCGAAAAGCAGGAGCCCGATCGTTGATACGGCCTGGAAGACGCTCCAGTAATCCGATCGGGATGTATCGATACTGGAATGACAAGGCTTCGCATAGGTATCTTCGTGTTGCGTTGACGCCAGCGGTATCTGAACCGAAATGACTAACGCCAGAGTTAATACGAGAGCATGCATGGACCAGAATGATCTCACCATAGACCGTATTCTGCATACTGGACTCATTTTGTCAGTCCGCAGATCTTCTGGAATTACTACAGACTCACTTGTCGGACCAAATCAAGCCTTTCACGAGAGCTGATATCCCATTCCCTTCGTTCCTTGATCTCCGTAAAAATCCAGGGTTTGATCAATGCGCCACGTCCAATCATGACGCCGTCGACGCCGCTCTTTTCAACGTTGGTCCAATAGTCCTGGGAGGAGAAGCAATCACCTCCTCCGAAAATCGGAATGCGGGGTACTAAACATCTCTTCAGGGATGGGAAAGACGGTAAATAGTTTAGCATACAATCTTCATCAGCCTCCCGAGCGCGAACGGCGTCCACGCAAAGCTTGATATAATCCCAGTCAGCCAATTTCGTGTATCGCTGTTGTCTGCTGCGACCATGGAGCTGGAGTGGCCGTGAGCATTAAAAAACGAGGCTAAACTTCGTAAACATACAGATATGCATCCTGCAGCCCACTCTGACGCCATTCTGGGCATGAGCGTGTGTGCAGTGTTCTTACTGTCTTTAATACCGGTTCTTAGCTTGACAGTAACAGGGATTTCTCCCATAGCCTTGTTCATTCCAACGAGAATCCTGCCAAGTTTTCCAGGAGCATCAAGCACTAGAATTCATGCGACGTGAGCAAGAGATGCGTATGAACTTGAAGGATCTACAAATTCACTGACATGCTGAACCACTGCCGGAATTGAAGACGAGGTCAATCGGACATCCACAGTTGACATCTACAAAGTCAATGTTTCCGGCGCACTCTTTGGCGATGACCTCGGCAGCTGGGGCGAGCGTGTTTGGTTTATTACCAGCTAATTGTACGCCAAAAGTGGTTTCGGAAGGGTGACGGCGCACGAGCGACCATTCTTCCTTGGATCCAGACATAAACGAGGTCGCCAATCCCACTTCAAGAACCGAGAGTCAACTAACAGGAGGGTAGGGCAAGGGAAAGATTCTTACTCTCGCCACACGTGATGTCTGCTCCGTATTTGACACATAGTCTACGGAACGGCTAAATGGTATGTATGCTCAGCTGAGAGAAGGCCCAGAGAATGTAAAACTGACGAGATTCCCGACGGTCGTGAGAGGGGCAAGATCTGGAGAGCTCTAGAATGAACAAAACTAAGAATCTAGGAATCTGAAACGCACATGTCTTTCCCGACCAATTCAATCTCTTTTTCTCAGAAAACTTAAGGGGTGTGTCAGGAGTGTCCACTTGGGAAGGCGGTCCTACAGTTGGCCGCAAAATTGTGTTCTCATTTATTGGTTCCGATGTAGAATTCACAGGTTTTCTGGAATCAAGTATGTGCCCTTGAGAATGGTTCTGAGATGCTAAGGCACTGGCTTGAGCCTGGCTCTGGTAAGCGTCCGATATGGGGGTAGGATACTGAAGGAATGAATGAATGAATTAGAGTGTTGTCAGGACAGTAAGAGATCTTGAACTGATATCGACAGCACCTTCTTTGTACGCAATAACTTCTGTACTTCAGGAGAGATGAAGTTGACTTCAGCCATCGTGAGAGCGGCACGAGCTTTTACATCTTCATTTTTGACAAGATCTAGCGAACCAGAGGAACTTTTCGACGAATGTGCACCCAGGAAACGGCACTTGTAACCGTATCTTCCAGGCGTTGAGGACGGGATGAATTGCAACTGAACACGAGAAATAAAACATACTTGCATTCCCCAAGCTCAGAGTAAATCGGACAGCTACTTGCGTGGTCTAATGAAGGGAAGTCCGGATCGCTGGAAACAGAATCTGAAATTTCTGAGATATATGGAGGCGTGCTGGAAAAACTCTCGGTCTGTGGAATGAGAAGATCTTGAGGTTTCTGGGAAAGATACGTCGCTATATCATGATTAAAGCGACACCTTGAGAACAATAAGACCAGAAAGAAAAGATGGCGTGGAGGAGACACACTCTGAGCCAAATTCACAATCGACACCCTGCGCCACCTTCCAGCACAGGTCGAGGTCATCTCGGATCTTCCCAAATCTTCGACCTTTGTTCGCGCCTCTTTGTGTCTTATTTTTTCCCGATTTCCTGTGGGAACGTCCGTTCGAAGGTTCTTCCTCGGGACCGCCATTGCCTACAGAGGGACGACATGATCCCTCGGCAACATCGTCGTCTGGAGCGGCGCTGGAGTTTGTGAAGGACAACAAGAATCTTATAAATTTCAGGATCGATCAGAGTTTTTTTCTGAAGAAAGGTCGTAAGTACGAACTCTGTTTTCACTGGAGCGGTACCAGTCGGGAAACTCATCACGATTGCAGTGGAGAAGCAATTATGATCTAAGATAAGATCTGAAAATGAAAGATAAGATAATATTCAATGTACACAAGCATAAATACTGTAATCCTCTAGTAACCACCACAGAATGACGAAGCACTCGAAAAACAATACCGCCTCCTCGGTCTTCTCCTACGCAGAAAGGCAATTGACTCAGTACGGAACCAAGCGCGTTCGTTTCTGTTTTATTTCACCTCTCGCAACTCACCCATACCTTCGATTCAACCAGCAACGTCTCGGAAATGAATCCATGCGCCGCTTTGATGCTTGCGCACTCTGTCTAAATCGTGCGCGGGAACCATTAGCTTGCAAGGAGGGCCATATCTTTTGCAAGGAGTGTGTGTACTCTGACCTCCGTATGTGCTCCGTTCTCGTCTTCTCGGCCCATTCACCTTCCCTAGTAACACAGAAGAAGGATATCAAACGACAAAAGCAACGGCTTGAAGACATGAAGAAAGAAGCTGAAGCAGAGAAGGAGAGAGCGAAGGAGGCTGCTCGTGAACGCGTCTTACTCGAATTCGAAAAGGGCCAGCGAAGCCTGGGTGCTGCACCGACCGTCATCACCACCACAAGCACAGAAGGTACGTCATACGGTCTTCAGGTATACTATTCTTGAATTTATGCGATCCTATGGTCTAGCTCGGGGGCTTAAACGAAAATTCAATTTTGATTCGACTGCTGCTGAAGCGATGGCTCAGGAGGCTGAAGAAGCTGCCCTCCGGCAAATCGAAAAGGAACAGGCAGAAGCGTTAAAGGCCAAGTTGCCCGACTTCTGGCTTCCGTCGTTGACTCCCACATATACTTCCACCGGACCGCCCCAGTCTCTAAAGGACGTAAAACTGCAGACGACCTGTCGGGGAGGCAATCCGCCCCATCCTATATCGCAAGTCTCAAGACCTACCATTCTAACATTCATATCGTAATGGACTTAAAATACTTCCAGGCTGAAAACGTTGACACCCGCTCAGTTCTCGCACTACTCTAATGGCTCAGTGACGTCCGAGAAGGACGAAGCTCAGACAGTGTGTCCGTCATGCAAGAAGGTACTTTCGAATAATACATTGATGTTTTGTGCGTTGCATTCTCTTTCTTTTTTTCCCTCTGTCTTACCTTTCGCCCAAGTAATGAAGCCTTGTGCTCATGTAACGTGTAAGACGTGTACAGAGACTCTCGTTCGGCCGGCCAAGCAATGCATCGTATGCGACACTCAATTGTCTGAGAAAGATGTCATCGAGTTAAAGCGGGAAGGTGGGTCCATTGAGTCTTATCTTTTACGAGTTACGGAAAAGTAAATGGTCTACTCAGGCACTGGATTCGCTGGTGGCGGAATAGCGGAAGCATCAAGGAAAGATGTTGCATTCCAGGGCTAGTACTTGCTCGAAGGATCGCAATCAATATGTTTATTCCCCTTTGTGTGTGTCATACAGGATCATTTTATACAGAAGTGGATAGTCCTCAGTGGTTTACAGGATACAGTAAGGTGTCAGAAGGTACAAGATACAGCTACAAGTTACAACGGGAGAGTAATTTCAAGACAAACAAAGGGAGAGCAACAAGAAAACAAGAAGCAACACTCGAGTTTGGCGCTCGTCTTGATGAATACATTGACTGCTCAAGAATGATTCAGCGTGAACTGAGGGGCAGGGGCCTTAGAATAGCTTCCCAGATACCCATCTCGCCTTTTTGAAGGCCGAAGAAGTAAACATCAGCTCCAAGGCAGTCACATGCCAGAATTGGTCGGCGATTCCTTCGGGAGCTTGACAAAGCAGCTTGTTGAATTTGCTCTGGGAGAGATTGAATGTCGTTTTGGCTCAGAGGATATCGGTACTGTTCTGAGATGAAAATTAATACATCTTGCACGGTCACGGCTCCATTTCTAGCGGGAACTTGAAACAATTTCATGCCATTCTTGAATAAGGGCAACTTGATGTTCATGGCGCTGCATGGTGGGTACGTTGCCGGAGTAGCTCCAGATTGCGAGATATGACAGGGAGGATGTTGTCTAACATCAAACACTGCAGTATTACTACCGTATGCGAGCATAGGATTCAGGCATGGTCCAGTAGGAGTCGACACTGATGATATTGTGCCCCCTATGTACGGAAGATGAGTATGAGTCACATGGTGCATCCAACGCCACCGGCTACTTACAGGAACTTGCCGGACTGGGAGCCCTGGCGGAAGAGACATAATGAGAAGACTTCAGCGAGCCACCCGAGCTCAGGGTGGAAGAGAGAGGCGGAGGATGATACGTATGATGAGGGGGAGGGGGCTGGGAAGTAGCAGTCGGAGGTAGTTGTGGGGAGGGGGAAAACAGCGGAGATTTGTATTGGAAGGGATCTGGAGGAACGGATACATGGGTTGTAGTAGATCCCCATGAACTGCCAACGTATGTCGGTGATGAGATCGATGGAGCGCGGGAAGACATGTTCGGGATAGGTAGGGCGGGAAGTGGGCGGGGAATTGGAGGGGAGTCATTTTGGGAGGGGCGGTCTTATACCCGCCGTTTGTTGAACGCATCAACAAACGGCGGGAAGTAATCAGGGGTGAGATTAGACCCAAGACAATGCTGAAAGCTAATTGGGGTGTAAACATTGCGCCTGGTGCGCCTTTTTGTGCCCCCTCGTGCCGACATCAGCGTGCGCAGTGATGGGCCTAGCCGCTGATCTCCATAAAAGGAAAAGAAGTCGGGAAAGGTTGAACACCATCAGAATGAGCTAAGCTCTCTACGACAATGATGATCCGTTAGCGTACTGTAGTCGGTTCCGGGGGCGCATTCGAGTCAAAGGAAGCGCGGAAGCACTATAAGCGGCCAGTAATAAGTCCCTTTGTGCTACATGTAATTTTAAGTGTACATTAGATCAACGGCGTTCTATGCACATGCTGGCTGTCTGTGCTCATTTCTTTTGACTGCAACATTCCACATATCAGGAAAAGAATCGAGGCCGGGCCCATACCTAATAGCTATATAAGTACGCATTCAAAAGTTATGTGGCGCGGGGGGTACGGCCCGATGATTTGGCTGATCGATAGTGATCAATTTTATGACGTAATAGATAACAACTCATAATTCTTACCACCATGGCACCTGGAGAATACTCATTTCGATTGCAGAGGGGTACGTTATTCAACCTTCAGAGTAAATCTACTTATCTTCGCTTGTTGGAATCTAGGAATTACTGGCGGATTTGCTCCCCCTACTCCAAGCGCCGTCTACACTGTCACCCGCCCCTTAAACAGTACATCTCTCAATATTCAAGCCGCAGTCCGTCCCGATGGAACCCCGAAGCTCCAGGATTTTGCGCCCAAGTCGTTGAAATCAGACGACCATGATTCCCTCATCGACGAGCTGCATGGTATTCTTAAGTCCATCCCCACCGAATCCCCTCCCGGGAGCCAAGATATATATGGCTTAGATGTCAGCATTGCCTGGGGAAGCGATGATCTTGAATGGTGCAACGGTGGCCCACAGGGCTGCGACGGAGGAGTCAGTACCGTCCTACCCACTGAAGAGGATAAGGCCAAATTTAAAAGGGCCGTCGAGATCGTGGAAGAGTTGGTTGCGAAAGAATAGAATATCTTAACTTTTTGTTTGGCGGATCATTGCTGCTGTGAAGAACATTGTATGGATCTCAAATAATAGTCAAGATGGTATCCACTATCTTGCGCTGAATCCTACGTGACCGGCCTCGGCGTCGAAAATATATCCCACTCGATAAATGTTCATGTATCTATGTACTTACATTGCAGAATCAAGAGATGGCTCCTACCGCAAGGCCAAAGTGTTGGGGTTCGTACTGTAGATCCCCTTGTGCATGTCATTGTCCTTCCGCTTCTTTGCACCATTTTCACTGGCAACATCCCAAATCCTCCAGAACTTCAAACATTCATCTCCTCCACCAGTGCAAACCATGTCACCAGCGGGCCCGACGGCGCTGAAGAGGACACGGGAGTCGTGGGCATCACGAATCTCTGCTACGCGATCCATACTCGGATAAGCGTGCAACATGATTCCGTTCGTCGGGTAGCCATGGGTCGTCAGGATTTCCTTCTTATGAGGTGCCCATAGGATAGACGTGATCTGGGAAGGAGTTTGTTGAGTATGAAGTCGAGCTCCGGTCGTGCTGTTCCAGACGTTGATGCTGGCATCGTTCGTTCCACCACCAGACGCTAATAGATTGGGTTGCCACGGGCACCAAGCAATACCCTGCGATAGTCGATTAGAAGATGGTACTCTTTCACATCAGAAGCACTAACCTTGACTGCTGCAGTATGGTTCCTCTTAGTCCACTTCGCGCTTCCCCGAGCGCCTTCTCCGACATCCCCCAATCTCCCATCCCAGATATTGACGACATTGTCATTGCCACCACTTGCGAGAAGCTCTCCATCGGCTCTCCACTTCAAACCACAAACTTCCCCTGTGTGCCCTGTCAGCTCCATGACTTTATGTCTCGGAACGCGAACATCGTGATGCCAGATACTTCCATCACCGCAGCCGGAGGTCAGGATGTGCTGATGCCACGACAAGCAAGCAACCTGAGTCTGGTGCCCGCCCATGGTTCTCAACTTTGTTCCACTCTCTACATCCCATAGTTCGACATCACCGTTGCTAATACCTGCACCGAGAAACATGCCGTCGTTGGAGAAGTCGACGCTGGAGACATAGGTTCCCTCGGGTGCTTCTCCTAGACCGACGACGCTCCCTGTGTCTGCCTTCCATATGTACGTCGTCTCCTCAAGCCCCACAGCCACCATGTTGAGACACGACCAGCTGATTAAATTGAGATAGAAGTCTTCTATCATGTTCGGGGCATCAAGCACGCGTTGGGGCTGGGTGGGGATCTTTCGAGACTTGTTGGTAGTAGCACCCGTTGATGTAGGGAGTGCTCCTGGACGGGCATACAGGGGACGAGCGTATTCACGCTGCTGGGCAAGAGTGGTGTCGGAAGATGCCAAGGGCGGAGGCTCCCTATAACCAAGAATTCGGCGATTCAGAGGGACACCCGCGGCAGCAATGAGGCGGGCGGTATGTCCTGGAGACGCTGACTTAGGGTTTGATGTGCATTTGCTCGAGGCTGGCAGCGATGTCGGAGTCTGGGTCGCGCTCACGAGTGGTGATAAAACGATCACGGTGATCTCGGTTCTAGGAAGAGAGAGAGAGAGGAAGTTGTCAGTTTACCTAAAACCCTTTAACGAGGATGCGAGGCAAAGAAGTACGTACAACAGCAGGTGTAGACCTGGAACGCTTGATCTCTGATTTTGGAGGAGGAACGTAGTCGAAAGTAACAACGTCAAGCCTACTCTCGATTCCGCCTTTGCGAATGACACCTCCGCTCGCCTGACGATGTAATTCTTCAGATACAGGTATACCACTTCCAGATATCGCTCTCTTTATTGGAGAAGGCGGTCGAGAGCGAGACTGAGGAAGCGGAGCCGCAATAAAAGGATTGGTGGTATCGAAAGGTCCGGTCGACGATTTGGTTTTTCCACGCCGTTTCTTGGGCGAGTCTCCGCTAATAGAGACTGAGTTTATTCCAGCCAAAATCGACGGCGTCAGCGGTGTTCTGGCGTCTGAGCGAGTCCGGTTTCGGCTGGGTGTTTTGGGCAAGTTGGGCATAATGCTAATGGTCCAAGTCAGAGGCCAAGGTTGAAATGTCATGTGATCGCGTCGCGCAGTATAAGAATCCTTCGGGTCGGCGGTGGCCGCGACGGTCTCTCCTTGATTCTTTTCACAATGATTACACAATGATACAGTCTTCTTTAAAACTAAGATTGTACATGGTTTTGTCCACTGTCTTCTCAATTTTTTTCCAATCCGACCGCCGCTGGATAAACTCATAGATGTCCTACAAAAAAAGATTTAGAAGAGCACCAGAGATAAATTCCTCCGTGCCTACCTCAGGTCTATAAGCGCCACCATACCTAGTAACGTCCCGAACAATCTGAGCCAGATCCTTCGCGTCTTCCACGACGTAAACATGTCCAATCATTTTCAGATGCGAGAAGTCGGACGTAATGGACGTCACTTTCAACGAGGAGATGAAGGTGTAGTACGCGTTGAGATCAGCAATGACCTGAAAACCTCCGGGCAACGATATAATCTGCCGCTTGATGTGCTTCTGAAGAATCCTGCAAAGAAATGAGAAGCAGAAAGGTGCAGAAGAACCACAAAACGGCCTCACGCTATCAGTCGTATGCCGACTTCTTGATGAAAAACTTCGAGTACCTCCCTGCTCGTGCTTCCTTTGAGGAGCTTGCAATGGGTTTCAAGGCATTTGATGGCCTCCGTGCAACCCTTGGTGGGGCCAAGCTCGAGAGGTGCATCATCCGCAGGATAGTATTCTCTCGGCTTGGTCAGTGTCATGATGATGTGTTCAACCTATGCAGAAGGTTCAAGCCAAAGTGCCGCAATGAGCAGCATAGATCTTACCTGATTCATCAACACATCTGTCCCCGCGTTCAATCCTCCAGCGACGGAATCATCCAGAGTATTCTCGAAGCGCTTCTTTTCTCGGACTACCGCATTCAAGAAATCTGTCTTGTCGATGTGCGGAGCCTTTCAGGTACATGGCGTCAGGTTATGCCAAAAGAGGAGAAAAGGTGATTTTATTACCAACTCCTTGTCGAAATAAACCTGGACCATAGACTGGATGGTGTCACCGACATGAACAAGCTCGAAGAATTGAAGCAAAGGCGCGACCCTGGTCGTCTCTTCATGATCAGAAGGTTTATACGAGGTCATCTGCTCGATCGCCCTGAGGCATCGTCAGCTGGAGACAAGAAAACGTTGAAAGAGGCGCACCGAGAGAATCCGGGCGAAATATGTCGCTCACTTAGGGCTTGCAATGTCAAGATGAACAGCTCCTCAATGGTATCCCGGACTCGGTGACCGTAATGCCCGGGATAGCCTGCGAATGTCTCAACCCTCTTCAGAGATTCGCGATCAGCATGAATCAGCTCGAGTGCTACGTCCAATGACAGCAACAGGTCTAAGCTGCTGACACCCGCACTGACTGGTGGAGTTTTGCTCGTAGCAGTGCTCATCGTGGACGCTGAGTTGGGTGCAAGTGTTGAAGACATTGAAGCTAGCAGACATCAGACAAGAATTCAAAGCCGGATGGGAGATACACGGACATCTTGCAATCGACTTCGAATCGATCTCTTTCTCTGCATCGTCATCGTCGTCATCTCCCACTTGGAACACAGGTTCAGCATCAGTGTCTAAGTGGTTAGAATATCCGTTCGTGCGCGATTGTGCGGCACCGACCCATCGCTGAGGATTCAACATGGCAATGCCTTGTACGGCTGCTGTTCCTCCAGCTAAGACAGCGCCGCCGACAGCACGGGGGACGATGGTAACAGGAAGAAGCAGCATATCGGTGAATGACGCCAAGACGTTCCGTTTCACCTGGGCTGGATTCTGCGAAGAGAGAAAACGAGCAGTGTGGTTTGTGTCATGCTGATTTAAAGTAACTTCAGAACAGTGATAGTGTCGAAAAGAAGTGAGATAATTCACCTGTTGATCCCACGCTTTGCAAATTGCATCAAATGTCAGTTTGACTGATTCCACCTCTTCGTCTAGATATTCATCCATGTTGATTTCGAACATGCGATACCTAGCCGGTTGGTGAGACCACGAAGAGATAACCTAGCACGCACTCAAGGAATTAAGCTTACACGACATCTTCGGCCATCGTCTGAGATACTTCAGCATCCGGCCTCTCATTCGATGCCTGCAGAATAGCGTCCACCATCCGCCATGATTCACGAAATGTAGCGGCGGTGGCAATAAGGTAGGTGTTGTTCGAGATTTCGCGGGCTCGTGTGAGAAGGGAAGTGACATACTCGCCAACCTACAGAAACGCGTGAATTTGCTGATTGGCGAGAAGAATGCAGGGAGGGCCAGAGCTCACTACTTCGGTTGCGACGCGCTCCGAGAACGAGATGAGTACTTGCGATGCCGGAGGAAATACTCGGACAGCTCTAGATCCATGCTCTACGATTGTTGTAACAATAGCACTCATGAACTCATGCATTGCATCGAAATTCAATCTCTCTTCCGCCCTTGAGGACATGAATAAGCGAACTGGTTGTGACTTTTGAGACGAGGACATACGTGAAATTCTGCATAGGGTCCCACTTTCCATGTTCATAGAATATCTCTCTCTTGTCTGCCCATACTTTCCCCATCTCCCAATCACCGCTCCCATCCCACACCTCCCAGCTAGACTCGGCAGCTTCTCGCATTCCAGCCTCGTTCGCCTTGCCATCTGCCAGGTCAAAGGCAGCAAGGAGATTAGCGTCAAATCGATCCATTGCAGAGCGAAGAGACGAATACATGGTGCGCCATTCTCGTAACGGTTGTATACGAGCAGTGAGGTATAGAGACAGTAAATGTAAAGTCATCGCTTCCTGCCGCAACGAGGACGAGAGGTAAGATCCCAAGTCTGTGAGAATGACATGGGGAGCAGATGAAAGCAGTCGGGTAAGAGGTTTGAGGATATTGTGGACGCGAATAAACATGGATAGAAAGGTCGGTTTCTGGTCAACGAAAACCAATGGGGTTCTCGGTGTCAATGCTACGTTGTTAAACGCGCCAATGAAGTCGCCCATCTCTTCAGGGGGGGGAGAAAGAGCATCCCCTGATGCAAAGTCACCAAAATCATCGTCCACAGCAATGGTAGGTGGCGCGGCGGCTCTGGAGGCAGCTGCCTGACCCCGAGACTTTCCTTCCAGTTCATCGACGGCCGCAGTCAAGGAGTACTTCTCCACCCCTAGGGCCTTCCAGCGGCTTTCCCATATTCTCTCATCCTTTGCTAGAGCTGCTGTCGCGCGTGAAGCACGACAGTAGGCAGGTATATCCGGGATAGGAAGATGTGCAAGGATTAGAAGGTGCAAGTCGGCTGGCAGACGACCTATGAGAGATGGGCCGACAGACGCTTTGTTATTACTATTTCTTGACAACAGGCGGGCACCAGTCGAAGCAGCAGATGAATAGAGCTTGACTGGCTCTAAGGTCGCGAACTTATCCATCTCATTCCGAAGTGAGTGGGAGGAAGAACTTTGTAGAGCCAAAGCCGATACCCTTCGGACCAAATGTCTGTATACACCGGATAAGAATACACACTCTGCCAGTGAATTGTGATCATTGATGTGCAGACGAGAGACTAGCTCAGCTACGGTACAAAAGAATGGAAAAACAGTAGGTTCAGGACACTTCACCGAATAGGTAGGCCATCGTTCACGTTCAACGTTTAACGTTCAACAGCCGCCCTACAAAGCAATACCCACTGCTGCGGTGGACGCCAACGCTTCAGACTCAGACTTCTGCG
>RZIO01000001.1:2173647-2189586 GCA_004338095.1 Gloeostereum incarnatum | reverse complement strand
GAGAGGAAGGGACCGCGGGATCATAGGAAGAGGTTCAATTGACGCGGACCCGTGCTCGATATCACTTTTTTTGTCCTGTTACCCATTTGAGTAAATAATCGGTGCAGACCGACGATCACAGCGCACTAGAGGACCTACCAAGTATGCCGACACGATGTCCTCAGACTCAGACTCGTCAGAGTCGCGATGTTCAGCATTTCCAATCACCAGGACTTGGAGAGACGCACTCGTAGACGTAGCGTTCCTGAACTCCATAACATGGTTTATGGGAGCCTCCGTCTCCCCGAGATCTCTAAACCTACGCCCGGGAATGGAGAGACGGACATTCAAGGTTGCCATCATGCAATTGGCATAGCTAGGATTCGAGGTCAAATGAAGAAAGTTGAAGGAATGAATGCATACAGCTTAGGGAGCATGTAGAACCTGGTGACCGACCATTAGACAAACAGTCGCTGGATCAATATCAATTCGCGTGGTACACACATGATGAAGTGGATGAAGCTATTCCGAAAGACGAGGAAGAACATTAATTCAATAACTGCTCCAAGCGCAGTTACCAGGCCTGTCTCCACAGTAAAAGCCATGATGGTGTCGAGCTGCATTCTCGTGTCTTGGGTCTCTACGCGGCGGCTGGCCTTGCGAAACTGTGCAATGCGCGTAAGTTTCGGATATAGAGAACATGAGAAGGTTGTGAAATTACCAGCATCACAAGCGTCGTTGCAATGATGATATCGCACGCTGCACTCCCACCCAACCACAGCTGTGGAGGATACGTGAGTCTTTTTTGAAGTCGTTATGACCTACACAAGGAGACTTACAATGTTGATGGTTAGCAGTTCTGGCATTATTTCGGTCCCAATGCCAGCACCGAGTATAGACTTGCTGCAGACGTCAGTCCACGCGATTCTGGAGAGATGACGACGTACAGTAAAGCCCGATATGTTGACCATGGTGCAAGAAGCGAAGGAGAGCTGCCAGTGGTTCACGGTCATGAGGTGTTTCTGAAGGGCAGGTCTTCTAAGACCTCACCACCATGATGATACAGGGGAGAATAGGAGATTTCCCAATGACCCAAATCCTCCAAGCATAGAACAAATGAACGACGAGGACCGCTAGCCTCACGATAGGTCAATTCCGTCCCAAAGAGAGCGCGAAGCAAGACTCACCTAGACCACAAAGGGGCGCCAGAGCACGAAAGGCCCACAGAAGAGACAGATCGAAGAGATCACCATACTGAACGATACTCGTGATCGCAGCGACGGTAGCAAATACGGACGACAACGTTTCAATGATGAAGACGAAAAAGACTGGTACGGATCGTTGACATGCACAGTGAGCGCAATATTAAAACATCGCTTACCGAGCCATCTTAGATACCGGGAATCGCTTCGGAAGGACACGTAGTATATAACTATCATAGCATTTGAGCGCCTAATCTGTTGTATGGTCACCTGCCCAACGTACACACTTGCACCACCAGAATCCCTTGCAGAAGGAAACTGGATATGTGGCCGAGAAACTACAAGGTTTAATCACAGAGGCCTCAGGCCGAAAGACATCGTCCCTACCAAAGGAACGTCACTAGACAATGAAGGGTAGTCAGGAGGATGACGGCCGAGGAGCGAAGTTCGTGAATGCATACGTCAGAGCAGAGAAAACGGCGGGAGATGTTATTGCATTTTCAGGAAGTGCATCCCTCGCATAGACAACCCTCTCCGCCAGCGCTGAAGGTGGTAGCAAAACCATGTTGTAGGAGAGCAGACAATGTGTGAGAGCCACCAGAGAGGATGCAAGGAGACAGAAGAATACGGTTTTTTAAGGTCTTAACAGAGACCGAAGAAAATGGCCATCTTCTTCACCGGAGATTAAGCTGGGAATGTCAATCCGAGGTAAAGGGGTCACAACATGAGGGATGTCGATGAAAGCCCGAGCCATAGCCGTGGCCTACGGGCAATTGCACGAGGGCAACAATTTATTGCCAGAAGCATGGAAACAAGAAGAGCAACCGAGGACCAGTCTGCAGCTACATAGTCTGTCAACCAGAGAAGGGCGGTTAAGGTACAAGACTCAACCAGTATCTGCAACCAGTTGAATGCATGGTACAATAGTTTGAGGTAACATTAATAATTGATCGTGACTCAATTTGAATGGCACAAATTCGTTTGATTTATGTTACGATACGTTGACGTCTTCGTGTCCTAGAGATTCTATGATAAAGTATGGTAAAAATGCTTGAGTAGATCCTCCACCCCAAACCTAGGGCAATAAAAAGATAAATATACACAAAAAGCAAAGAAACAAAGAAATAAATGTCCTGGAGCGAGAACAAAACAAGGTGAAGGCGAAGAAGACGTTAGCACGGACAGATATGTTGTTCCAAAAAAAGGGGTAGTTATGTGGCATAGATGCATGAAATATCGTGTGACTCCTTTTCGTCTTTTCGTCTTCTCGTTTCAGAGCAGGCATGCAAGCATCGGAAAAACGAAAACAAAAATAATGATAGCAAACAGCATTGGTTAGACCATGGACTGCTGTCGTACAGGCGACGGAGGCAGAGAGGCTGCACGTCGTGAGGGCTGGGGGACCGGTCTGCGAAATGTCTAGAGAATCATAGGTCACGTCAAAGGGCTGGCTATTGAGTTGGGAAGAGTCGATACGTACATGGCGCGACATGATTATCTTAGCCATAGATAATGGCACTTGAGACTGATACGTGTTTGGTGCTGGAGGAAAGAAACGTATGAGATACAAATTGGAGACGGACACAGGACATGTCCACTTACGAGGATTCCCGTCGACAGAGCCGCCTCTTTGTGTCTGCCAGTTGAGCTGCGCGGTTTCAGGGACTTTAAGCGCTGCTGCTGGCTGAGACCGTGGGACGTTCCGGACTAGAGCAGTGCCACGTTGAAGGCCTACGCCCTGACCGACAGTGCCAGGGGAGGGCATAGAGAATGTCAAAGGAAGACTCTCGAGAGTGAAGAGACTCCATGAACTGATTGCCTTCGACTGGGATGCCTCGACTGACTGCTTCCCCCTAGAGCCTCGGACAAAGGTGAGGACACATATGTAGGCTACTCTGAAAACGACAAGAAGGAGAAGGGAGAGAAGAAGGGCGAAGACGATGGACGACTTTGAGGGAAAAGTCGAGGAAAAGGAGGTGAAGTGTACGTTAGAGCTGTATGGGAGCAGCATTGTTCACGATAACCAAGCGGGAACAGGAGATTCCCGTTGTGATTGCAGCAGAGTGCCTACAATACGTCGGGGGACGAGGAAAGCGTCACTTGAAGGCCAATGAAGGCTGTCGAGACCGTCGACGGCGTTGGGGACGATAACGCTGGCGGACACGAAAGACGTAACCACGAGGTTTTTATTCATTATACAACCATCATGACTAAGCGGACCGGGATCATCATCATCAGTTGGCGCTTTGACCTTCGTCTTATGGTGTTATTAGTTCCCGCGTTTTTTTCCTGCTTATTTAACATAGTTGGGGCGGAGAGTTGTCGCTACGTATCAACGGAATGAGATTGACAACGATATCCTTTCAATTGAAGCCTTTTGATCGATTATGTCTACGTGGCAAGTTCACTCGACCAGCTGTTCCCTGTTTCCGATGTTTCTCAAGGAATCAGGTATATGCAGGAGATACATCCAGAGATGCGTTGATATTTGCTCCCGTCGCATTTCTTCGTCCTCTATTAACCCGTCACCGTCGAATACGGCAAGTCGGGGACACGTAGCTCACCCGTTCCTAATAGCGGCACATCCCCAAGCACTCAAAGGTTCATCTCGTACGCGTAATATTAAAGGGAACTTAAGGTGTTTGCAAGGGACCTTGCCTTCAAGTACTATATGTCCATGATTGCCGCCTCACTCTTTCAAAATGGCATTGAAATGGCAGGGTAGAATGGTGTTTTTCAGTACATACATAGTGTGTACATCGAACCTTTGTCGCAGAAAATGGATACCGCAATACACCTTGCCGCAATCCAGTCAGCTTCGGCTTACCTGGGGTAGTAGGTGCACAGGTACGGCACATGGCAATCAAGCAATGAGTGCCAATGACTGATACTCTCTGATATACTTTGTTCTCATCCACCCTCCACGATATTCGCAAATACTTAGAATACATGGTTTTATTATGACCAAGGACGCGACGAAACACGTACAAGGCTCGAGCTCTTCTTCACGAGTAAGAGCACCGTATGCCACACAGGCTTGTGATGTCTGTCGTAGAAAGTTGGTTTCCCTTCATGGTCCCATGAAGATCACTGACTTCTATGTCTTCAAAGGAAGATACGCTGTAACGAGGTCAAGCCTGTTTGTGGCTCATGCGCTGCATCCAAGCGACACACAGAGGTATTTATACAGTAATGCTTACTTACGCCATACTAATCTGCTCATATTCAGTGTTCCTGGTCTGGGGAGAATGTTCGCGTACCCCGCACGGAACAACATTTTGAGGCACTTCGGAAACGTGTAATAGCCCTTCAAGAATACGCAGATATGCTCGAGTCTTTGCTTGATAAGTGAGGCTTCTCGTCATCGCCCAGTGTCCGTGTTATTGACTCGGTCAATCCTTCCAGGTGCAGGAAGGAACACGGTGGGGTAGATCAACCTTCTCCTTCTTTCCGACAGTTACGTCCTCCAAGCGGAGCGGATGATCACGAGGAATTTGAAGGCGAAGAAGAGCCAGAATCTGGCGCTAACAGTGGCGATAACATCGGACAGGAACTAGCATTGGCCACAATGAATCTCAAGGTGCATGTGGCACGCATCGATGTGTTTTCTCTTCGCGTTAACATGATGTTCAGCTAGAAGACCGCGACCTGGTGCTATACAGTTCCGTTGCACCATTTCGTTTCCAAACACCGAGCGACCAGCCCTCCCGATTCCCTCAAATCATCAAGGATCCGAACGCCCACTACGTGCTAGAGATCGAGGGCATGGACGACTCGCTTCATAATCCTGACATAGACTGGTCAAGATACCTCCCTTCTTCAATTCCTCTAACAAGACAAGAACATGACAAGTGCGTGTGCCGTAAATCCATGAACTGGTTCTGTCCAAAATACTCATCTTCTCAATACGTAGGATCCTCGATCTCTTGTTTAAGTTCTTCACTTCATGGTTGCTCAGAATCGTCCCTGCGCTTTTTCTCCGTGACATGTATCGCGCTTTGACGGCCCCGGCGTCCCAACCACCTCCTAAAACACCACATTACTCTCCGATGCTACATAATGCCCTAGTCGCCCTCGCCGCAGCCTTCTCTGACGATCCACTTATATTTGACATCAGCACACGCAAGCAGTATGTGATGGCGGCCAAAAGCTACATCGAAGACGAGTGCCAGAAACCCAACATTTGTGTCGTCCAGGCGCTATCTCTTATCGGGAGTTTTCATTCGTCACGAGGTGACCAGAATCTGGGGTACCTATACTTTGGTATCTGCTTTCAGGCTGCGAAAGAGATTCCGCATTCTGCTAACTATTGCACTCCTCTCTAGGAATGAGCATACGTATCGGACAAATTCGTACGTTCGTTCTTACGTTTCGCTGGATCTTTCAATGACATTAGACTCAGTCGGCCTCAATGTGGACTGTTCGAAGTGGGTCGAATCTGGATTGATCAGTCACGACGACATGCTCGATCGTAACTGGGCTCATTGGATGCTATTTAGTCTTGTAAGTTTTTGCGAACGATCCTGTTCCTTCAAGTCTGATCATATGAATGCTTTTAGGATGTATGCTGGTCTCTCTACATAGGGCGTGACTGCTCGGTCGCTGTTCCGTCTGATGGAGCAAAGATACCAGTTCCTTTCGTGGACGCCGGCTTTGATCAAATGCCGTGGCATTATCCTCTGGCAAATATACCTTCCCAGCCTAATTATTTGTCGAGGGTGTTTGCAGCCACTTGTGAGCTTTGTATCATCGTAAAACGGGTGATGGAGGTCGTGTAAGTGGCTTCTTCGATTCACACCTCCTCAAGCTGAAGCTCCCACAGGAATGGTCTCGACGCTTCGAATTCTCGTGCTGCGACTGACGAGGTTATTAGCAAGATAGAGTCAGTGTTTCGTCGCAACGATTTCAATCAGACAGTCCTGCTCACCCAATGTTTATTAGTCTCCAGCTCAACACCTGGAAAGGTTTCTTATCTCCTGAGATTGACATCAACCACTCCAATAGAAATACATCTACCCCGCAGAAGCTCATGTTACACCTACTATACTGGCTGACATTCATTCTGCTACACCGTCCCTTTGTTAACCGAAAGTCGACCAGATTGATATATAGCTCTGATAAGGATATTGACCATGTCAAGGTTCGTAATAACAGTCCATCATTATCTTTTCTTCCTAAACTTGTTTTCAGCTTTGTAAGAGAGCGAGCGACAACATCATGGATTTGCTCTCCACTTGGCAGAAACTATACGGGCTTCGGTATGCCCCAGTGACCCTCTTCCAGGCGATTTTCTCCGCAGGGACTGTATACTTGATCCTGGCGACCCAAGCAGCTTCGGGTCCACGAGTTGCCAAGTCAGCATTGATGTCGGCGTTGTCCCAAGTTGAGTTGTGTATACAATATCTGCGTGAAGTCGGGAAGTCGTGGCAATCTGCGACGAATATCGCCGACATCTTAAGCAGGCTGCTGCAGCAGCAACTGAAGCCGCTCTTAGACAAGGCCCCTGTGCCTGGCATTGATCTCGCCCAAAGACTAGCACCAATAACGGTGGTCACATCCAGCCAGCCATCGAGAAAACAGTCCACGGCAACAGGCACTCCTTCACCTTCGGCTCTGCCCGGTGTTCAAACCAGCCCTGCGCAATCACCACAATCGTCGTTGTCCAGTGCTTTAGATCCAACAATGACTTTTACTGGCACCTATGTCCCCAGTCATGCTGCGAGTTATTCCCCCGACAGCTGGAACATCCATGACACCAACTATGCAGGTCCTTCGCAGGATAAGTTCTTCGGGTTGGATAGTATGCAGTCTTTGGACCTCATGCAGTCGTTTGATAGTGCTCCTGGGTTAGAAATGGGATTTATACCCCCTATCTATAATGTCAATTTCGACAATGGATACCTTCAGCAGCAACTGGGAAACATGGACGCAGCCTTGCAACCAACAGAGGCAGACATCATCCTTTTTGAACGGCTTTGGCAGCAGACATTCTCCGACAATACGATGGGCGGTTGACCTCGACGGCAGGATATCATTATGATGTCAGGAAGAGGGGTCTAGGGCGAGATTTAATATATTTATCATCTGTTGTATTCAGTTGTATTGTTTCTGGAGTAGTGTATATTGCTATTTAACGCGCTGTGTGTTGGTCCACTCTCTAGGAGGAGGTTTGCAAGTCGGTCCACAGTTGTTGTAACGGATCGTAGTCTGCGTGAACCGTGTCACTGTTGTCTGTTAGTGTTAGTGAAGGGAATTGGCTGCTTGGACTGTCGAATATCGAAGACATATCAAAAGGAGGTATGAAAGGTGTGTCCGGGATTGTCTCCCCTCCCAACATAGCGCGAGGTAACTAGACGTCTCGGATTCGTTAAATATCCCCATGTCAAAGTCTTCGTTACCTGACCAGGAGTCAGCAGCTAACGGCGCTGAGGAACTCGACCATCCAAAAATCGCATCAAAAGCAAAAGTTCATGCAGAGGCGGGAATCTTTCAGCTGGAGATGTACTGGAGTCTTCCGGTGATTCAGGGACGATGGGTGCTATTGGCGACGGTGAAGTCTCTGGTTGCTTGACAGTGTTAGGGCACCGCCAACCCAGGAGAACAGCATACAGTTGGCCGGGATGGCACGTTTGTGTGCCGACTTCCTCTTAACCATCGGTTGCAAAGGTTGACGGATGAGCTTCCGCAGGATTCCAGAGATCTTCCTTGTACATTTGAAAGACTTCCCAATCTCGTCGAGATATTGTATACACAGTTCCACCTCAGATAGATGGGTTGCGAGGGCCTTTTCGGCTAACCTCAAGCTTGCAGAAGCCTGCATGCGAAGAATCAAATGGATGGTCCCTGCGGAGAAAACGACCTGGACGGAAGCAATGGGAACATATCGAAGAGTGTAGAGGGATCTCCATGCTGCTACAGGCTCCACAATCTGGTCGGTTGCTCCGCGGCATATCTGAACATCAACTTAGCTGGAAAGAGAGGTCGGCTGTCACAAAGCAAACTCACTCCGATGTGGTCAGTAGGAGAATGAATGCCTATCAGTACGCGAGGTGGACCATTAACCGGTGAGAGGTGGCAGTCGCTTTATTTCCTGGAGTTATTTCCACTTGAGAGGAAAGCCGTCTCTTCCATGAGTGAAGCGCAAGGCTAGACAGGGAGTCAGGAACGATGGCAAACCCATGAACATATCTGCGTACTCAATCTGGCTAACGAGGTCATCCCTAGCCTCCCGTCGGATTCCTGGGGCATGTATTGTGTTCCTGTGAATTAATTCATTCTAAATGAGAGGTATCAAACTTGAAGAACCAATTACTTACAGTACATCCATAACCTTCCGGGCAATAGCCATCAACTCGCAGGTAGTAGCAAATGTTCGCGAGAGACAGCCTGGCTAAGGAGCAATGTTTGCTGGCAGGTAAACCCAAGAGATATTGTCGAATGCGGCATCAACGAAAGGGACAGGAATCTCTTTCCTCTTGAGTGTTGCAGGGGTAATCCAAAAATCTCTGCCAACATAGAATGACCAGCAAACATCCTGAATGGATGATGAGCCCAGGACACGATTGGATAGATCTATTTACTTGGCTGAAGGTGGTCCAGTAATCCCAGTTCCGGTCCAACATATCGTCATGAGCAATTAAGCCACCGCTAACCCATGGTGAGCAATCGACGCCCAAACCAACTGCAACAAATGAGAAGGAAACACAGATAGTGGAAAACAAAAGGCCTACGCGCTTGACTCATGTGTGCGCTCATCCCTACAATCGTTATGATGTCGTCAGTGCCAGACCTCGGCACAAACACGTAAACAAACACAGACCGAAGTGCATGTATCCCAGAGTCTCATCCCCTTGAGAGGAATGAAAAGAACCGAGGACTGACAAGGCCTGAAGGACACAGATGTTTGGTTTCTGGCATTCTCTCCCCAGTAATTTCTTCGCTTTCAAGGAGAAATACTGCCTTGAACGGGAATCCCGAATGGCGGGATTATCTGAGAAAGCGGTGGCAAGGGCCACAAGAGCGTTGTGTAACATGTGAGAATAATGTGATGTCTTCGGCAGCGGCTGAGAAGGCGGAAGACTCAGCGAACGATACATGTCTCGAAGAAAGAGGGCAGGGACGATCCGTATGCACCAGCTGGTAAAATACTTAAAAAGGATATCCAATATCCCTATGCGAAGTGAGCAACGAACTTCATTAAGTTCTAAGATCCTCAATGCACCTATCGTGTTCCTGACGATTGAACGGGACTTCAGAAGGGAGGTGTCGAGACCAGTCAAAGTCAGGATTGTAGTAATTGTTGTCAGCACCGTCGACTGGAAGGACATAGCTTCTTGATAGGTTGCTTTCGGTCTCTGGGAAACGAGAAGTCGTGGATTTAGTGGGAAGGACCTCTAGAAAACGAAAAGGTACAGTTATTCCAAAAAGCATAAGGTCATCATCTTCAAGCTAAGGATGATTTAGTGCATAGCTTCTATTCTTCGCTTTATGATTTTATACCTTGAGATTCTGAGTAGGAGCACAAAGTTCTGCGAGGTCGTCATCGCCGTCACTGTCAGTGGAACTCTCTACAGCGATAGCATGTGCGGGGCCATCATTGTTTGTAGGCTGCATATGTTTATACGATTCACCGTGCAAATCGCCATGTTCCTGCCTGCACCTGTGAAGATACAGTCTCAGCATTCAAGCGGAAAGTCGATACGAAAGTGCTTCTGACCTTTCCACCAAAATTTCAAGCATGTCACAATACGGTTTAAGAGCGTGTAGACGTTTCTTCATTGCCTTGAAGTGGTCTTCAGTTCGAGGTTTGCGAGTTTTCTCGCCAGTCCACGAGCACTGTGAAGAGAATGCATGCATGCTCAGCGCTCAACACCGAGAAGGGTTCCCCGTGAAACGCTCATCACACCTCGCCTTCTCGACCAGTGCTGAGACGATATCCACAAGCGGGCCTTGCCTCGTCGCACTTAACCCTCCTTAAAAGTCGATGAATTAAAGTCGACCACCCAGGATTGAGTGATCATGACTGACTTGAATCTGCAAACATCGCATGCCTGAGACGCGCGACCACCCACGCCCTGCTATAGTGCCTCTGGGCACCAGCTTGATAGAAAAGGGAGAGTTGGACTCGACGATGACAGGTACATTTGATGCTGTACTTCTAGCTCTGCGATTTCCATTTATACTCCCGTGGCCATTCCGAAGATAAGCGCTGGATTCAGATGACCAGTGTAGCTTTACTAATTGTGTCCCCCTATGTGGAAAGAGCATCAAAGAAGCAAACAAAGAAGGGACAAGTGGATTGCGCGGCAAAATATGTGGATACTGTATACTAAATAGCCTGAAAAGCGATGTTAGTGCTAGATGCAGCACAGAAGAGAATGTGGCAGACCTTGGGAGCTAAACTGGCAATCTTTCCCCAGCCCTTCATTCGTAAATCAGCACTGACAACACCACCGATGCGTGTACCCAACATTTCCCTCTTATTGTTGAGGAGGACAGCAGCATTGTCGTCGAAACGGACCATACGTCCATCTGGTCTTCGAACCGCTTTCCGTGTGCGAACGATGACAGCGCGTCGGACGTCTCCCTTTCTGACCTTGACCGCGTTGATGGATGATTGAGTCGCTGCTGAGACTGGTCGAGCGTTCTTGACGACACAAACAATTTCGTCGCCGACAGAGCCGTGGCCGTTGTTGACTTTGTTTTTGAGCACGTTTACACACTCAACCAAGAGTGCTCCAGAATTGTCTATAACCTGAAAACACGTCGTATAAGATGATGAGATGTTTTCATGATAACAATACGAACATTGAGTGTGCCCTTGAGACCAATCATAACTAAGTAAGTCACTGAGGAAGGAAAAGAGGTGATTTACGAATCAGGAATGTGTACGTAACCCGACCGTGAGCCTCCACAATATACACTACCACCACCAACACCGATTCGCCATCCCCTCGACCATCATGCCTGCATCTCGCCGGGGAAGTGGAAGTGTAACTCTCTCTTCTGGGGTCACTATGGCCATTCACACCAGAACCCATGCCGAAGAGGATCTCCCTCATGCGACGAAGAAGTGTGTTTAAGAATTATCCTGTGATCCTAGGAGCTCGCCAGCTCATTCAGTCTCTTCTGGTACTGATTAGGACAATGGCGGACCACCTTCGTAAATATGAGAGCCTGTATGTATCAGGCTTCTGACTGCGATCTGGGTACACATGATACAATCTTTCAGGTTCACGCTCACTCCGCAGAGAATGCGTATGATCGTCGAGGCCTTCAAGGATACTCTTGAACTGGGCTTGCAGAAACCCAAGCAGATCGTCGTGAGTGTAGTTGAATTCTGCGTCGCGTCAACTTCATTAACTACGCCTCCCCAGCCGATGATCCCTACTTTCGTCTTTGGTTATCCAACTGGACAAGAGGTCGGAGAATTTCTCTCCGTAGACCTTGGTATTCCCTTCTATCCGATTTCTTAATAACTCGGAGATGCTAACCCTCCCCTCAGGTGGCACCAATCTCCGCGTCTGCCTTGTTACCCTCCAGGGAGATGGCAAATTCGAAATGACTCAGTCGAAATATCGTCTTACCGAGGAACAGAAGCAGGACGACGGTCAAAAACTGTTTGACTTTTGTGCAGAATGTCTCAAGACTTTCATTGAGACAAACATGGCAGACGAGCACGGAGGATTTCAGCTGAAGGAAGGGGAGACATTACCCCTGGGATTCACTGTTAGTTTGCTTTCCTTTTATCCTTCGAAATCTTACATATATTTGCCTCTATAGTTCTCTTATCCTTGCTAGTAAGTCTGAACCTGTCGCAAGGAAGACATGATGGTCACATCCACAACCTTTCAGTCAAGAAAGGATCGACCATGGCGTTCTTATTCGATGGACGAAAGGGTTCGGCGCAAGCAACACCGAAGGGCGCGATACTGCTGAGATGTTCCGCAAATCTCTTGGCAAATTTGTACGGGATATGATTTCTGTTGATTCTGTTCAGAATGTTGACATCTTGGTCAGAATCTTCCCGTTACATTGACCGCCTTGATCAATGACACGACCGGAACGCTCATTGCATCGCACTACGTCAATCCCAGGACAAAGATTGCTGTTATCTTTGGAACTGGATGCAATGCGGCCTACATGGAGAGCGTCGGCAATATCGAAAAGATTAAAGACCTCGGCATCGATTCATCGGCCCAGATGGCAATCAACTGCGAATGGGTATGTAGTCCAATACGGCTCTATAACTCTCTTACGGCTGAAGAATGAGTAGGGAGCATTTGATTCCTTCGAACATGAACACCTGCCCAGGACAAAATATGATGCTATCGTGGACGACACGTCCAACAAACCAGGCGAACAGGCCTTCGAGGTGACATCTTTCATACGCTCCTCACGCTGTTCTCATTCTTGATTTTGTATGGGCAGAAACTCATCTCTGGACGATACCTTGGCGAGATTCTGCGGCTGGTTATTTGTGAGCTTATAGATGAAGGTGTTCTTTTCTTGGGTCAGAACACATACAAGCTCGAAATCCCATACGCATTCGAGACGGCTTTCTTGTCCTTGATGGAGAGGTCAGTGTATCCTGTCGTCAGTGATGCAGTCGTCGTCATAAACCTATGAACTAGTGACCCAACGGATGAACTCCTGATGATCATTGGTATCTTCAGCCACTTTTTCGCTGTGGAAACGACTCTCGCCGAGCGTCAATTCTTCCGAGCTCTCGCCAAGCTGATTGGCCGACGGGCTGCTCGATTGAGTGCATGCGGTATTGCTGCCATTGTCAGCAAGATGGGCTACCTAGATGAGGGATGTGCTGTCGGTGCTGATGGCTCTTTATATAATGTATGTATCCTGGTACTCATATCGACTGATTCATAAAAGTCTCATGTTTACACGCAGAAATACCCGGGATTCCCTGAACGGGTTCATGAAGGTCTACAAGACATATTCGGGGATAAGGGAAAGTAAGTATTGCTCACTTTACTCATATATGCTCTATCGACCATCTCTATCTAGAAATATTGTAACGTACCACGCTGAAGATGGAAGTGGTGTTGGGAGTGCTATCATTGCAGGTGAGCGACCTCGACTTTTTTTTCAATTGGTCTTCGTCTTGCTAATCGTAACTTCAATAGCGATGACGAAGATAAGGAAGGACAGCGGTTTGTATACACATGTCTAAGAGAAGAGATCTATAGCATTGTATAAAACCTGTATGGAGATACCTGTAGTTTGCTCTGTAGTCTGAATGTTCAGTTAGATTTTGCGTACTCAAGTACTCAGCTTCCAGTTCCCAACGAATTTCCCGGGCCGTCAAGTCCGACACAGTTCAGCTTCACTCACACCTCGACGATGAGCGCCGCAGTAGTGAAGATAACTCCCAGCGTGCAACAGTATGACTGGGGGAAGATCGGCTCCAGCTCAAAAGTCGCGCAACTAGCTTCTGCGTCTGGGATATCTGTGGCGCAAGACAAGCCATATGCTGAGGTATATCAGTATTTCCTTTTTCAGCAGTCACCTCTGAAACTTATCGTCTAGCTATGGATGGGCACCCACCCCTCATCTCCTTCCCATGTTGGGTCCACGACGCTAGGAGAATATCTGAAATTGAATCCACACTTGATCGGGAAGAAGGTCGCAGAGAGGTTTCCAGACGCAAAGGTGGACGGAAATTTGCCGTTTCTGTTCAAGGTCCTTTCGATAGAGAAGGCATTAAGTATCCAGGCTCATCCAGACAAGAAAATGGCGGAGAAGCTTCACGAGCAACTGCCCAAGGTGTACAAAGGTGCTGACCTTATGGTTTTCCGACTTCCAATGCATTGACTATGTCCTATAGATCCAAATCATAAGCCAGAACTTGCGCTCGCTTTGAGTCCTTTCCAAGCCCTTTGTGGATTTCTCCCTCTTTCTGAAATTGCCTCACACTTGTGGCAAACTCCCGAGCTGGTTGCTCTGATACCACCAGCTGTCCTGGATGCTTTCCAGGCCATCTCATCCTCCAACAGCAATGGACTCCAAGAGAAGGCCGCATTGAAGAATGTATTCGGTGCGGTCATGACAGCAAAGGACTCGGAGTTCAAACACCAGCTTGGTAACCTTATAAGACGCTACGAGTCAAACCCTTCCTCCAGCCCGATTGAGCAGCTTGTCCTGAGGCTTCACACTCAATTTCCTGGGGATATAGGCGTGTTTTGCGCGTTTCTTCTCAATCACGTCGTGCTGGAGCCCGGGGAGGCAATCTTCTTAGGAGCAGGAGAACCTCACGCGTATGTTACAGGCGGTCAGTTGTACTTCTCTTCCTTGACCGTAGATTTTCAGCCTGATGATTGACAGATATCATCGAGTGCATGGCGAATTCTGACAACGTCATCCGAGCAGGGCTTACACCGAAGCTGCGGGACATCCCCAACCTTGTCGAGGGTTTGACGTATGTGTCTGCTCCGAGCTCGAAGCACACGGTGCAGCCTGAAGACTTCCCGCCTTCTTTGCATACCACTTTGTATGATCCTCCTGTTCCAGAATTTTCTGTTCTGCAGATCAAACTTCCCGAGAGCCGGACTGAGACTCACCGTCCCATTGCAGGTCCTAGTCTTGTTATCGTCACAGGAGGGGAGGGGAAGGTGTCTTGGGCTTCCAGCAACAATCTGTCGTTGACCATGGGAGATGTCTTTTTCATCGCAGCTGACACGCCGGTGATTTTTGAAGGAGGGTTGACGATGTATCGTGCATTCGTCGAGGTGTAAGGTTGTATGATACAACACAAGGAATTGAAATGAATGTATAGAACACATGTGCACATACAACAATGATGAATGCGACAACAACAGTGATAAAATGCTTTAACCGGTCCTGTTCTTGCTTCTTTTTCCGATCTGTGCTTGGAAACCGCTCTTGATGGGATTGACGGAACGTCGGCTGCCACAGCTCTCGCAAGACATGAAGAATATACGGTTCTCCTTGGTGAGCAGTGTGTCGGGAGATTTGCATGTTTTACAAGTGACATATTCCACTGCATGATCCAGGTCAGACAGATTTACTGTGACAGGGCGGAGAAGACAAACGTACCAATATACCGTCTTAGAACGTTCTCGATTTGCTTCTGCTGGAAACGACCTTTTATAACTAGGCGGCTAGCGCCGTCAACACTACCTGTTGTACCCATTTCAGCGAAGAGATATTGAATGACGTGCTCAGGCTGACAGATGCAACAAGTCAGGGTACAGATCTAAACACAGGCAGAATGGAGGGGGGGCGTACCTGTCTGTGCATACGCTTGCAGATGTCGGTGATATTGGCAAATATTGACCGCTTGTTACCCTCACGATGGATGGATGGAGGCGCGATTGTGTATCTTTTTTTGAGATGTCGTGGACAGAAGCGAAGGATTGGCGGCATGGAGTAGGGAGTAGAACCGTGTGAGGAGCTGGAATGATGTTACATAGGTGAATTGCGAGATGGGATATTGAAAGGACGCACCTCTGGATATGTGTAGTCGCGATCACTCTTGAGCCATGCCTCACTACCGGCTTCGGTAGTGGCGGTAGATTCACCAGGTTGTGCAAAGGGATCGTCACCCAAATCGGCATCATCGAGATGATCAAGGTTGGGGTTTGGTTCACCATCATCCTCTTCTTCGTTGTCAGCGGGCTTTGCTTTGGAATCGTTCAATTCCTTCTCGAACGCCTCAAGATCGAAAGCAGCCTTTTTCTTTGATGACTTCTTCTTTTTCTTTATATCAGAGAAGTCGAGA
>RZIO01000001.1:2155227-2169591 GCA_004338095.1 Gloeostereum incarnatum | reverse complement strand
GGTCTCTTTGGCAGTACTTCTACCACAAACCCTCAGCAGCCCACTACCGGAGGTGGGCTCTTTGGAAATACGCAGTCTCAACCAGCAGGGACCGGCGGTGGTCTTTTTGGGAACACCCAACAACAACCTGCGACTACAAGTGGCAGCCTCTTCGGAGGAACTCAGACTCAGCCAACCGCTCCCACTGGCGGCCTCTTCGGGAATACGCAATCACAACCAGCAGCTTCTGGAGGTGGTCTCTTCGGAAACACACAATCTCAGCCTGCGAATACTGGAGCCAGTCTCTTTGGGAATGCAAACCAGCAGCAACCTCAGCAGCAGCAGCAAGGTAACTCCCTCTTCGGCAACAACACTGGCGGGGGTCTCTTTGGAAAGCCAGCTACGGGTGGACTATTCGGCCAGACGAATGCTGGCCAGCAACCGTCACAAACCTCTGGTCTCTTCAACGCATCCACCAATCAGACTCAAAACCAGCAGCAAAACCCCAATATCTTTAGCTCAGTTGGGCAGACAAACCCTCTTCTTAGAGGATCGACCTTTGGCGCATCTACACTGGGCGGTCTCGGAGCTTCGAATGGCCAACAGTCATCGTCTCTTGGGTCTAGCAGTTTGTTAGCACCTAGAGGTCCTGCACAACAACAAGCAGATGCGCAAGTCCAGTTTGCAAGACTAGCAGAGAAGATTGAAATGATTGTGAACGCTTGGAACCCTACTTCGCCACTTTGTCGGTTCCAGGTAAGTTGCCACAACCTCCCCTTCTAAAGAATCTCCTCATTTTCTATGTCTTTTAGCATGCTTTTTACAATCTTGTGGACCCTGGTCAAGTCAGCTTATATGGTCGTCCCCCAAATGTGACGAACGACGCGACCTGGCAGAAGGCTGTCCGAGAAAATCCGGATCCTTCCTGGTTCGTCTATGTCCAATCTTCCTAGTATATTATTCACTGGCTTATCTCGTAGTTTGGTTCCGGTGATAGCCACCGGGTTTGACGACATTCGTGAGCGCGTGGATGCTCAGACCCAGCAAGCGACAGCACACCAAGTAAAGCTCAAAGTGAGGAAATTTACCTTCCTCTGTTTCGCTTTTCTCATGTTTTTTCCGCTCTTAATATTCATAGGAAATTCAATCCCGTCTGAACACCCTAATGACAACGCATGCCACATCTACCCTGCCACGCCTCTCTCAATATTCCACCGCACAAGCGCAGATCGGTATTCGACTGATGAAATTCATACAGCACCTCCATCTTCTCATACCTGCTGTGCGTGCGTCTTCAATTCGACCAGAA
Organism: Gloeostereum incarnatum; assembly: GCA_004338095.1. Lineage (NCBI taxonomy): Eukaryota > Fungi > Basidiomycota > Agaricomycetes > Agaricales > Cyphellaceae > Gloeostereum > Gloeostereum incarnatum. Next base: position 2,168,303 of record RZIO01000001.1, on the reverse strand, counting down.
GAGGAAGAGCTTCGTAAGAAGCTGGAGGAAATCGAGGAGACGTTACTTGGCAGCGGTGGGAGACTGCGAGGAAAGCTGAGCGAGCTGTGGGCTGTTGTTGGTGCCCTTCGGGCAAGAGACGGCACAAGGAATCCGCGTGCGAACATCGGAGAGTGGAAGGTCGTGGATGAGGATGGGCTGGCCCGCATTGCACAGGTATGCTTTTTTTCAATTCCTCTTTCCTGCTTTCTTACTGATTGGCCGGCCATGCAGATCTTATCTGAACAGCAAGCAGGTCTGGCGCATCTGACCAAGATCTTGCAGAAGGATTTGAAGGATCTTGCAGTCATCATGGGTACCGCACAAGCTCATGGAGATGATTCCTATGATGCGGACACGCTGTTGAACTCGACGAGTAGTTCCTTACGCGCAAGTGCTTTCCGCTAGAACTATTTGTGTAACATCTTTGTATACCAGCTATGCGTTCTGTTCCTAAACCTGAATGTCGAGACAGTGGTATGTGACGGTCGTCGCATTTTGTGGCACAAGAAAACATTTCTCGACGGGTCATCAATACAGTAATGTACACGAGGTGTTAACAACTAGCTAAAGAAGAGTAATAAAGTAATACAAGCCAAGACAGAACAAACCCGGTCGGTAGAGGGCATAAAAAGATCATCTGATAAGTAAGAGCAGAAGTACCCAAGCAATGGACAACAGCCAAGAAAATACAACAGAAATTTAGGAACCAACGTCACCAACCCTCGTTAAAGCAACGCGCCGCTTTTTCTTGGGAGGCTCAAGTGGCTTTTCAGAATTGCCGCCCTCTATGGTGGAGCTATCATCCCTCACCCTCTTCTCGGACGTCGTCGAAATCTCACCAGATCGAGCAGGTAATATGGTTCCCTGCCCGTGATCACCATCCACGCTCGTGGCGGGTGTCAAAGGAGGTTCGCCTCCTGCAGAAGCACTGGCGCTCCTCTTGCTCGCAGAAGGGGGATATGACGGAGGGAGTCCAGCAGTGTTGAACGCCGGTGTTGCAGTAGGCGTTACATCTGCTCGATGCTGAGAGGAGGAACCTGACTGAGGCGTAGTTGGAGCGAACGTCAACGGCATGGAATGTTGGTGAGCTATGGACTGAAGCTGCAACGTTTGCTGCTGCGTGTGGTGGGCTGGCATGATCTCGTCGAAGATGATCAAGGTGCAGTACCCATCGCGAGAAGACAGGATGAGGCATTGGCCGTCAGGAGACCTAACCACCTCATTTCAATCCATGGATCTGAGGGCTAGACAGATAAAAGTGAACTTACCAGCTTATGTCCGTGAATTCGTCGTAGTGCAACTTGGTAAGCATGCAGAAAGGTCCTGCTTGCTGGGTATCGTAGATAGCGACTGTATCCATTGTGACTACGGCGAAGAGCATGCGGTATGGGAGAGCAAAGACGGATCCAGTCGTTAGCGAACCCACGTTTGGCGCGTACATCGGTGTAGAGCTGACATGGATGGGAGTCCCCGGCTTCGACGCTGCGGGAGTAGGGGGCCGAACCAAGTCCATCGGCGAGAGTGCAGGGGAAAGAGCCAAATTTAAAGATGCACCGGAAGGCGGACGCGGGGCAGGAGCAGCAATGCCTGGGGCGGCACTTGGGGGCAAAGACGAGGTCCTTTGTGGCGTCGCGGACAAGCTTTCTGGCAAACTGCTAGGTAAAGGAAGTGGCCCAAGAACATTCACATCCATGCTGCCTTCCGTTCCTTTATCCAATGTCGCCTTCTTGGGCTCGTTCCACTTGTTTTCGGCATGGGCCACACCCCCGCCAAGAACACCCTGCCTGAGTTCAAACAACACCGGGCTGAATTTGACCGCTACGCTGGCCTTCTTGTACCCAGGAAGTTGTGCCACTGGTGGTCTAGCGAAATTAGCACGTGTGTATATGTACACACAAGAGTTGGCATCGGCATCATTGGATCCAGAAGGGTCGGTCGAGATGGAAGGCTTAGGCTTCCTTCCCCTGGAATCTTCTCCGGAACCTTTGAAAGGAACAGGGATGACCTCTGGGTCTTCGAACTGCCCAGCGGGAGTAACAAGCAATCCGCCGTCAGGACTAAAGCTCAGCCGTCGGAAGAAGTTGGTGTAGCTTTCGTCACCGTAGAGTCCCACCTGCTTCCACCTCTCTTCGTAGTTACGAGGCGATGGAATTGCTGTACGGATAGCAGGCAGTGCGGGCATAGGGGAAGGAGAACGGCCGTAGCGACTGCCGAACGCAGAGGGTGCAGGAGATGAAGCTGCGTTAGAACCGGAGAAGGACGACCTCCTCGACGACGACTGCCTCTCTTTATCAACAGGAGGCGGAGGGAACATGGAGGCAGATGCAGCAGCTGGTGGGAAGGACGGTGTCGAAGTCACTGAGGTAGCGGCGTGAGCGGACCAGCATCCTTAGAGGTTGATGCAAGGTTGGGAAATGTGATGGCCTCATCTTTCGAACTGCAAGGATAATCGCTGATTGCTGATTCAGCGTCGCTCGCCGTGCTCTCGCGCCGGAACATCCTGGGACGGCTTTCTGCCCTATTGGTGAGCCCGGTGCCTGAGCGACTCTCACTGACAGTGCTGGGAGTCCTGCCATGTCGTCTTCCCGGCCGAGCATGACCATTGGCTCCCAAATTGATACTGATATTGGTATTCTTGCCGATGGCGTGGGCTTCGAATCCGCTGTGTTTATTTCCACTCGATGAAGGGGTCGAGATGCGATAGACATGCATGGACCTATCAGAAGACTGAGTGGCAATGTATTCGTTGAGAGGGTCCCATGACACTCCCTGGACGAAGTGGTTGTGTTCAGCTATCTCATGAATACACTTTCCTGGACATCTCGTTAAGTATGCCGTGGGTGATATGATAAGCAGCTGTATCCGCATACCATCAGCTGCCTGGAAGACTCTTGCAGCATTGTCTGTGCTTCCAGCGATTATATATTCTCCGGTGGGGCTCCACGCCAAGTCATACACTTGCATTGTAGTACATCTGAAGGGTTAATTATAATTATTCCCGCTCACGTCGGCACAGAAAAGCTGGAAATTACCTGACCATACATCTGACACGCCAATACTCCTTTTCGTTCTGAAGCTCTTCAGGAGTAAGGTCGCTGCCATAGGTCGTGCTTTGGGGCGAAGTGCTCGGGGCCCAAATGATGATCATCCCATCTTAAACCCAGTTAAAATCGACTCCATATGAAGGAGAAAGTGTCCTACCGTCACCAGCCGACGCTATGAGTTCCCCTATAAGACGCATGGCGAATAAGACTGCAGTAAGGCAGGAATTGAGTTACGCGCACGAACCATTTGGAGACCACCGAACAACATTGACTGCAGCAGAATGCCTGCTGAGAGTCGCAAGATACTCGACTCGGGGAGGACGAGAGCTGGACGACGTGGCTGTCGACGGGGAAGGTTCTCCCACAGATACTGGGAAGATGTTTGGGTAAACCATCCACACCTGTAGAGACATGAATACAGTTAGCCGCCGATTGAGATGGCTTTGAAAGGGGCCAACCGAGCGTACCCTGACGTGATTATCCTCGCCAGCTGTAGCTAGTCGATACGCTTGGCTTGCCCATCGTTCCTCGTGGCCTTTCGCGCCCGGAGGACGCGCCTTTTTAAAGGGAATGGGCTGAAAGTCGCAGGAAGAGATTGGTTTTGAATCATGCCACCTGATTTCGAGCGTACGAAAGCGCATCTTAGTGGGGTCGACGTTTAAGACAAGACAAAAGGGACGCGAAAATCAAATGTTGGGACGCGTAGAGAGATGAAAGCAAAAAGGATTAAGATATATAGCCTCTGGAATTCTGGACTCTCTGTGGTGAGGCGAGAGAACTAAGTAAGCTGGTAAGGTTGGTGGCAGGAGCCGAAGTACTTATCGAAAGGCCTAGAACGTGACCTTCAAGTTCACCAATCACAGACATTGCCCTTTCAATCAGTTTCATCTGTACGTTCAGAACTTAAGTATACAGAGAGCTATGATTGTTCTATATGTGGAAAATGGAAAATGGACTGCCTTTCGGTATGTCCCCGACATTTTCAATGCACCTTCATCCCTGGTACGTACAGAAAGCGACGAGCGTGAGGCCAACGATATGTGCATGTCATATTTAAAGGAACATGTGTAGAGAGTGCGATGGAATAAATGAGATAGGACAGCATACACCGAGCATCCACACTCAGAACTATTACCAGAAAGCAAATGATCAGCAAACCTACGGATCCATGCTGGGACACTCACCCTCAAAGGCTGGAAGAACCACTTGTTCTTTCCAGTTGTGTACCGGTCCTCAAACAACTTCTTAATCGTCTTCTTCGAGTCCTCCCGTTGTGATGGCTCCTTGAAAGTGTTTGGCTCAACGGTGCCTTTTAATCCCTCCAGCTCCAGAGCGTATCGTGTAGGGAAACAAGTGCGAATAGTTGACAGTCTGCAAGGCAGAATAAGGAAACGATAGGGAAAGACAATATCAAGTTGTACTCGCTTTGATGAAGGGTTTCACTTTGCTTCGCCGCGAGACTTTCTTTTGACCCATACGCCGGGTGACTTTCTTGGGGTACCGCTCAATCCCAGCAACGATGGCGTGAGGGTAAGGCCTCTCTTTGGTTCCTTCATCCAGCTGTTTGATGACCACAACCTTTTTACCAGCCTGTCGGCCTTGGAGAACGATTGCGACCTGTCGATCCGTCAGTTCCTCAGGTCCTTCACCGATTCAGACAATAATTCCACCTTTCCAGGCTTGAATACTGAGCATGATAATGAGCATCGTTTCAAGCGATACAAGCCAGCGACGTACCTTTGACCATCTTGAGGGAGCGTTGGTACAATGGTGACGAAATTAGGGTTCTGCCGTACGGCGATGGCCAAACTGTGCAGCAAGTTGAAGCGCCGACTGAAACATCTCACGTGTAGCGAATGAGCCATCATGTGACTCTCCTACACAAAACGCCACACGCGCGGGCGAGACGCGTCGAAGCAACTTCAGTGGCTGGTAGATGCAACATATGCATGTGGAATGAAACGTAAAGCTCAGAAATGAGGAATTGGCAGGTTTATTTGCTTGGAAAACTCTCTCCAGTGGCATCTACTCATAACTTTTTGAGCGGGGCATTATCTCGCCGGAATGTCAAAGAAACGTGTTACAATTGAACCCAGATACAAAACCCAGAAAAGAAGGGAAGTTTTACTTTACAGTAACTCCAACAGTCAATGAGCGGAAGAAGAGTAAGCTGTGCGAAACGAGGAGGAAAGGTGGCGACAAAGTCATCAGCGGAGCGGAACCAAAGGTACGTATGAATATGTAAGGATTAGAATCAGAAGAAAGAAAAAATGCTTGTGCTGAGAGGGTAACGAAAAACAAGACAGAACTAAAACGATGATAACGTTCCGAAAGAAGTGACAGTACGGAAAGGGCGTTACTCTTGAAGAACAAAAGGCAGGGTATCACAAAAGGCCATCTACTGTGGGACACCCTGAGTGAGAATTGAACATCAAACGAGCGAACGAGAGCATACATTTTTTGCAGCCCCAGCAGTATCCAGAATGAGATTTCTTGCAGCAGACAGGCGGCTGGGCTGGGCTGGAGTTGGACGGGTAAGTAATGTTTCTCAGTAGACGTAAGGTCTGCATACCATTGCTTCTTCTTTCCCAGGAGAGAGCATTCTAGACCAAGAAGCCCGTCCAAGATGGGGCCCAAACCGAGGAGCTCGAGGAGCCTGATGAGACCGTTGCCCTTAGCTTGATCCTTCGTCAACACCTTCTTGCAGCACCACGCGACGTGCCCAGGAGTGCATTCACCACCGCCGGGCAAAGAAGACGGGTGATTCTTGAAGTCCTGCGTAGCTAGCAGTAATAGACCGTGTGAGCCGTGTTGAGCGTGGTGGATAGAAGACGCGAGAACACATACTATCGGGCGATCGTCTCGCAGGAGGCAACGGGGGCAGCCCACGGGCAAGGCGGTCTCCGTTGGTCTCGCGAGGAAGCGCATAGAGCGACGCGAAGGTCGCAAAGAGAATGAAGAAGAGGGCGACGAACTTCATTGTCTGATTGTGAGGCGGCGGGGAGGAGACGACTCGAAGGTTAAGGCAGGAGACAAAGACGGACGCAGGACTGAAACTGACTGGCCTTATATTTATAAGAAAAAAGAAGCGAATTGTATGTCACAGTCGGCGCCGAAGAAGTCAGGTTCGAGGGCTTTAGAGTGCGAAGTTTGACAGCAACTTGACATATCTTCCAGATCAATAGAAATTCAGAGTAAAAACAAAGTCATACCGGCGTCGGAAAAACATTGTGCAGTGTAAGTTCTTCCAGGGTGAACACATCGAAAACGCGGATTATCTACTTGTGAAGATCTGCTTCAGCCCTGGAAACTCTGAGAAACGCCTGCGTTTGTAAGAAATACGCCAAAGATCGCGCTGTCATGTTAGCTGAACAATGCCTTCGCCAAAAGATACTCAGGGCAAAGGACAAGAATATGTCCGATTGAAGTGAAGAATTTACATTCCACCCGGTTGTGACCCGGAGAGAATTCGAAGCTGCCTAGAGTAGAAGCACACATTAGCACGCACCCAGATCATCACTGAGCCCGTTGAGAGTTCAGGAACGCGAGCATCTATTATGTGCATGCAGTGATGTATGTACATGTCACGCCCCTGTCCATACTTTCATCTAGTGGCATGAAACCTCACGATCGTACGATCCTTCTGTTGTACAGAGCATGCATAGATCCACCATATACCTAGCTATATATGTAGTCCCATTAATTGGCGATACAAACGAGCAATAATACAAGAAACACGCATCAGTCATAGCCAAGCCCCTGCAACGCTGTGCTCAAATCCAAATCCACCGTTGCCCCGTTAGTCCCTTGCATGTTCGCATTAAGCTGGACGTAGCTCAATGTCCCTTGGGCCTGTCCATCCTGCTCTATTCTGTCGAAGAATGAAAGATGCGACACTGGCTCCTTCATCTCGATCTCAAAAAGCTCGTGTATACTGTTCCGCACCATCTCCTGAAATGCCTTCGCTTCAGGAACATTATATCCAAACAACTTGAATTGTATCTCCTGCTTCACGTTCGAGCTGCGTCGGGAGAAGAAGGACGTCGTGGCAATGAAGTCGACGTACTGCTCTGCGACCCAGAAAGTGAGCTCGTCTGCGATAAAACACATATCGTGTTCAGGCAGGGGCTGTCGATCTTGAAGAGCAAAGGCCAGGCAACGGTGTTGAAAAAATCAACGCCTTTGAAGTCGTCATGCCCACTCAAAACGACGGTCGTAAGCCTGGTATTGTCTTCTATGGCAAGTTTTGGGACAAGTTCGGCTGCAAGAAGATGGTGTCAGGCGCGACATACAAGCGACGACCGAATTCGGATGCCGCACCTGCTAGATTACGAGAGGGAAATGAGGGAAAGCGGAGCTTAAGAGTGCTCAAAGTGGCTCCGCAAGTGCGGACATAGTCAATAATATCATCAAACGGTGCTGGGTCGTCTTGGAAAGGTTTCCATATGAGCAAGTGAAGCCGCCTCGCAAGAGGCACCCGCTCGTGCGATAGCAACCAATCTAGGAGATTCCTGTAGTGATTGTGCTTGGGAAAATTGACATCGGTAGTGAGGAGGTCGAAGTCGTGCGTTCGAATGTACTTGCGTGGGGAAAAGCTTTTCTCAGTTGTGACCACTTTGTGTATATCTACCTCTGGTATTCCTGCGGGAAACGCACAGAAAATTTCGAGAAGGTGATCGAACGAGGGAAAATTGCAACATATGATAGTAAGCTCTGTCAACAAGGGAAAAGTCTCTGTCAAGATTTTCTGGACTTGTCCCTCGAATTGGGTGTAGTCCAAAAATTCCAGGCCCAAAGATTGAGTAAGGGGAAATTTGATGAGGTGAGGAGAGAGCTTCTGCAGCCAGACACCATGCTCTGGAGGAATTTCCAGATCTGAGTCACCGCTCAGAACAAGAGCCTTGATGTGTGGACCTATTGTAAGGTGCGGGCTTCCCAATATATCTATGAGCATGGGAGTATTCCAAACAGTGACCTTTACTTTTCCGTGAAAGATGTGACATCTTGTTCTGAAGACCCAGCCTCTGCAGACTAGACTGCAACTTTGCAAGCTGTTCTGGTCGTCGTGTAAGTAATCGATGATAGTGTCGACCAGTTCCTGGGCTAATGGGCAGGCTTCAGGCGATGCTTGCGTAGACATTCGAACGTGAGTGGGAGAACATTCGCGTCTGACTCCGAAGGCTCCGAGGATTTATAGATCGGAAGCTCCTGCCAATCAATCGTCAATAGACATCCGGGCTGAACGCGGGCTGTGTGGAGTTTTCTGCACAATTTCTGCAAGGCCACCTGCATCGGAAGACGAGGTAATTGGATACAGATTCTCAAAATTGGGATAGTCATCATTACCAGCCCCCTGGAATCAAAGAAGGGTGACAAGGTGAAGTTCAACAATGATTCAGAGTGTTGCTGACGTAACTGATAGCTTTGTCTGCCTCTCCCACAAGAATATAATGGTGCAGTAGACTTCTTCCGCCACGCATCGCTGTGTCGTTGAGATTCTATCTTCTATAAGGCCTCTCTTAACTTCTGCTCGGAATGCAATAATCTTCTGTATCCTCGAGCTGACCCTCAGCGAAGCATCATGGTTTACGCTTGCAGAATTTGCGACTACGAAGAGATCGGAGAGAACAAATGTGTGTATCGGAATGATCTTCTTACCGTTACCAAGTATGTCCTAGAACATTTCCACTAATGCATCGATGCTGACCGGCCTGACCTCTTGTAGAGAGCAAGTTGGCGTCACCACCGACCTAGGTACAGATCCGACGCTGGTGCGTAAATCCTGTTCTTCTTCCGTGTCATCCTTGCGACAATGGACATTATAGTCCCATTCAAACATCCCTTGCCCACGTTGTGGTCATGAGGAGTGAGTGTATTGCTTTCCTTCATGTCCGGTGTAGCAATCTTACATACTATCCCAAGTGCTGTATTTTATCAAGATCAGTCGAAGCGCAAAGAGACTAGAATGATCCTCTTTTTTGTTTGCTGCAAATGCAACAACACCTTCACCGACCCGACATTACCCGCCGACAATCGACCAGAAACATTCGTCACTACTTCGCAATGATCGGCGTCCCAACCCGTGTCTACAGTGTCGGACAGCTGAATTCTCCGTTTTGAACTCAATTGTACGCAGTGAGCTACCCCTTGCGGCCTTACTCGGTGAATAACCTTGAAGAGCAGTTCAGACTGGGCTGCACGAAGAACCTTAGGCTGGCTCAGGAGCATTCATAGTGTATAAGCATCTTATTGCCATAAAGATGTAGTACCACGCCCCCCACTGACTGCACCCGTCACTATAGTCAGTATGATATTTCAAATCATGAGACCATTCGAGTCGTTCCGGAGTGATGACGCCGCTGGTTTTTTTTCGGAATAGGGATTCCGACTCGGGACTATGTATCCTCTATGCTGACTGATCTTCCCTAGGGATCCTTCTGAACACTCTATATATATCTGAGTGGGGACCTTTGCTGGATTGACCAGGATCCGAGCCATGTTGTCGATGTCGGTAAGCTGGATTCTACTAATCACTGTGTGGCGTCCATGGAGATCTCCTACAGTCGCCTGCTCAACCGTCTGTCGCTAAGGACCTAGAAAAAATCCCTGTTGCTAGTTTATCTGCAGATGAAAAAGATACCCATGAATCCATCGCCTTTCCTGAAGGCGGTTGGAGAGCATGGCTAGTGGTCCTTGGAGCGTGCGTTGCGCCGATGTTCATCCTACTTGATTGATCGTGACATGTCTCTGTTTAGTTGGCTTTCACAATTTAGCAGTTTTGGGTATACAAATGGCTTTGGGGTGTATAATGGCGAGTCTGCAAACGTCGATCGCTAACAGTCTTGCTCATGATCGACCAGACTTTATGTCCGTGAGTATATGCAAGATAGATATACCTCATTTGAACTGAGGTTCGTTCAAGCCGTTTCATCTCTGACATATCCTGGATGATGATTTTCTGCTGCAGCTGGATCGGAAGCGTCCAGCTAATGGTGGTTATGTCGGCAGGGGTTTTTAGTGGGCGAGCATTTGACAACGGATACTTGTACGTTTTCGCTTACTGCTCTCCTACTGTCTAGCTAAAAGCGTTTCCTCAGCTATCACCTTATGATCGGCGGGACTAGCCTGTTTATTTTCTGTACTTTTATGGTATCCTTGACGCATCCTGGACAGTACCACCAGGTGAGCATCCAAGAACCAAGTCGACGGACTCTACAGACTATCAATGATCCCATCCGAAGGTCTTCTTAGCCCAGGCAATTGGGATGGGCACTGGTATCGGGATGATATACATTCCAAGTGTTGCAGTTCTGTCACATTATTTCAACAAACGAAGACCCTTCGCTATGGGGATCGTGGCCTCGGTTAGTCCATTCGACAGTGTATCTTCTGTATCTGACTTAGTGCCAGGGGTCTGGGCTAGGTGGCTGTCTTCAGCCCATCATGATGAATAAACTATTCCATGGGCCTGTCGGTTTCCACCAAGGTGTCCGTGCCAGTGCTGGCTTCAATCTGGGACTCATGTTGTGTGCGATATTGCTGATGAAACCGCGTCTTCCGCCCGCCCCAGGGAAGCGGAGTATACTTGCGGATCTCCGGACATTCTATAGCGACATGCCATACGTTCTGACTGTTTTAGGGTGAAGCCTCACGAAATTTGTCGTAACAATCACAATGTGGCGCTAAAATTGTTCCACGAAACAGGACTGTACTCATGATAGCCGGCGTATACTTTCCTATCTTCTTCCTTCAATTGAACGCTGTCAAGAATGGCATCGATCCGGAGTTGGCGTTCTATGTGGTCTGCGTTCTCCTTGCGTGCTGAGATTAAGTCCACCTGCTGAACCGGTTATAGATCCCTGTACTCAACGGAACCAGCACGCTGGGTCGTGTACTGCCGACAGTTTTCATACGTCGTTTCGGGGTGTTTAACCTTGTCATTCCATGCGGTTGCGATATGCGCCCTCTTAATCTTTTGTCTATTCGGCATCAAAGATCTGACTGGGACAATGCTCTTTGCTGCGTTCTATGGATTTTTCGCCGGGGGATGTAAGCCCGCATCGTTGTTGTCGTTTAAGCTTGGGTCTCAGCCTATTGTATAGATATTGGACTATACGCACCGCTGGCGGCATCCCATGCCCGCTCTCGGTCTGAAGTTGGTGCCCGGATGGGCATATGCTCTACATTTACCGGTATGTGATCTCCCTACATTCATCTCCCCCGAGACAGGTTACAGATGTGAAATTCTAGGTCTAGGAGCGCTCATGGGTGAGTCTTTAGTTTTGAATCCACCTCCAAATATTAAAAACACCATAGGATCACCAATCGCTGGAGCATTGCTATCTTCCTCGTTTATTTGGTGGAGGCCAATATTGTTCGCAGGCCTATGTGTTTCCTGTGGCGTCCTGCTTTTTACTGCGGCGCGCTTTTTTCTTGCTAGGAGGAACGCGACTTGGAAGATTTAATTCAGCATGCATATTAGCGCTACACTATAACCACTTAGTATAAAGATACATTTTCAACGTCCCGTCATCGCGTGGTGAACTTCATATTTCTCTAGCACGGCTTTATGTAGGCTGGATGATGTATGCCTCATCTTGAAACCGGCAATGTTTGGCAAAGAAGGATCAAGGGCAGGCTTAACCTCTTTGTACATCACAGTTGTCGATGCAAGAGGTCCCACGGTAGCAGCGGCGACAGGTGTCGGTCGTGGTGGAGGTGGCCACTGAGCGGCGCAACGGATAAGTGAATCTGATGGACCTCGCCAAGAGAAAAGACCACTCACGCTTCGGCCAGGCTGATTGAAATGCAGTGCAGCCCACGGAGGATAGTCTTTTTCAAGTCTGATGATATGGTCTTCAAGAGACCTGACTCGTTCTAGAAGATCCCGTGGAGGATACGGAACTTGTGGTACATGAGCGAAGAGCTTGGGCCACACGGTGTAACATACCATGTCTGACTGAGAGGTGGGTTTCGATGTTAGAAAGGCGCTCCTTCAGGCCGACGCGGTCAACGGACACTTTTGCTTTCTCCTTGCCGTTCTTCTTGGCTGTGGGAGGAGAGGTGACGGCTGAATCTTCTATATCACGTTTTCTCCTTGTTGTGCGGCGTAAAGGGCCGTCCTCGTTCTTCGCGATATCATACTTCATCTGAACATCGCGATTCTGGGATTTGGTGTCCGTACGCGCACAGGTAGAGTCAAGGTCAGGAACACTTATTCTAGCTCTCTTCTCAGCAAGGGATTCTAGGAACTCCGCACGGTTAGAAGAGTCGTTTCGCAGACGACTTTGGGCAAGGAAGGCCGAGACGGATCGAGTGATCTGGTACCCGTTGGGATCGCAAAAGGAAGGAGGGTGACGGGATGGGGACGCACTGAAGAGTGGGAGCGAGTCTCTGGTGAATGCACTTGCTCAATCTTCCGTTCTTCAGTAGGTTTCCAGTCTGGCAGCTCACGATGGGAGGTGCGGAGTGTCTACCAAACGGATGAATAGCGAACACATTTGACTGAGAAAAGAACGCACAGCCTACCTGTACATTGTTAATGAGTGTGTCAAGAAGCTTCGGGACCTGTGCACGCTCCCATTCCGGGTTCATGACGAGTAGATCCAACTCCAGACCCCGAAGCGCCTGATTTAAGCCTAGCTGTGACAAGAACTCTTTTAGTGCCGCATCCCAGCCAGTTGGTAAAGGAAGAGGAGGTGGTGGAGGAGGAGAAGGGATCTTTTTCTTCGGTGCTGACTTGGGGTCTGTTTTAAACGAGACCTGAGGTTGGTAAGGTGGAGTGAATGGATAAGTCTGGCTGTAAGAAGACGATTGTGTTGGGTATGGATAGGACGTAGAGTTCCAGTTCATCCAAGAATTATTAGCTGAGCTGTAATAAGATACGTTTCCCACCGACGAAGGACCAGCCTGAGGGACGGGGGAGGGCACATAGTAGGCCATTGGGTCTGCTGTTGGCACTGGAGCCGAGTACTGGGGACATTTTGAGGAGATAGAAGACTTGGTGAATTT